>CAJNDS010001001.1:364048-559048 GCA_905221605.1 Symbiodinium natans
ATATATATACTTTACACACTTGAGTATATCATACGACAGGTTTATAATATATAAGGCGTAATGATACATATACATATATATATATATCTACATATATATATATATGTATTTAAGAATCCGATGTGAATGTGTGGGTGATAATGTACAAAGATACACATGATCTGAATACAAGAGACATAGAAGTATGAATGTATCCATCTATACATATGTATATACACACACACATATATATATATAATGTTCCATATATATATATATATATCATATGTATATAATCAAATTAATATGTATAGTGTTATGTATATACGTATACATATACATATACATATACATATACATACGCATATACATATACACATATATATACATATATGTACATATACATATATAAATATGCATATACATATCCCTGCCAGGCAATGCCGTGTGACCGCAAGCGCCAGGCGGCTTTCAAGGACTTCGGAGGGTTTAGGGTTTAGGGTTTTGGGTTTAGGGTTTAGGGTTTAGGGTTTATACTAAGGCAGGCTCCTATTTTGTAGGTCTGGGTCCCAGGTGTGTACTCTCCAACTTACATGGATCCCTATCGTACAGCACTCTAGATCTTTTTTCAGAACACATATCTGTGTCGGCAGATTGTGTTTTTATTAGATGATGATCGTAGAACATACACAGCTAAGTCTAGGGCATACAAGGGTTTAGGGTTTAGGGTTGAGGGTTTAGGGCTTAGGGTCTAGGGTTTCGGCTCTCACTAGGGTTTATTAGGGTTTAGGCTTAAAGGGTTTATAATAATGGTTTCTGAAACCTTTTTTTCGCCAGAGATCTGTTTAATCTTCGGCAAGGACAACACTCCTCTGATACCTGCTCCTCCTTCTTTGCCGGTCAACGTGGCGATGACCGAGGACTTGGAAGACGTGCTGCAAGAGCAGCGAGCTGGTCGGGCGGCAGTGCGTGCAAAGAACCCCAAACAGATTGCAAAGGCTGAGGCCAAGGCCCGCGTCATGCAGGAAAGAAAGCAGCAGAAAGAGGCTGAAAAGAAAAAGAGAAAGGATGCCTTGGAAGCCAAACGCCTGGCAAAGGCTGCAAGCAAGGGTGTGAAGGCTAGCAAAAAGAGGAAAACGAGCAATGGCGAGGGTGACAGAGAGCAAGAAGCGCCGGGAGTAGCGATGGAGTCTGCGAGCTCCATGGCCGGACCGCCCCCCCTGGAGGCTGAGAACACGGCAGCCGCAGAACCAAGCCCACCAAGCCCTGCACCGCAAGAGGGCCTCAACGCAGCCATCGCAGAAGCAAGCCAGCCGAGTGGAGAGGATCGGAACGAGCCACGCACTGAACCGCAAGAGGGCCTCAACCCAGCCATCCCAGAAGCAAGCCAGCCGAGTGGGCCAGAGAGCCTCAACCCAGCCCTCGCAGAAGCAAGCCAGCAGAGTGGGCCCTTAATCCCAGTGGGTCAGAACGCACCAGCCACAGAACCAGCCTTTCCAAGCCAAGCGCAAGAGGGCGGGAATGCACCGATCGCAGAAGCTAGCCTGCCAAGTCAACCGGGAGCACAAGAGGGCGGGAACGGGCCGCACGCAGCACCAGGACCGGCAAGAGAGCAGGCCCGACTGGAACTCTGGCACTGAAAAGAAAGAGGGAGAGAGTTCCAAGAGAGGCCCTAAACCCTAAACCCAAAAAACCCTAATTCAACCCTAAACCTTAAACCCTTATCCAGGCCCTAAACCCTAATAATCCCTGGGGGAAGTTCTACACACGTATTATGCACACGCACACACATATATTGTTGTTTGAAGCTCCGCTGAGGAGCTTCTGGCCCGACACCTCAGGGAGCTCGAACCTGCCGAAGAACTCGGCTTGACGATACCCGAATGCTTCCCTGGCAGTGGCCGCAAGCTACCTGCTTGCGTGAGTCCTACTCTCATCACTCCTCTAAATCCTCAAGCCTAAACCCTAAACATTTAAAACCGTAAGCCCCAAACCCGAAACCCGAGTTTATAAACCACTAGTTATTATAAACTCTAACACCCTAAGTTCATAGAACCTAAACCTCATTTATAACCCTAAACCCTAAACCCTAAATTTACAAGAAACACCGAAACTTAGAATACTATACAGGTAGCTGCTATACCACATACGTACGCACACATATGTATGTACAAATATACGTATATAATAATCACAAAAAGAATATATAATTTATAATAAATATATAATAGTATTAGAATTATACAACATCTGTACGAATATCTAAAAACGAATAATAAAGTCAGATCCTATTAATCCCTGTAGCATTTTTTGTTTTATTGTTGCTTCACATGTCGTTTGTCATATGAGGTCCTTTACAATCCGGTCGGACTTTGGCAGCTCTATCGGTGTGCTCGTGGACATCAGGTCGTTCTATGTAACGAAGACATGCTTAAACGATGCAAATGTGGAGAAGTACTTGAAAGAGAACGAGCAAATTAAGGCCCATGTGATTTATTTGGTGGTGGTACAGTGGTTGCGCGCAGTATAACCAACTCGAAGTGGAATTCATGTTCGCAGGTGAACAAGAAGGGAGGGACTTCGCTCGCGTGGCGGGACGATCCGCCGAGGATGCTTCGTGGCAGAAGCAGAGGTGTGGGTGTGGGAGATGTCATATAATCAAATTTTCTATCATATAGTAAGAGTATAATAATAATAAATCAAGATACATATATATATATATATTTATAAATCATAATAGTAGTTATTATTATTAGTATAAAATAAAAATAGTAAAATTAATAATAATAATAATAGTAATAATATATATATATATATGTGATTAAATACACCCAGAGGCTCCCAAAACCAAAAAAGAATATACCTGAAATAGTATTGTCGGTGTTTTAGGGTTTAGGGTTTAGGGTTTAGGGTTTAGGGTTTAGGTTTCGTCGTGTATTTTGTAAACTTTTCTAGAGCAAAGACAGATATATGCATGCATATATATATATATGTATATGTATATATATATATATATATATAATGTATAACTAGGGGTTTAGGCTGCTTAGAGATTAGGGTTTATTAGGGTTTAGGGTTTAGGGTTTAGGGTATACATATATACACCCATATTATACAAACCGGTAGGGCTTGTAGTATATTTTACATCGTATCTACTTGGGTTTTAAAGGGGTTCCTATTTTTGTACAGTCGCCAGAGGGCTCAAGTATTATCTATATAAAAAGTGTATACATATATATAGAGAGAGAGAGAGAGACTCGTTACATGGGAGAAGTACATGCTAATATAATTATGGCACCCTCGTATCGACAGCTTGCTTCCCAGGTTTCTGGTGGCTACATTCCTGGCTGGTTGGGGGGCACCGCAGCCTGTGTATGCGCAGGGGGGTGCGTGAAGTATCTGTGTAGAAATGCGCGTGGCAAGCGAGCAGTGTTTTGTTTCAGTAGATCCGCTTGTTGAGCTACTTGGGGTCTCACTTCCTGCATTTAGAAATGGCAAATTAGGAAAGACAATTCGAATGTGCAGAGCTGCATCGACACGGCAATGACGAAGTAATAAGGGGCCGCTGGGTATAGTCTTTAATATACGCGAAAGACATAGGGTGATGTCGAGCCGTGGCTGTAGGATAGCTACAGAGAGCAGATGCCAGCTTAAAGGGACCAGCCTCGAAAAGAATAGCTGGGCATCGGTCCATGTCTGCTGGGTGGTAACATGTGTCATCACACAAGGGCGCGGGCTGTGTAGACCAAGCTTGCATTTTGCTGGAAATTGCTTCCCACACTCTCAATCAGGACAGCGGTGAAATCCGGGAACTTTTCAGCATGATCAGGGAAATTTTCTCCGAGTAATATGGAAAGAACATAATAATCGTAACAATTTTCGTCTGTTGTTTTGTTGGCAGAAGAAAATTTCACACACTTGCGCACCTTCTGCGCAATGCCAGCTCCAGCGCTCTATCTGAGCGCAAACTCCCTGGCATGCATGGTTGCCCTGGGGATCCCTGGAACAATGAGCCTGGGCATCTAGCAAACTCACCAAGTGTGTGCTTTTCACTTTTCCCTGAAATTTTATATTGCCCAGATCATGATCACCCATTGGCCCAGGATACAGTTCTGTCACTACGTGGCCCAGTCCCGTGATGCAGCTCCACAAGTTTCTGGTCGTGCTGCTTGTACGAACGTGTGCAAGTTGTACAAGGATTATATCTTTATTTCTCATAAAGTGGAGCAGCGTATAGGTGCTGAGGGGGCGTACAGTGATGAGCCGAGGACTTTCTTTGCTTCGAAGCCTTTTCTGGAAGCACTGGCTTAGCTCGGGCATTTGCCGGCTATGGGAAGGATGGGCCATGTAGAGTGGCAAGCCCCGCCACCCCCACAATCCCCACCCACCCCCCACCCACCCCCCACCCACCCCCAACACCCCACCCAAGAGAGAGCCTCTGCCAGGTGTCTGCTCAAGACGTGAAGTTCGGGGCACACCACGACGTAAGCTCCACGCTTGGCTACGGGAGGGCAGTCGCATGCATGTTGTCCATCCAGCCAGGAGGACTATTATGGGGGGGGATCCCCTGCGCGAGCTTCGTATGGCTCAGCAGGAGCAAAACGCAAAGGAGCATGGCAAACCCATACGGGCGTTCACGTTCCTGTGAAGTGGCAAATATGCTCCTTTTGAGGTGGGTACTCCTCGCACTGATAGCTACTATGCGTCGAGTTTGGGTGGCCCTTGAGCAACCGTCGTCTTCCTTGCTGGAGTACATAGATCACGTGACCTTCTTGGGAGAACTCTGCGGCCGCCACTGGCATCGGGCATTCCTGTGGCGCGCCTTCCTTTCCAGAAAACTTCCTTCCCTTTCAGAAAACGTATTCTAACTCAGAAGTAGAGCGGTTGAAATAGCCACTGTAAAGAAAATTTACTGTTCATGATCCAGTGGGTTCTGTCACAGTGAACGTGTTTTATTTGTGTTCTTAAAATTATATAACTCATCACGCAGGTGGCTGGGAATGTTTGGACACAGCAACTGCAAGCCCAGCTATTTGCTCGGCTCTGCGCTGCTGGCCTGCATTTGTTTTTCCTCCCGTCATAACACGGTTTGATTGTTTTTTTTTTTTAACACATGCTGTGGTTTTCAGTCTACTCAAATTGAATTACTTCCAGGCCATGGCTGCACCAGATGGCTAACCGCATGCCCAAGTGTCTTCGGAAACAGTTTCGTGAGGTGGCAAGATTGTGTAATAATTGTGATCTCCAGCACTTGTAAGTTTAGGGTTCAGGGTTCAGGGTTGACTTGGAACCAGTTTAGCTCCTGACAGGCAGCTCAAGCGATCGTGCAAAGAAAGAAGCTGCCAAGCGGGAAGGTGGCAGTCAGTGGCACGAAGTTCTTGAAGGCTACGGAAGCTTACCCAACGAGGTTTTGTAAGACTTGCGCATCGAAACATGCTGCCGTTCAGGACCACCTGCATACATTTCAAAGAAAGAGATGTGTCTGCGAAAAGCGAGTTTATTATCTGATAATATGAAGGGAGAGGAAAGGGGAAGGAGGGGAGGAAAGAGAGGTGGGATGAGGGGTGGGGGGAGGAAACGCTGGGGCTTCAAATGGTTCGATGTGGGGGGGGTCTGGGGGGTCGCTGCCGACTTGAATAATTATATATTCATGAGTATGTACACACATATATATATATACATACATACATACATACATACATATATATATATATATATATATATATATATATATTGGTATGTACCCATACAGTGCTTGCTATAGCTTTGTATAATATATATATATATATATATATATACTATATTCATCATATATATATATAGCTCTATATATGTATATACATAAATATACCTATATATATGTATATATATATACAGATATATATATATATATATGTGTAGGTATGTATGTATGTATATATATATATATATATATATATATGTATGTATGTACCTTTTATCAGGATCCATGTATCTTGCTACTCAAAGGGTTTCCTCTCGTAGCTTTATTGATCAATATATGCGCAATTTAGTTCGGGTCGCAGGAAAGAGATGGCAACCACCATATCCAAGTGGACTTGGATGATTGCAGGGTCCTGGGATCCTCAAGGATGCTAGAGACTTGTCTGAATTTTGTGTGAAGATCATGTTTCTTCCAGGACAACAATCCTCATTTTCCTTCTCACAAGGATTGGTCGTTGGCGGGCCTCGATGTGATTCGAACTTTTTTGCAGCAGGAAGTGGTAGCTGGCCGATTCGACCCGCTTCCACTGGTTCCGTGGACGGTGTAAGCCAGGTATAGTGCTTCAAGTCAGGTGGGGATGTGGTGTGGAGGTATGAGCTGGGCACGTATAGAGCCCTTGTACCCTAAACTCTAAACCCTGAACCCTGAACCTAAAACCCTAAACCCTTCTAAACCCTAAACATCCCTAAGCCCGAAACCCTAAACTCTAAACCCTGACCCCTCAACCCTAAATCCTAATACCCTAAACCCAAAACCCGAAACCCCGAAACCCTAAACAGTAGAGCCGAGTGCTTCTGAGCCTTTCTCACGGAACACTCCAGCACAGTAACCTCCATCTGACGCCACACGCCCTGAATCTTAGCCGATCTCCATACGCAGGCGTGCAAAAAGTGGCGCGTGAACCGGCGTGATCCGGCGTGATCCGGCGTGATCCGTGCACCCCAAAGTCCTCGTATTTCGAGTACCCGCGTGATCCGGCGTGATCCGGCGTGATCCGGCGTTACCCCGAGCATGCCCCCGCCCTACTGTTTTTCAGACCTCGTATGTCAGAGCCTCTGGGCCCCATAACACCTACGATGTACCACTTTTCTCCTGGAGAACACCGTATCTTTAAGAGTTCCTTGACGGTTTAGAGGTTTAAGTGTAGGGTTTCGGTTGAGGGCTTAGAGTTTATAATAAAGGGTTAAGGGTTTAGGCTGGGGAACCTTGGAACTCTGTATGTATATATATATATATACATATGTGTATAAATACATTTATAAATATATATATATATATGTGATATATATATATATATATATATTCTTTTTTTTCAACATATATGTATGTGTTCATAGATATTATATATATACATATATACATATATATATATATTTATTTATCTATGTCTACATAATATCTGATTCAATAAGTACGCACATCATCATATTAATGTGTATATATATATATAGATGTTCATATATACCTATATGTATATATATATGTGTGTGTATACACACACACACACACATATATATATATATATACATAGAGAGAGAGATAGAGAGAGAGAGAGAGAGAGAGAGAGAGAGAGAAAGTACTTTAACATTGGATAACTTTCCGCCCAATATATGTTGTGATGGTACATGTAAAGAAAGATGTCTTTCGATTTTTGTGAGGTGGTGGCGTATGATGACGCTTGTGTGTGATTTTGCAGCCACTTCTGTCGCCTGAGTGCCTTATAAAGCCTTGTGCCCTCCCCCCCTTTCACAGGATGCCGCCCAAGGGCACGAAGGCCCCAGTCCCCGACTCCTTGAAGGCATTCGCTGCCAGTGTGCTTGGTGCCCCGCTTCCCACAACTAAGAAGCCTCGCAAGGAGGCGCCAGCATCTCGGCTGGATATTGTGTGCAAATGATCCTTCTTTACAAAACCATAGCACTCTCCGGGACTAATCATACTTCCCCCCCTGTTGATTCAGCCCCCCACCCCCCCCCCTCCCCCGCCCCCCCCCCCCAGTTAAGGCTCGGTGTAGTTTGTTTAGTTCTCGCATTTGTAATAATCACCGCTGCAGGCATCTGCAGCTGCACCAAGAACGTCATCCAAGGACTCCGCGTGAGCTAAAAAGGAATTGAGGTTGAAGTTGTAGGTTATAATTGTAAAACACCCTCATAAACCCTATTTATAAGCGCTAAACCCTAAACCCTAGAAATCCCAAACCCAAAACCCTTACTATAATTAGCCCTTATAATTATAATTATAATAATTATTCTAATCATATACGCCCTCAACCCTATATATAAACACCATACCCTAGACCTTACAACCCCTAAACCCTAATAAACCTCAAACCCATGGCGGTCCGTGTCAGGATGAGACACCAAAGGCCGGCAAGCGGGCTCTAGAAAAGAAGGCGGGTACAACGGTGAGGGTTCTCTGGCTGATAGGGGTTGCATATAGGGTTGAGTTCGGTGGAGCTTCTAAGCTCCTCTCTCCCTTTCTCTTTCTCTCTCGCTGTTAGTGAGTGGGTTCTGCTGGTTTTCTGATGCTGCAGGGTTTCGAGTTTAAACGTAGTCGATTGGAGAGGGAGAGGGAGGGAGAGGGGGAGAGGGAGAGAGAGAGAGAGCCGGAGATGTATGCCTATATTTATAATCGCTTCGGTTTCGGCAGAAAGGGATTGCAGGAGAGCCGGGTCTAGTCGGCTGAGCCCTCATTAGCCAGGGCCTTCTTCATTGGGGGCTAGGGTCATGATCAGGGTTGCTTGTATATTGTGATATATACAATAATTCACCACACCCCAAACCCATGCCCCTTAACCTATGAAAGGATAATATGTATATATATATATATATTATAAAGGGAGGATTTTACCATACCCCTTTATTTTTGTTCGAGGGGTATGCCCCAGCTATAGGGCTGTGTTGAATAGAATCGTTATACACTTCTTTTTGTCTTATACGTAGTTGGGAGCGAGGTCGTTTCAAGTCGGGGCTTCTTATCATCATGGATCAGGCTTTGTCGCATCTCTGCTGGTTGGGATGGGTGCTGTACAAAGTGTGGGTGCTCTACCTGAGCCTTGATTCACGGTTAATTATATCATAAGGGTTTGATAGGGTTTCGGCTCTGGCTGAAGGGTTTAGGGTTTAGGAACCCTAAACCCTAAACCCTAAACCCAAAACCCAAGACCCTAAACCCTATTAGAATAAGTTTTGGTGAAAGTGCAATAAGCAGGTGCACGTCCTATATATGCCCCAAGCTTTCGAGACCTTTATAATTCCTCAAACCGCTTATGTAATTGAAGAGGGCAGGACCTTTACGCATCTGTCGCTGTCACTCTCTCTCTTTCTCTCTGTCTCGGTCTTTGTAGATGGTGGCAGCGCGTCGCTAGCTATTAGAATCGCTTGTGAATAAAACCTGGTTTTGTGCAATGGTTCTGGCCTCATGGTCATAGCTAATAATGAAAGGCTCAGGGCTTTGGATTCCGATCCCCAAGTACACCCCTGGTAATTGGGCCGCCTGTAGAACGGACGATGGGTCGTTCTCCCCAATGGTTGGTTTTAAACTTGTGGGAGGAGGAGAACCCTATATATTGACACTATAATAATACCCTAATAATCACCCAACATCCACCTAAACCTTGGGACATTGGTGTCTAGTCTCATAAATATCCAACAACTTGGGTTCTTGACAGGGAGTGACCGTGGAGAAGGTGACCCCGGACCCGAAGCGCAGTGCCCCCGACCAGGGGGAGACGGACGGTCGTGTGAGAAGGGAAGACACTATGAGCACTTTGCTGGGCGGCCTCTCGCAGGCCTCGCTTACAGGCGAGCCAAGTTCTTTTTTTTTGCGTGTTTGTCGTATTTCAGTAGTAGACGGTCTTGGCTTATAGTATTATTCCGAAACAAAAAATGCATATATATATATATACATATATTTATACACATATGGGGGGGGGGTTACGAAGATGGTGTACCCAAAATGGACCCCACATAGTAGGATGATATCATATAATTCTTGTAGACTCGAAATCGGTACCCCTATTTTCGTAAACCCCCATATCTATATCTATATCTATATCTATATATCTATATCTGTATCTATATATATATATATATGTGTGTGTGTATACACACATATATATCTCTATATATATATATATACACACCCATATACATACATACGTACAGACATACATACATACATACATATACATATATACATATACATATATACATATACATATATATACACACATATATATCTACATATATACCTATATACATATACATATACACATATATACATATATATATATATATATATATTATTTGTTATTGCTTGATCATATACATATATAAATATACATATATATATATATATACACATATTTATTTAATATTAACTGTGGTGTTATGAAAACAAAAAAAGGGGGGTTGCTCGACGGCGGTGGTGTGCATACATCTGTATATATTTATATATATATATATATATATATAAAACCCACATTTTCGCTGTAGAGTTGAGGGCTTAGGGTTTCAGGTTTACGGGAATTTATAATAATACTGTGTCTGCAGGTGACAGCATTTCGACATCTCCCGAGACCACGACCTGTGCCATGTGCAATGTCACTGTGGACTTGGGTGCAGACCTCATCCTGAAGAAGGCATTCCACTACAAATATCAATAATTATAAAGACGGTAATTCATTAAAGTAATAAAAAAACAAAAGGATCCATGTACCTATATATATATATATATATCGTATATATACACTGGGCTTTAAAGTAAGGGGTTCCCAAAAAGTATCTTCAGGGCACAAAAACATGGTTCCTGATATAATATATATATATATATATGTATATATATATATACATTTACAAAAACACACTGGATTCTTGTGTAGTCCTCGGCTGGTTCCAACAAAAGTAGTAAATTATTTAACATACAGAAGGGGTTGTTTATGGCAATCTATTTAAAACAATGCGGAAGCGGTCTTCTACTGGGTCCTACTAGTATCTTATCAATTATAATTGATATTTCCCTGCGTCAGGCCAGCAGCTACTACTGTTCCCTGAAGTGCATCGCAATGACCGACTCGACGGAGTGTTTGGGGAGTGGAAGGCCCTTGCCAGGGCCACTGGTGAAAGAAGAGCCTGCTCAGCAAACTGCCCCGGCTGCATCCCAAGACTCGTTTGCCACAGTCACGGACGCCAGGTCGCCAGAAACCGCGGCAATCTTGGCCTCTTTGAGACGCCAGTTCAGTGAGTCTCCTCGCATGCAGCCTTTTGATGCAGGGGGGCCTCGCCGTGTTTTGAGCTTCGAGGAAGAGGCCACCCAGGTTGAGCAGTCGCAGCAAAGCGCCCCTGCAGCAGTATCCAAAGCCAGTCCTGTGCCTGAAGCGGCAAAGGCCTCGCAGCACCAAACTGCAGCCTTACCCACAGCCAGTCCTGTGCCTGAAACGCCAATGGCCTCGCAGCACCAAGCTGCAGCCTTACCCAAAGCCAGTCCTGTGCCTGAAACGCCAATGGCCTCGCAGCACCAAGCTGCAGCCTTACCCAAAGCCAGTCCTGTGCCTGAAGCGCCAATGGCCTCGCAGCACCAAGCTGCAGCCTTACCCGAAGCCAGTCCTGTGCCTGAAGCGCCAAGGGCCTCGCAGCACCAAGCTGCAGCCTTACCCGAAGCCAGTTCCATGGCCAAGACCTCGCAGGCCCACGTGCCCGAAGTGCCGAAGGCATCCCAGCCCCAGCTCCACCAAGCCACAGGTGTGCTCACCACGCCCAACAAGGGCATAACTGGCCCCGCTGCTCGCAAAGGCAAGAGCCCCGCGCAGTCGACCCCACCAAAGGCCACCAGCCCGTCAGGCCCAGCCACAGCCCACCAGGTGCTCACCCCGCCTAAGGCTGCGAACCCAGCACCCCCGCCCAAGAAGGTCAAGAGCCCATCACAGGCGAGCCCGCCCAAGGCCACGTCCCCGCCAGGCAAAAGCATGACGACCTCGCCCAAGGCGAAGAGCCCAGGTAAAGACGCAACAATTCAGGCTCTTCTACAGCGACAGACGACGCAGGTGCTCGCAGCGGAGCAGGAGAAGTTGGAAGGTCAAGCGTCCGAGGTGCCAACAAGCTCCAAGGCTGCAGCCTCGACACCGACCATCTACTTGATAGAGAAAGTGCATGATGACGATGTGGATGCAGACTCGGGCCCAGAGTTTACTACGGAGGACGGTAAGAAGAAGACCAAGAAGGAGCTCACGCCCGACCAGCGCGCTCACAAAGCGTCCTGGATGAGGATGAGTCGAAGCCTGCGTAGCATCTCATTTGTGTTTTGTAATGATGTTTTTTCCAGTGTGGATCAACTTGAAATGGCCCTATAAATAATCAAAAAGTGTGTATACATATAGATATATATGTATATATATATATACATATATATATATATATGTGTGTGTGTGTGTAATTATATTATAGTTATAAATATATATACTTATTTATAATAAAACTTCGTCAGTATTAGAGGGCAAAAGATCTTCGTTGACCTGAGGGTTACAATGCCCGCCCCAACCCCCCCCTCTTCTCGCCAAGGTGGCGCCTCCCCTGTGCCCAAGGAGATCAGCACACTGGCCTTCAAGCCGGGCACCTTGAAGAGCCGTCGCTTGTCAAATCCCCTTTGAAAATAATTGTTAAAGATCAAGATGCTAAACCCTAAGCCCTAAACCTAAACCCTAAACCCTAAACCCTAATTATATAAACCCTAAACCCTAATTTATAAACCTTACGACATAAACCCTAAACCCTAAACCCTTCGAATATCATAATGTATATATATATATGTACATGATAGAGGTGTACGTGGATACATTTTCCGGTTAGCCAACGGCTATATAATTCTTAAATCCGGTTGCTCTTGTTACTCTTATAATTAGAATATTATCTTTCATGATCGAAATATGGTTCATCATACATATACATATATATATATACCAGTGGCTCATTGTAGTATATACTCATATATATATATACATATATATGAGTATATATAATTATATATAAGTATATACATATATACAGATAGTGTATATCCTATACCTATATATATATATACATATATATATAGAATATAAGTCTATGCTTTATATGAAATACTCGAAAATTAAAGCGCTATTGTTACTCCTGTTCCTCGGGTTTTGTCTGGGCTGCACGCAGGCAGCCTGACGATTATGAGGCAGCTGTTTGAGGTTTTCAGCGCCTGTGGGGAGGACTGGCTTCGCAGCTCCGTGGTTTTGGAGCACAGATCGGTGAACTCCAATAAGGTGAATGGCAGATTCGTGTGGCGAACTGTTGAAGACTTAGCCAAGGAGTGCCTGGTCTGGATGGTTGCGTGTGGGCTTTTGATTCCGTGTTATTTGTTCAAGCAATTCCCCAAACCCGAAAACCCTAAAACCCTAAACCCCAAAAAGGCATGGTGAAGACGAAGCGGAGGAGCTCCGCCTTACAAAGAAGAGCCTCGGCGCACGCCACCACTCCAAGCACCCTGACTGGCCCGACAAGGTGAACAAGGAGCTGCTGCGAGTGTTCGAGAGCAAGATTGAGGACACCACGAATACGACGGAGACCTCGCATGTCTTCAGGTGCGAGGCCGCGCTCGAGTGTCATGCCACGAAGTCCCTGCTGACCCTCGAAGCATTTTAAGTATCTCTTTGTTTCTTTGTTTTCTTGTTGCTGAAGTTGATATAACCTGTCATCAGATGTGTGATGTTATCATACATATACTCGTGGCTATACTCATATATAGGTACACAACCCCTAATTAGGGTCCATGTACCTTATTATTGTGGTGTGTTGTAAATATATATATATATATATACATATATATATATATATATACCATATACATTATTATTATAATTATTGTGGTGCATCTATGGTTATGGGACCCTGGCTATTATATATGAGTTTAGATACGTATACATACATATATTATACATATTGTAAATAAATATATATATATATATATGTATATTATATATATGTATATATATATATGCATATGTATATATATATATACAAATTACACATATGCATTATAATACTTCTTTTCTTTGTACAATTGTGCTCTTTTTTGTATTCGAACTCAGAGTTAAGGAGCACGCTGGCCTTCCTTGAGGAGAATGGCGAGCCGTCAATGGCCGCAGGCAGCACGGGCGGAACCGACGACCGTCCCAAGGCAAACAGGAAAGGCGGTGGTCAGAAGAAAACCAAGACGGTGGAGACGCGAATCAAGGCTGCCTTGCGTGTGGCCACGGACAAGCTCACAGAGTCCAAAGGAACTGGTTTTGAAATTTATAATTGTCTTCATGGGATAGGGTTTGGGGTTTATAATTATGGTATAAGGGTTTTATGGGGTTTAGGGGTAACTTATAAGCCCTGTAAACCCATATTTAAATAGAATAAAGCCCAAAAGCCTCTATTGTTTCAACTACGTTACTTCCCCAAATAGCTCTCAGGCTGGGAGACGGCCTTGAGGGAGGCAAACACGCCAGATGACATGATCGTTGCGATTCTGAATGGCATGCGGCCAAAAGTGGAAGACTTGCAGACATCATGGGAAGCCTTGCAAGACGCGTGGGCCAAGAAGGACAAGAACAAGTATGACCAGTGCCTGCAGGCTCTGGACGCAGCGATCCATGCGTATGACAGCGCCAGGACGCATGCAAAGTTGCATTCAAACTCAGGTAAGGCAGGTGCAAAGAGCAAGGCGAAGGCAAAGAGCAAGCCTTCGCAGGCCGCATGAAATGTTTAAAGCCTGCCTCCCTGTGCCTCGATCAATTGTAATGTAACGCACCTTCCTTGTGATGTAGCTTCCAATCATATCATTGATTGAGGCTTGCCGCGCAGCGTGATTTTGAGATCCTGTGTTCGTCGCACCACTCTTTCTGCGACAATCAACACGGGCTAGGCTGAGTTACGCGAGATTTTGATCGATCATGACCAGAGAACACAGCAGGGAGTGAAATGTTTGGTGAATAGAAGTTTAAACATTTGCTACTGTATAAGGCTGTTTTCTCGTGTTGTTCACGTATTGGTCAGAGTCCTAGTTTTGCTGTGTGTGTCCGTAGCTGTAGGAAGGTGTCCTGTCACTGAGCAGGCCGAAGCGAGGGTGTGATGATGTTGAAAATGTGTCTTCAACGTCTTGATGCTCATGCTGATATCAGAGAACAGAGTGAGATGTTTAGATTGCGAGTTTCCTGTTGCTCCCGCCCTACGCAGGTGCAGAGCCGGATCCCATCTCAGCTACCATTTTGGAGAAGGTGGGAAGTGGAGAAACATGGCTTGCAATATCTACAGGGTTTTCCGGCTTCATGTGGAGCTTAGGGGTTTACTGGCTAGAGCCGAAGCTGGAGTTGCCCACAGGCCTGGTTTATTGTTATAAGGGTTAAGGGTTTTGGGTTTGGGGTAGTGTTTTGGCCCTAAACCCTAAACCCTAACTAAACCCTAAAACCCTACCCCTAAACCCTAAACCCTAAACCCTAAACCTTAAACCCTAAACCCTAAACCCTAAACCTGAACCCTGAACCCTGAACCCTTAAACCCTAATTATAAACCCTAAACCCTAAACCCTAAACCCTAAACCCTAAACCCTTTTCTAAGACTGGAACTGCGGCCAGGGCAAGCCCTAAACCCTAAACCCTAAACCCTAAACCCTAAACCCTAAACCCTAAACCCTAAACCCTAAACCCTAAACCCTAAACCCTAGACCCTAAACCCTAAACCCTAATATAAACCTATAATACTATTATATTAATATTATGTATACATTTAATAAATTATAATAAGGGTTTAAGAACATTTATTTTATAAACAATAAAATTAAAACCTTGTAAACCCTTATAAATCCTACTCCCGAAATCCTTTCAACACAAAACCCTAAACCCTGAAGTCTTTTCAAGCGAGACAGAGAGGCAGAGATTCCCTAAACCCTATTTGTGACACTGTTTTTAAACCAAAGCCGAAAAGAAACAACAGAACCCAATCGGAAAGGCTGAGCTCAAGGCCAGAGGCTCACACCCAACATTATCAATAATAAACATTCTTGGGTCGCAACAGGGTTGCAAAGCTAACTATATAACCCGTGTGTAGAAAAAGGATGGGATGTTGTGGCGCACTGAGGACCTGTCCATGCTCAACGCGCAGGAGATATGTTCCAGTATTACGCAAGTTCCTTGCAAGCAATGCTGAATGGACAATGTTGTGGCTCATATTACGTATCCTGTGTTTGTTGTAGGGTTGAGGGTTTATAATTAGGGTTTATAGGGTTAATTTTTCTGGTCAAAGAACTCAGGTATTCAAAGACTTCACACCGCTGCAAGTACAGCAGCTGGCGAGCAGTGGCACTTCTGGAAAACACCCTAACAACGTGTATCGGGATGCTTTCCGCAAGATTGACTTGAATGTGGCCAGGCTTCGTTTTGTACGTTTCAACCCATTTGTTGTTTGTTGCCGGGGCTCATATCGGGTTATAATAAACGAATTAGATGTAGGCTAGATGGATCCCACAGAAAGGTTCCGATCCGCTGGATTAAGCTACCAGTCCGCTCGCTGCATGATGACAAGAAGGAGGGGGAAATGACACGTGACGCAGAAATGGCACTTTTTTTCTTGTCTCGGTCTACTCTTGTAATATATATATATATGAAAACTCTACTGCGTATCAATTCTTACAAAGTAAGGGTTTATAAGGGTTGGGTTGAGGGTTTAGTGTTCAGGGTTTAGGGTTTATAAGGTTGAGGGCTTAGGGCTTAGGGTTTGTAATTAGGGCTTAGGGTTTAGGGTTCAGGGTTCAAAGTTTAGGGCTTATAATTATAATAGGGTTAAAAAATTAGGGTTTAAGGGTTTAGGGTGTATAATGGTGTACAATATAAGGGTTTCTCCTGTATATAATAAGGATCCATGTACCTATATATATACACACATTTAGGGGGTTAGCTTTGGGGCCCAAGTACATTAGCTATGTAAATGGATATAATATAATAACAGTCACATGTAGAAAAATCAAAGGTCAGTCCCGTATTTGGCTCCCGACGACCTCATCCAGTGGCTTGAGGAAAGCGGGCTGGGGCCGACAAAGGGGGCAGCAGAGAAGTACTGGAGGAAACTGCCTGGGTCACATCCTGCAGCTGTCAGAAACGCGCAACCTTTGTTTGTTTACGGGGATGCTGCAGAATACAACAAGTACGGTGACAAGGTGTTGGGCTTTTACATCGGTCTCTTGCACATTTGTTCTTCGAATTTGTTTTTTGATACACAGGAGATTTTCTAGATATAGACCCTCGTTCTGGAGAGATGTCGTTGTACCGTAGAAATGTTTTATTTGTGTCAGACACAAACATGTTACGCATACAATCTGAGGATTTGTCCTCATGGACAAGACGAGCATTGCCGAGACGCGTGTGCCACTGTTCTTTCTACGGAATGCACTGTCGCTCGGCCGGAAGACTCTCCAGCCTCTATTTAAAGCTATCGCGGAAGGTATCCAGCGACTCCCTGGCCATTGCCTCGCTGAAGTAAGAGGTGACTGGCAGTTCTTGGTAGATGTATTCGGCTTGCGATCTGGATACAACATGTTGAATGTATGCCACCAATGCCACGCGACAATGCGTGCAGGTCCCCTACAGTACGCGATGTTCTCTGATGATGCTCCCTGGCGAGGAACTATGCGGAACAGACGTGAGTTTTTCATGGACGTCCTGCCCCCACTGGATGATCCCTATATTAACCCGCTGGTGTTTTTGCCCGGCTTTGGGCCGAACATGCTCAAAGGCTGCCTCATGCACGCGTGCCATCTGGGAATAGGATTGCTGACGAACGGATCAGCTATGAAGTTCCTTTGCGTGTCTGGTTTGTTGGAGGGCGCGAACAGAGACGCTCAACTGAAGAGCCTCTGGGCAATGTTCCTCGAGTGGCGCTCTGCAAACAATGTGCAAGCTTATATGCCCAAGTTCCGGCCCTACCTTCTCAAAGATGGTGAGGAGCAGCAATGCTGGTACCACACAAAGGCTCATCACAGCAGAGTCTTGACTGGTTTTTTGGCTGATGTTTTGTGCAAATTTGCTGCCGCTGCCCCCGAAAACGAACACCTGGCACTGGTGACGGTTTGTGTTTGGAGCCTTGGCGAGATGTACAACCGAATCGAGAAGGCCGGCCGATACATGTCTAAAGAGGACGCTTGATTGCCACGTTAGTTGATCTCTTGTGGGTGTTAGTACGTACTATGTGTATGTGTCCGGTATGAATGTGTCTCATGATGATCAATATAGCATTGTCTACACTTTTTTAACCCCGAAGTGTATTTGTATTTTCTTGTACTTCGAGCCCTAAAATTAGAGTATGCTATGTCCCAGCAATGCCAAGGAAACAAGGGCTGTCCAAGATGTGGGCTTGCAATACCTGCGAAGCTACGCGGGCCTCGCACGCAGGAACACCCCCGACGACCCGTAACTGTGAACTCAATATAAAATGTTTTGTAAATTATAGCTATAGTGGTGGCTTCGAATCTGGTTTGAAATGTATACCTGGCCCGGGGTTTGGCTACCAAGCGTGAGTAACATCTATACCCAGTATTAATATGTTAAGTATAATATATATATATATATAAGATTTACAAGAATAGATTAGATATGTGTTATTTATATATTGTAACTATGTAGTTCGAATTATGAATAATTTTAAACACATACAACAAAATGTTTCGAATGTTTCTGCCCTAATAATAAGGTATGTTTGGAGCATCCGCCCAAAACATCATGCGCCGCGGCAGCAGTTGATCAGTAATTATTAATTTATTAGAATAGATCCAAAATTTATTAAGGTCGCCTTCTAGATTACTTTTCTTGGTAGCCCAGTAACCATAATTATGATACAAGGGCACCCTTCTTTTCGTTGGTTGTATTATAGTTAGGGAAACCATAATTACAAACAACAAGTGCTATAAGGGTACCACTGGGCCTCGAAGTCAAAAAAAAACCCGAGGTGCTGGATCACATGCTGCAGGATATGGTGATGACAGGCGCCTTCTACCGAATTTAGTTTGGTAGACGTTTTCACGAGACAAATGTGTGAGGAGGATCATGACCTGCTATTTGTTCACGAAAGCTTATTACATATCTAAGTCCTGGCAATCAACCGAGGTTACAATGCAAGGTTTTACCACACATATGCAGAGGAGGGGGCCATTGGCCTGGCTGTGAGTGTCACGAAGAACAGCCACAAAGTGCAGCTTGAGCGCACACTCTTGCAGAAGCATTTGCTTCGCCTGAAATCCCTCAGGCAAAAAATTCAATGTGGATGTATAGTGCAACCTGGGTCAAGTGTGATGTAATGTCTGGGGCTGACAGACTGATGTGCCGGCCAGCAATGCAAAATGAAATTCATGCTGTACATTTAACATCCCAATTGGGGTTTCCCTTTAAAATATCTCCCCTTAAACCCAATGCAGCCTAATTTACACACCCTTCGGAGGGTTTGGCAATGTCAGAGCCACCCTGTTGCACTGTTTAGGGAAGTAAAGCTCATCGAATCGTTGCTACTTCGATGTTGATGGGTTTGGTCTGTTTGCAGGCTGCTTCTTGTGTTTCTATGGGGTCCCAAAAAACGTGTACTCATCATAAAGTTGCCCAAAACGTGGTATTGGCATAAGTAGTCCATTTCTGAGGCATTGGGATCTTGAGGGCAATGGTAAGACCTTGTGTAAGAAACCATCCGCATAGCAAGGTTCTGGTCCCAGCAACGTCCTACTGAGCTCGTTCAGAGTTCGTGCGCCCCAGAGTGCGGGCAAGCATCAGGTTGCAAACATCAAAACATGTAGACTATGCATGAAAGCACCAACCTCCTTTTAGGAGACAGGTCGCACCCTAAACCCAAAACCCTTCATCCAGTTCCGCTCAATCGACTCAGGAGAAGGGCCATCGCAGCCTTTTCAGGCCACATTTTCCTGCCGAGCGGCGTCGGAAGCTGCCCCCAGCCGCTGAAGCGTGACAACAGCGCCTTCATTGCATTCAAGTGCATGTGCCAAAGCCCCAGGTGTCGTCGTCGTCGTCGTCGTCGTCGTCGTCGTCGTCGTCGTCGTCGTCGTCGTCGTCGTCTCGTCATAGTAGTCGTAGCAGTAGCAGTAGCAGTAGCAGTAGCAGTAGCAGTAGCAGCAGCAGCAGAAGCAGAAGCAGAAGCAG
The DNA here is from genome assembly GCA_905221605.1 of Symbiodinium natans. Lineage (NCBI taxonomy): Eukaryota > Dinophyceae > Suessiales > Symbiodiniaceae > Symbiodinium > Symbiodinium natans. Next base: position 383,965 of record CAJNDS010001001.1, read on the forward strand.
AAGCAGCAGCAGCAGCGGTAACAGCAGCAGTAACAGCAGCAGTAACAGCAGCAGTAACAGCAGCAGTAACAGCAGCAGTAACAGCAGCAGTAACAGCAGCAGCAGCAGCAGCAGCAGCAGCAGCAGCAGCAGCAGCAGCAGCAGCAGCAGCAGCAGCAGTTGCTGTAGTAGTGGCAGTAGGCGTAGCAGGCAGTATACCACTAGTGAAACTAGTCCTACAAAGTCACCAAGTGGTGTAGTAGAAGTGAAAAGCAGAGGCGAGTAAAAGCAGTGAGCACCGGCAGCCGGAAAACCTAAACCCTCAACCCAAAACCCTAGCCCTGAACCTACCATTAAGCTACAACTTAGGCCCTTATTTACGGGGAGTACTGGGCCAGGCCTCCACCAGCACCGCGCAAAGGAAGCCCGGACCCTGATGAAGAGGCGAAACTCGATTTTGGCTTTGGTTAGGGTTTCGACTCTCACGTTGGCACATGGCAGGCAAGGTTTAGGGCTTAGGGCTGAGGGGTCAAGTATTGGCTCAATAAGGATAAAAGTTTGTTGGGATTCTAGAATGGTAGCCCTAAACCCTAACCCTAAACCCTAAAGTAGGTCTTGTTCAATGTAAAGAGCAGCAAAGCTGCCTGCGACCACAGCAGCTTCTCAGCGAGGGTGAGACAGCGCCCCCAGCCCTTGCAGAACTTGACCGACTTAGGCTTTGGACGTAGGCTTTGGGTCTTAGGGTTTAAGGTTTAGGGTTTAGGGTTCAGGCTTTAGGGTTTAGGGGCGAGGCTTTGGGTCTTAGGCTTGTCCAGAAGCTTAGATGGATGAGCTGTCTTGCCCGGAATCGATACAGACATATACGCCTCCAAGTTCTTGAGCCCTCAACCGGGACAAAAAGGACGCTGTACTTGGCCGGCAGTCCTCGCTGAGGCAAGACGACATGATGAGGTGCTGCACCTGGAGAGCGGTAGCTTAACTTCATGATTCATACCTATAGAGTATTGCGGCCAAACACCATGACCCCGGACAAGTTTTAAGGCTTGGGACTCTTTGTTATAGAGACGGTGCTCCTATTACCTGGAACCTTGTGTTTGTCCGGGCGAGAAACTGAAGGCCGACTCCAGGTTCGACATCTCCAACTACAGAGGGTTTAGGGTTTTTTTTGGCACCCGACTAGCCACAGCAATGCGGGGGTTTAGGGTTTAGGGTTTAGGGTTTGGGGTTTTGGGGTTTTGGGGTTCAGGGTTTAGGGTTTGGGGGGGAAATTTACTTCGGGGTGGTGTAAGTTCTGGGCACGGGCACGTTGACCAACCCTGTATCACGCATCTCGACCCGAAACCCTTTTTTCCAACCGATTGGGGGTTCTAAACCCCTACCTGAGTGCTGCAACCTTATACGCACTCAGGCTTACTCTTCCAACCGCCCACTCCAGCGGGCGTAGACTTAGGGCTTAACAATGCTACCGACACCAGCCTCCACAACACCCCCATCGCCCTGCTGGGAGGTTCATGGGTTCTTAGAAGTAGGGTTCTAAGTAAGGTTAAAAGCCTATTTCCCTACTTGCAACCCTACTTATACAAGCCCCCCCCCCCCCCCAAAAAAAAAAAAACTAAACCCGAAACCTTAACCCCTAAACCATAGACACTACTTGTAAGTACCCACATGAACCTCCAAGTAAGCCCTGAATCCTAAACCCTAACAAGCACCACATTCAGGAGCTCTTGGGGTGCAAACCCTAAACCCTAAACCCTAAACCCTAAACCCTAAACCCTAAACCCTAAACCCTAAACCCTAAAGCCCCGAACTTGGGACCCTAGACCCCTGAACCCGAAACCGCCTGAACCCCGACCTCTCTGAGGTGCCGGCACTGGACCCCCTCAACCCTAAACCCTAAATCCTAAAGCCTACACCCTAAACCCTAAACCCCAACCCCTAACCCCTAAACCCTAAACCCTAAACCCTAAACCCTAAACCTCTAAACCCCTAAACCCTAACCCCCAAATTTAGTGGTTTAAGGACTTTCTTTTTTGCCACCCGAGGAGCCGGCTGGCTTTATGTAGAGGAGGGAACTCGTGGTTCAGGGTTTCTGCATGACTACTACTTGAAGGTTCATGGTACTTAGTAGCTAAAAACAACTGTACTTATAACTGTACTTATAACCACATTAGGGCACTTAAGGGGCTTGTAAGTGGGTCATAAGTACAGTTATAGTTAGTTACTAAGTACCATGAACCTCCAAGTACTACTATGACTACCATGACTACTTTGACTACTAGTACAACTATTATCATTCATATTTCGCTTGCTTCTACTACTATGCACTTCCTTCTATGATTTTTACCCGTGCAACCATTATGGCTGTCATAACCCATAGGCTCAACATAGCCCAAAAACCTTATATAAGGAGGCCTTTTGGCCCAAACCCTAGAATCAGAGGCCTTAGAGCCTTAGGGTATTGATTATCATAAAACCCTAAGGGTCCATGTACCTTATTATTATATACTTAGACCCAAAAATCCTTATATAGGAAGTACTTTAAGGCCCAAGTATTCCCTATTTAGATACATGGACCCTTAGGGAAACATCCCCCCTCCCTGGCGCCGTCAGAAATGCGGCGCTCGGCGCCAGCGGACAGGCGGCGCGCCTTGCTACCGCGATGCAGCCTGGAGCAGTTAGAAAGCTAAACTCTACAGGGTGGGGCCCCCTAGTTATAAGTAGAGTTATAAGGGCCCTAAATTGGGTTATAAGGACGCTAAGTTAGGTTATAAGTCCCTTAACTACAGTTAGTATAGTAAGGGGGCCCCACCCTGTAAAACCTTCAAACCCAAACCCTAACCCTTTAAGGGTCTCAGGGTCTTAGGGTTTTGGGTTTAGGAGGCTCCAAATCCACCGGAGCATTGGGGGCCCAGAGCCCTGTGTAGGAGGGTCCTGTTGAGCCGATAGCTCGGCTCTACAGTAGGGCTTTTGTTCTGGCTGTCAGTTCCAAACATATAGTCTCTTAGTGGTTTTGAAGGCCCCGGTTTTGAGGGAAAAGGGGTCCGGCCAACATTTCCTATACTAGAGAAGGGCTTCATAGTCGTATGTGTGGAGTGGTACTGCCCCGAAGTAAACGAAACCTGGGGTACAAGCCTATGTTTGGAAACCCAAACGGTCTCCGAAAGCCCAAAAAAATGCAGTTTGGTAGCCGAAGAGGGACATCCAGCTCGGAGTTGTGAGTGATATCCTGGAGTGTAGGGTATAAACTTGCTGTTTAGATCTTGCTGAGGTTTTAGGGGCCTTTAGGGGATTTTGAGGTTTAGGGCCTTTAGAGGATTTGGCGTATGGGCTGCCCGCACGCTTCCTTGAACCCTGCGGTTCGCCTAAAGGAAATATTTTGCTTGAGCCCGGCGCCTTTGACAGAGCCGTTCATTTAGAGGCTTTCGAGCTACCTCAGCCTAGACTCTGTGATCTGAAGGGTATGCGTGTCTTGGGGAGGCGTTCAGAAGCCAAAGCAAGCCGCCTATGTGATCTGTGCACCACCTCCCCTGTTTTCTTGCCGAACTGAGAGAGTTCGGCGCTAGCACCATGCTGTAGAGCCAGAACGTGAGGATGACATAAAAACACTGTTGGCGGGGTTCAGTAGCGATCTTACAGGGAAACCTTGCTTCCTTTTGACGGGCCGAGCCGCAGCGCGTCAATGGACGCAAGGCACCAGAGCAGTGGCTCCCCAGCGCATCCCAGCTGAAGGGCCTCAGGTGAGGAAGCTTAGGTTTAGGGTTTGGGGTTTGGGGTTTCGGGTTTAGGGTTTAAGGTTTAGGGTTTAGGGTTTCGCCACCTAGGGTTTAGGGTTTAGGGTTTGGGGTTTGGGGTTTGGGGTTTGGGGTTTTGGGGTTTAGGGCTACTTGGAGGTTCATGTGGGTACTTACAAGAAGGGGTTTGAACCAGGATCACAATGTAGTTCTAACCACATTTAGGCCACTTATATCCCTACGTATGCCTACCCATGAACCTTCTAGTACGCTCTTACTCAACACGAAACGCTCAACGTAGGATTCTTTGGTAGGGATGATCCTGCTGTGGCTTGGTAGCCCAGTTTCCATATTCTTATGAGGGCACCCTTTTTTCGGCTGGTTGCTTTATAAGGGACCTTGAACCAAAAAGGGGAAAAAAGGTACCACTGGGCTACCCTAAGCCCTAAAGCCTACACCCTAAACCCTAAACCCTAAACCCTAAGGCCTAAACTAAGAACCAGGGCGTCTCTGGCAAGGTGCGGCATCATCTGCATATGCTGCTGCTACTATCGGGCCGAGGAGTGCGGCAAACCTCGGTTTAGGTTTAGGGTTCATCGGGTTTAGGGTTTAGGGAGATTTAGGGTTTAGGGTTTAGGGTTTAGGGTTTAGGGTTTAGGGTTTAGGGCGTCCGACTCTCAGGCTCGCGTGCAGCAGGAAAGGCTTCAAGTTTCAGGGTTTAGGGTTTCTAACCAAACTCTCCCTCAAGAAGAGTCAAAGAAAGGTCTTGGGTAGGGCATCTTAATCCGAGCTCGGATTATGTCAGACTTCTGGACGTTTCGAGGGCCCAGTGGATTCGGGGTTCGCTGGTTTAGAAGTCGGCCCTATGCCCCCGCTCACATGTTCGATGGCCATTTTGCAGCTGAACCGTGGCGACCAAGAGCACGTGTGGGTGCTGGTGTTGGTGCTTGCTTATTTCTGTTGCGGTGTGTTTGGCTTCTGCCCTCGCCCCCTGTTAGACAATATACACCTGGCCAACTGAACAAAGCACCCCTATGTACCTGGTACTCTATTTACCGACACTTTAGCAGTACCTACCCCTTAATTCGTAGGCATAACCCCATTAAACCGTAGGTAAAGAGAGTCCCAGGTTAAGCTTTTCGCATGAATACCGAGGCGCAGCACACCTCCGCGGCCGCCCTGGGAGCAGTGGCCGCGGCGGCGCAGCGTTGTCACCACCTCGCGCTTGCTTGGAAGGTCTCATCTGCCCAGCTTACATGGAGGTTCATGGGTACCTGTAACCCCTATGGTAAGCTTCCTACTATAACCTATACTATAGGTACACCCCGCCTCCAAGTATGGTATAGAGGCGCGAGGGCCTTCTAAGAGCGTCATCACGAGTTCTGCAGTCTGCCGCGCGACTCAAGATTATGCTTGCGACGCCCTGTGCTCAAGGGCCTGCAGCGTTCAACGCACGAAGTCCAGCACGAGATCTCGGCCCTCTCGGCACCCCGTACCCCAAGGCGACCCTCCCACAGAGGGACCAGTGACTAGAAGTCTGGGGTCTAAGCCCTCGACAGCCGAGTTCTGCAGCAACCGACAGAACCTAGCGACTACAAGCATGCGTGCACAGAGGCGAACCACTTTGAAGCTGGACTTGTCTGTCAGAAACAAGGACCCCAACACCCCCAAAACAGCCTTTGCCCTACTATGGAGTAGGCCCTCTGGACAAAAAAAAAAAAACAAAAAACGTATTGACGTATAGTACCCCCAAAACAGCCCTTGCTGCCGTGGCACCGCGCCGGCAACGACCACCGCCCCGAGGCAAACAGGTCCTAAAGGGCTGAAAAATAGGTGGGGGGAGGAGGGGTCAGGGTTTAGGGTTTAGGGTTTAGGGTTTAGGGTTTAGGGATTCGGAGTTAGGGTTTCGGGGGTGGCCGCCAAACAAGCCAAACAAAATTCGCCAAGCCAAAGCCTCGGAAGCACGATGCTTACAAAGAATCGGGGCTTGCAGGCTTATAAGGTTTTGGGCGAGGGTGTAGATACGGTTGTAGGGTTTAGGGTGTACATGCTCGTCTTTTTCTTGAACCCATATGTGACATGCCTTAATCCAGAAGCCTTCAACCGAACACCGGCCTGATCCTTGGGGAGTTTTCGCATCGGGTACGGCAAGGAGGTCACCGCAACTTTGGCGGGACTTCCGAGTCGGATGGAGCTTCTACCCTAAACCCTAAACCCTGAACCCTAAACCCTCAACCCTAAACCCTTGCGGGGGGGCAAGTTAGACTTTACTTGGAGGCTGAAGCGGCTGCAGTGGCTGCTGCCCCTTTCCGCGCTCCACAATGGCAGCCCCTGCGAGTACGACGACGCCACCCAGGATCACGGTCCGCGAGAGCTCCTCTATACTGAACTTGGAACCCAAGCAAAACTTCAAAAAACACAAAGAAGTGTTTCTTAGGAAATATAGTGCCCAAAAATGAAACATATTTCCAAGTACCCCTAAGTCCTCATTCAAATAGCCGACGGAAATGGCAGCGACACAAACCGTGTTCAGCTTCCCGATGATCTGCTGGGAGCTTGCCCCGAGCTCCTTGAGCGCCACAAGGCCCAGAAAGTTCAGGGAAACCGCGCTCACACAAGTCAGGAAGATGAGGGCGCCAGAGCCCCAAGTCAGATCTGCCGCGGCTTGGAAGAAGCTCTCTGTGCAGGCTGTATACAGGAAGGCGATCAGCACGCACCAGGGCGCTTGTAGGGAATAGAGCTGCATAGGGCTCAGTGGGGCTTCCTTCTGCTCCGGCTGAGAGGAATAGACGGAATACTCGCCAGGCGCAAGCAACACGTCCATCACCACGATCCTGGGTCTCGTTTCTGGGGGCTACGCTCCTGCTTAGAACCTAAGTATATGACAAACATATGAAATCAAATAGAACCTAGGATGCTCTTGACTATATACTTAAAAACAGCACCCAGGGAGAGGGGGAGAGTTTTTTCAGTCACTGACGGGGAGAGGGGGGGGGGGGGGGGGGGGGGGGGGGGGGGGGGGGGGGGGAGTCTTTATTCAGGGACCTAATTATGGGGCCCTTAGAATTTCTAGCAACCTCAATACTAGGTCCCTGGAAGGATAGGGTTCGGTTACTAGAATCTTTAAGGACACTACAGCTAAGTCCCTGGAAGTCTACTTGGGGTTTTGGAGGTTCAGGATATATAATGGGGCTAGAAGTGCCCATGAACCTCCAAGTAAGGCAACATTTTCCTCACTTTGACCTGGGATCTTCATCGTTCGAGTTCCGACAGCGGCCAGCGCAAAGAGGATGCCTAGGAAAGTCTTCTCGGGAGCAGAGGCCGTCTGGATGGAGGTCGCCTCACCTGCCCGGGGACCAGACAAGGCCCCGAAGTTTAGGTTTAGGGTCTGTAGGGTTTGTAGGGTTTCTTGCACCTATAGTCGCCCAAAGTTAAATTCCCAGCAGCCAGCAGACCCCTCGCGGGCATCGATGCCGTAAATACCCAGCAACTCAACCAAGGGAGAAAGAGCAAAGAAACCAAGATCGACGCACGAATTCACTTGAAGAGGCAATCAAACAAGGGGCATGCAGACCAACCCTAGGAACGTTCAAGCAAGCCTCTTACTGGCCCAAAACCCAAGGAAGTAAAAGTTGAAACTTTCAGAATAAACTACCTTATAAGAAGCCCAAAAGTTGAAAAGTTGGGTTCTGAGCCAGTAAGGCCTGTTCTTTCCACAGAGCGAAGGCCTCCCCCCGCCCTCCTTCCAGACGAACTCAAGCGACAAAGTCAACCGCCTCAAACACCACAGCCCTTTGCTTTTTCTAGTTCATTGTTGGGATAATAATAAAAATTAAAAATGTCATTCCTTATTGGGGTTAAGTACCCTTAAAAATGTAAAATGGTACCCAACTATGACTGAGTTTTGGTGGGGTTTTAAGGTTGAAGACGAAAGGGCCCTCTAGCAACCCTCAATGGGGACCGTGGGCTCTTACACCAAATTATACCCTGTAGTCAAGAAAGGCCGTGAACACAGGGTTTTGGTTGCAGGGATTTCGAGGCCCAACAGCCCATCCTGGTTGCCTCCTGCAAGCACCAGCGCCCCAAGGAAAGCCACGAGAATGCCCATCCAAGACATCTTGGAGAGCTTGCGTCCACATGCGAAGGACATCAAAGCCACACTTACAGGTGACAAGGTGCCAAGAATGGCACCTTAGTTGCTGAGTTCATTAGCCCCAAAAAAGGTGTACACTTTCAGTTCTATAGGGGACTATTAGTATCCCGAACAATGTAATCATGCACCCATTCAGCTACTAAGGCACAAATGGCGGCCCCAGCGTAGACCAGGGCAGTATTGTTGAAGACCACGGTCAGCGGGAGGCTCAATGCAATGGGGAAGATCTTGCCTGTACTCCCCTTAGAACCTTAATAAAAATGTTATTTTAATCTCCTCGTGGGGTTACATGAACAAAAAATAATAAATAAATCCCCAGGGGGATATAGTTGCGAACGAACCAGGCGGTCGTCCGCGTTTCGCTGGAGGCGGCTGCGTTCCCCCGGCCAACAACAAGCCGATGCGCCAAGCAGGTGAGCCACACCTTCAGGACGAAGTGAACCCTCAATTGCAGCTCATATAAAGTCTGTGCAAGTACCCTTCTAAGGGACAGCGCCATGTGCACCTTTTTCTTGGGCTAGTTTAATCCCCAAGGCACGCAGAACAGGTGAAGGGTCGTCACGGCTCCCGGATGCCTGTAAAAAGCGCCCAGTGCGCTCATCAGGATCTGAGTGCTCGCGCAACTGGCCACAAACAAGCACGCAGCCGCCACCACATAACCTTGGCTCACTGTTCGCCTAAACCCTGAACCCTATAAACCCCAAACCCCAAACCCCAAACCCCAAACCCTAAACCCTAAACCCAAAGCCTAAATCCTAAACCCTTTTGCATCCGGCCCTACGCGACAGGAAACACCCCAAGCCATAAATCCAGGCACAGCAGAGGCTCTAAAGTGTCAAGACATCACCATCACTTCGTGTGTTTAGGGTTTAGGGTTTAGGGTTTAGGGTTTAGGGTTTAGGGTTTAGGGTTTAGGGTTTAGGGTTTAGGGTGTAGGGTGTAGGGTGTAGGGTGTAGGGTGGGCGGCCGGGGAGCGACCACGGTGTCGGAGTATGACACAAATTGCAGCAAAGACCAAGCCGCTGATCACTGCGGAAGCGCATCGGTTCACATCTGCCAACATGGCCGACATGTTAAGCGGAAGCATGGCCAAAACCTGGGTACCCCTCAAACCTCATCGAGGAAGAGCAGGGAGGGTTTTAGGGTCCTTCGTCACAAAGTTCCATGCGCAAGGTCCCCGCTGAAGGGCTTAATTTCGGGTTTGGGGTTCAGGGCGTAACCTACTTTGGAATATCCATGCGCGAAACAGAGCATAAGAACCGAAGCCAAATGGCTACAGCTGTTGAAAGTAGGGGCCCCTTTCCTGACAGGGTCCTTGCATCAGGGGCCAGACATAGACATAGAGGATCAAGAACCAGGCTAAGCTGGTTACTTCTCTGAATGATGGTCCCTTTTGGGAGTCACTGTTCTAAGGCGGCCCCTGATATTTAGGTATTTAGGGTGCCCAACAAGGCACCATCGTTTGAGAACTGGGACCTCGTTCCTTCAACCGTAAAACCGAAATTGCACCAGATCGGAGCTCCACAAGCCCTCATCCCTTTTGAAACGGGACTTGAACCCACAACCCTATAACCCCTACAACCTTTACAAACCCTATAAACCCATAACCCCTTTAAACCCTTTTTAAAGCCTGTTAAAATTAAACCAACAAGCACCGTAAACCCCTAGACCCTACAAACCCTAAGCCCCGGCTGAGCTCCAATTAAGGCCATCTGCTTAAGAACCCCAAAAGAATCAAAAGACAACCATCCCTCTACTACCCTTGAAAAGGAAGAATTGTCTTTTGTTTTTTCGGGGTTCTTAGTTAGTAGATTAAGGCCAGGCTCGAGATGGCAGGGCGCCCATCGAAGCTAAGGCCAGCCTGGGCTGGTTTCGGCTTTTTTCCATCGCAGGGATGATGACGAGGAAACCAGGTGGCTTCGGGTTTGGGGTGGGTTTAGGGTTTAGGGTTTAGGGTTGAGGGTTGAGGGTTTAGGGTTTCAGATTCCGGGCATTGGGTTTCGCATGCTTGGGTTGCTTAGGGTGCTTTGGGGTTCTGAGGGTGCAGGGCTTGTGTCTAGGCTGAGAAGACACTTTGAGCCGTCAGTGTGGTTCATCATGTCTCCTTTGATGGGGGTGATGGTGGTAGGGTATATGATGTTAAGTGGTAAGTTTCGGGATCGTCGCCAAGGAAGAGACGCAGGGCTCTTCACCAGCCTCTGGCCTTAGGGTTTCGCAAGGGGCTTAAGACCTCTCACGGATGGAGCAAGCGAGACCTATGATGCCCCGGCCCTGATGTGGGTTTTAGTGCTTAGGGCTTCAAAACCTCATAGATAAAGTGTGTTAGGGTTTAGGGTTTAGGCCAAGACCCGCCCCACACCAAAGGCAGACACAGCAGCAGATCTTCTGCCAACATCAGGCTGGTCGGCCCAGCGTCGGCGTCCAGCGACATGCCCAGTGCTTTATAGGGTTTCAGGGTTCAGGGTTCAGGGTTTAGGGCTTAGGGTTTCAGAAAGCCCAGATCTTCGAAAACCGCTTAACTAAGGAATTTACCCTAATCTACACTGGGGATCCTTACTATGCATCAGGGTATTTTGCATGAGTAAGGATCTATACTAAGGATCCTTATTGAGTATTATGCACTGGGGTATATTCCTTAACTAAGGGGTTTTGGAAGATCGGGGAGGCTTTTGAAGGTTCGTTTTGGGACGTTTTGGGACTTCTGAACAAACTGGCTCTGCTTACTTGTGTGTCGCAGGGCCTTGGTTGAAGTGGTTGGGTCAGGCGTCTGTCTGCGGAGTCTTCCAGAATCTTGGCCTACGGCCTATAGAGTTTCAGAACCGAAAGGGGATTGCAAGGTGTTGGGTATCAGGTTATCTCGCAGGGTGTAAGGTGGCGGCATGACTCTGACTAAGATTGTGCGTGCAGTCTCCGGGAGGAGTCCTGTGGTTAAGAGACTAGCTCCACGTAGCTGCTTCCTTGATCCAAGGCATTCGAACCATTGCAACTTAAGGCGATTACTTGATGGTCTGAGAGGTTCCGAGTCACCCTAAACCCTAAACCCTAAACCCCAAACCCCATCCAAGGCCTCGGGTCCTGAGGATGAAGTTCTAAAGACAAACCTGCACTGCCCAACTGGGCCTATGCTTTCGGTAAAAGCCTCCGCACATCTCCCCGCCCCCTCCCAACAAGCAACTACTTGGAGGTTCGTGGTACTTAGTAACTAACTATAACTGAACTTTTAACCCACTTACAAGCCCCTTAGGTGCCCTAATGTGGTTCTAAGTACAGTTATAAGTACAGTTATATTTAGCTACTAAGTACCATGAACCTTCAAGTAAGGTTTAGGGTTTAGGGTTTAGGGTCTAGGGTTTAGGGTTTAGGGTCTAGGGTTAAAGCTGTCAACCGAAAAAACAACGCCCCAAGCTTCCTGCAACGCCCAATCCCAAAGCCTCGTGCGCCCGCAAGCCTTTAACCCAATCGTGCCGAACACCCAAACCCTACACCCCAAAACCCTCAGCCCTAGACACCCCAAACCCCAAACCCACAGCCCTATACACCCCAAACCCTCAGCCCCACAGACCAAAAATCCCAAACCCTCAGCCCCATGAACCTCAAAGCAACCCTCAGCCAAATACACCCTTAAACCCTACTGGGGCCAGTTCCTGCTCTCAGGCGTGTTCGGATCTAACCTCCGCACCTGGGAGCACTCCCCTTTTCGGAAGCATTTTTTGGAATCTTGACTTTACTGAACACTCTAAAATCAACCCTGTTCGTCCTAAAAGCTTGAAGAAACCCTTCACTAAACACTCTGAGCCCTGAACCTGCTCGGACCACAACCCGCGTGTGTGGGCGGGGGGTGGGGGGGGGTTGGGGGTGGTTGGGCGGGGGGGGGGGGGGGGGGGGGGGGGGGGGGGGGGGGGGGGGGGGGGGGGGGGGGGGGGATTTAGGTCCTACGCCCCCCCTCCACGTGTACTGGTAAAGCGCGAGGAGTTGATCGAATGAAGCCTCGAACATGAACTTGGTGGGTTTGAAAGGATCTTCATGCAAAGGTTAAAGAGCGTTTCCAAAATCACAAAATGATTTCTGTTGTGTGTCGGTTCCCGGCCCGTTAGGCATGTTACTCTAGTGGAAGAAGAAGAAGAAGGAGGCGTTGGGTTGTACAGGTATCCGTAAACCCTAAACCCTAAACCCTGTACTGCTCCGGATCCTTAAGACGCAAGATTTGGCCTTGAGCCCTGGGAAAAGGCCTCGTCGACACCCTGATCTGGCGCGAAGAAGCTTCCTTGCGCCCGGTTGAGGCTCTTGGTGGGTGTAGCTTAAGGTATTTTAGGGTTAGGGTTTAGGGTTCAGGGCTCAGGGCTACTCGGATGCGCATGGGTACTTATACGTGGGGTTCTAAGTAGGGTGACTATGCTTGTCACCTTACTTATAGGGTCCTTTGGTGTTTTGCGGCAGTGATCCTGGGGCCCAGGGGATTTCTGTGGCATAAGGGAGTTTTGAGGGGATTGGGCGATTCGAAAACAAAAACATGTTCGAGTGAACTTCCGGGAAAGAGGGGCGAAAGAGAGGGAAGTCCAGACTGCGACACCTCATGACCCTGAATGCGTAGAAGCACCCCGACTCTTAACGGTGCCTCGAAACCCAAAACCCAAAACCCCAAACCAGAAGAGCTCCGAATCTCCAAAAGCAACGCAGCGGGTGAGGGGGCATGGAGATGTCGGGATACATCCTTTTCCGTACCCTGAATGTGGGAAAACAAAGCCACCTAGTAGGCTACGTTTACTGCACTAAATAGGGCTCCTTTCAATTGCAAACTCTGAACCCCCTAAGTTGGGATGTTTCCCGTTCTACTAAAAAACCCTTAATGGGGATTATCGTACCCCTACTACAATCCCTGTGAACCCTAAACCCTGAACCCCACACCCTAAACCCTACGAACCCTATTTGAAACACAAGCCCCAGCGCTCCTGTGGCGGTGGCCGCTACATCTGGGAACCTGCCACCAGCGCACTTGCTCCACATATCCCTGGGGTTTAGGTTAGGGCTTAGGGTTTAGGGTCTAGGGTCTAGGGTCTAGGGTTAGGGTTTAGGGTTTAGGGTTTAGGGAGTAGGCAGTAGGGTTTAGGGTTTAGGGTTTAGGGTTTATAGGGTTTAGGGCTTAGCTTCCGGCTGGCAATGCGAGTTTCACTTACGAGGCTTGGGGCTCAGGGCTTGTAAGAAGCTTCTTGGCGGTTTAGAGTTTAGGGTTTAGGGTGAAAAGGGGTTTAGGGTTTAGGGTTTAGGGTTAAAAAGGGCTTGAAGGGTTTAGAGTTTGTTTGGGGCTCTAAAGTCCCTAAGCTTTTGCTGATTGGCCCTTTTGTGCTTGGAGGGACTTGGCAGCATACGAGCTGAAGGGTTTAGGGCTTAGGGCTTAGGGCTTAGGGCTTAGGGTTTAGGGTTTCTACTGAAGCCAACAAGTCACGATATCCACGACGTGACCAACCCTAAGCAGTCCTCTCAGAGGTTTACAGGCCACAATTGGTGCGAGGAATGCCCCAGCTGCATGTATCCGCGGGAATCTCTTAAACCCTTTTTTGCAACAGGCCTCGTGATGCAGCAGCCCGGTAACAGCAGACCACTCACAATAGCGCGAGTAGTGATGCCGCAATCTCTCGAGAAACTAGAATTGAAATGGCACGTGCTGAGCATTCTGTCTGGCCTGTCGTCGCGCTTGTCTCAACATCAATTTTTGCTCCTGTCGCTCTCTCCTCAAAGTTTCAAGGTCTGTCTCTACGTCAGAAACTCGGTGATTCGAAGGTCTGATTGACAAAGAGGGGAAATCGCAGGTTGCACGGCTGGCAGATGAAGATTCCAGATGCGGATGCCCTAATGCTAGAGGCAAAGCAGTTGTTGTGGGACAAGTTGCATCAAGCTCTGACTGGCGCAGCCCCGCACGCAGCTCCCGAACCAGCTGCGCCTGTTCCAGCATCTGCTGTCCCATCTCGTTCATTTTGTCCATATACTGTGACTGAATAGCCTCCATGTTGTGCGTAAACTGTGATTGAACCTCCTTTACAACATCCTCCACAATGCGCTCACACATCCCCCGTGAGATCATTTCCGCATCTGTCTGTGTCGCACAGTCGTTCACGAAGCTCGCTGGGGACGGCGTCCGACTGCAATGTGGTTGGGCGGCGTGCTGACGCATACCATCATCTCCATCCTGACACATAGCAAGCTCCCGAGATAAAAATATTTTCAGCCGCTTCGGGTGAGGCTCAGTTGCCGCAGACGGGATGTTCTCTGGAACAGGTGCTGAAACAAGAGCGAATAGCGCCTGGTGAAGAAGGTTAGTCACGCACTCGCATCCTCCACGTTTCGACACCCTGATTGCGTACCCAATGCATGAACAAAGCTGCTGCGTTGAAACACGCTCCATGGCAGGCTCCACTCAAATTTTAGGATTCGTGCACTCAATTGAGTCTCGTAGCCAGGCCTTGAGCCGTAGCCATTTATAAACCCTAAACCCTAAACCCAAAACCCTAAACCCTAAATCCAAAACCGCTAGAAGCCGCGCATTGCTGCATGAAGGCGCGGGTTCAGTTCTTGAGGTTTCGACTCTCACACTACTTGTATGTTGTGGGTTTAGGATTTGAGGTGTGTAGGGCCGCTAAACCCTCAGACCCAACTCCATGGACGGAATGTTTTGGGGACTCTGGGATCTTTACGTTGGCTGCAAAACGCAAAAGCGAACCTTTTTGGGGGGGTTGGAGGGGTTAGGGTTTAAACCCTATTCGGACTTGCGAGAGTTGAAGGGCTTACGTGAAGTTTTGCCTTTTAATCTTTTGGCAGCGGGTGGGGGGGGGGGGGGGGGGGGGGAGGTGGGTTAGGGCTTAAACCCTTTTGCCAGTGGACTCTCTTACTTAAACCCTGGCCCTAAATTTTAGGGTGTTGAGTTGAGGGGCATTTAAGAGCTTGCAGGGTTGAAGGTTGTCTTTCTGGGTTAGCTTCCTAGGGAGAAGGGTATGTTGAGGGGTAGGTACCCAAGAAAAGTCAAAGTGCGACAGGTGCATGGCGGCCCCCCAGCCAAACCCAAACAATTTCACGTGACGAAACACCTAGGAAACCATCCCCGCAAAACTCTAATGCCTCCGGCCCTAAACCCCAAACCCTAAACCCCAGGACACTTCCACACTGAATGGCGGCCAAGGGGGCTCCGGCGCATGGCTGCCCAATGAGGTCTGTCAGAGCAGGCTTCTATGCCAGAGTTCAGAGTTTCGAGCTTGGCTTTCAGGGTTTGTACAGGGCTTAGGGACCCTAAACCCTAAACCTTAAACCCTAAACCCTGAACCATACTATAGTATGGCAACGCTCCCCTGTTTGTGACTCCGGGAACTGAAGCCCACTCTTCGCCCCAGAAGGTCTAACATTATACATCTACGTTGTATAGACCTTCGTGGCGGCGCCATATACTCTACCGCTACCACATGCAAGCAAGTAAGCATGTGTGCAGAATATATATATATATACATATACATACATATATATATAAGTATAATGTATCTATTCTTTATTGAAAACTATATGTGGGTATAGCAAATTATAGAGACAATTTGCTGGAGGGTGGCCTTCCGGGGGCCCTGAAACCCTGCGTGAGATGATGGGGGGCGCCTTGGTCAGGACCAGATGCAGTCCGCCAACATAGACCTTTTAGGGTTTAGGGTTTAGGGTTTAGGGTTTAGGGTTTAGGGTTTAGGGTTTAGGGTTTAGGGTTCTGGCCATCCAAGCCGGCGACTGTAAGAACTCTCTCCCTCCCTTCTCTCTCTCTTTCTCGAGAGCGATTACAAGTGCTTGGTGTGGGTTGAACAGGTTCCTGGAAAAAATCAAGTTCCAAAGAAAGAGCGTGGGCGCGGGTAAGTCGTCGACCGTTCGTTCGAGGATCGTTTTTTTTCCTGTGTTCGAAAAAACCAACGTTTGAAATCCAAAGCTCTACTTGAACATACCAAAAGAGAAGCCCCGACAAAAGAGCCCAACACTACCTTAAGCCATCGTGGGATGTTCCCCTCTACAGTCCTTAATAGGGATTTTAATAGGGAGTACTATACTATAGTCCCTACTAAGGACGGGTTTAGGGTTTAATTAGGGTTTACGGTTTAGGGTTTATAGTGCTTAGGGTTTAGGGTTCCTTGTAAGGGGGAACCTCCAAGTACTCGGACTCTTCAGGCGCATCTGGCCGCACAGGCAAACACACTCAGTCGCCGTCGTCACAAGAGGTCCCTTTGATGTTTCTATTTCCGCCAGGGAGGGGGGTATACCTTACTGCTGGTTAGCAGGGCATGAGGGAGTTCGGGCCCTATTTGATTGCAGATTAGCAGGCTGTACTGAGCCTTTGAGCCTTTGAGCCATTTCGGAAGCTGAGAGTTTCGAGGGAGGGCCGCGACAATGACTGACAAAACCCCCCCCCAAAATGGCAACAAAGGCGAAGTCGGAAACCAGATCCGGTGGAGCACGGCAGGCCCTTGGAGAGAGTAGAGGGAGTAGACAGAGTGAGAGAGAAACAGAGACAGATACAGAGGCAGAGGCAGAGACAGAGAGAGAGAGAGAGAGAGAAAGAGAGAGAGAGAGAGAGAAAGAGACAGAGAGAAAGAGACAGAGAGTGCGCCCCAGCCTTACAGTGATCGCTAACGAGCCGTCGCCAAGGCACATCAATCTTGACCTCTGGATCAGGGTTTTTGGCTTCTTTCCGGCTTTAGGCTTGCTCCTGTCTTTGCTTTTGACAGGGTTGGGGTCTGCTCAGTCATGGATAACTTATTCCTTGACAGCTCATGGTCCCCGAACAGTCTGTCGTTCGAATTGGAGGCGGGCCTATCATGACTAGACAGTCATCAGGCCTGGCAGTTCAACACAAGACAATGCAAAACTCTGTATAGGGCTTTGGTTTAGGGTTTAGGGTCTAGGGTTTAGGGGTATAGGGTTTCGGTTTAGGGTTTAGGTCAACCCCTGACCCTAGCGCGGACCCATTGCAGCTGCAGTCCCGGATACTTCTCAAAGTCGAGAGTCCGCGTCTGTGCGGTCAAGGGTTCCCTAGGGTTTTAGGGTTTATAGGGCTTATAGGGGTTTAGGGTTTAGGGGTTAGGGTTCCCTGTTGACGATGACTCCCGCAATAGCCTAGAAGAGAGCCTTTGAATCGAACCTTAAACCCTTCACTCTAGACGTGCAACCTGAAGGATACAACTACATGTACCCCACCCCACCCCCGGCCCCCTAAACCCCACATTCTGAACCCATGATGCCGAAGCCTATAATAAACCCTAGCCCTAAACCCCAACCCCCAACCCCCAAACCCCAAACCCCAAACCCTCAACCCTAAACCCGAAACCCTGAACCCTACTCCCTCACCCAGGCCGCGGGCGCAAGCGACATGGCCGGCCACGCAGCGGAAGGCCAGACCCCTTTTTCTGAGCAACGGGTCGATCTGGGCGACCTCAGGGATGGATTTGAAAAGGGTTTCGGTTTAGGGTTTAGGGTTTAGGGTTTAGGGTTTAGGGTTTAGGGTTCAGGGTTCAGGGTTCAGGGTTTAGGGTTTAGGGTTTAGGGTTTGGGGTTTAGGGTTTAGGGTTCAGGGTTCAGGGTTTCGGGTCAGGGTATAGGTTTAGGGCTTGGGGGCGACAGAGCTTGGCGTTTGGGATTCGGGTTTGGGCCAGACAGTCTTTGAACTGCGTCGACGGCACACCTAACCAATCCGACCCAGTGAGACTCGAGACGTACGTCCACAGCATGAGAGGCTGAGAGCAGTTATTTCTCTCAGGCTTCTTGGTGTAACTCTCACAGAACTGACCCTTCACTAATTCTAGGTTTTCTCAAAAACATCTCACTACATGAGAGCCAGCAGTATTTTAGTCCCAACGCCCTATATAAGCGCCCTAAAAGCACTGCGTGCGTCCTAGCACCCTTAGCACACAACCTTACGAAACTGAACCCTGCACATAAAGCGTGATCGTGTTACTAGTATACACAAAGGGACACCAAGTATATACCGTATACACCTAAACCCTAAACCCTAAACCCTAAACCCTAAACCCTAAACCCTAAACCCTAAACCCTAAACCCTCACCATTTTTTTGTTCAGGAACGCTACATACACTCACTCCAATAACAGCACTAGAAACCCTGCTCCATGGGCAGGGGCTCTCAACATCCCTCAGCCCTGAATCCCGCACCAGCCTTCGTTTTTCTAAGGGTTTAGGGTTTAGGGTTTTTAGGGTTTAGGGTTTAGGGTTTAGGTGTCCCGAAAGAATTTGGGCTTCCATGCCTATGAACCCATTTTGCAGCAGGACCCCGCACCACCGTAAACCCTAAACCCAAAGTCCCCCGCCCCCAAAGCCCTCAAGACCCTCCAACCTAATCCCTGGAGTCGAAGGAACCTAAACGATTTGAGTTCCAAACCCTAAACCCCAAACCCTAAACCCTAACCCCTAAACCCTAAACCCTAGACCCTAAACCCTAAACCTAAACCCTAAACCCTAAACAGACCTCCAGCTCCAGCGCCCGAAGTTGCACGATGCCCCGGTACAGCTGAACCTGCCCCCAGCGGAACTTTGGCTTTCGCTTCACGCTGCTTAAGGGTTTGGAGGGTATCACGCTAGCCTCGGAAAAGAAAAACACAGCCAACGCCAACTCTCAATAGTAAAGTTAGTCCGGGAAAGTGAAGGCAACCAGAAGCAGGGTTATAAGTATCCCCAAGTAAGGCTATAACCACATTTTCCCTGTTGTTTACTTCTAACTCTACTCTCAAGTACCCACAGGAACCCTCAAGTAGGGCTTTACAGCGTGTGCTTTCTGAGCAACAAAAAGGCCCTGAGCCCTCCCTGTCCAGCAGCCCTGTCCAGCTGTCCCAAACTCGAACTACGTCGAGGTTGACGGACCCCAGATCGCTGCCCTGCTTGAAGCCCTACTTCTAAGTGCCTATGAACCTCCATGTAGGCTCCTCAATGGCGCGCGCCCTTTCAGCCCTTAAAGGCCTCAAACCCCCCTTTAAACCCCCTTAGCCCGAACCCTAAACCCTAAACCCTAAACCCTAAACCCTAAACCATACCCTTAAACCAGCCTCAAGCTGCTCCAAATCGAGATCTTGCCTCAGCGGGAACCCTCTGGAAAGCGACTTAACTACAATTGTTGCTGTTGAGAAACTTATCCAGGATGGCCCTTAAGACACTCATTTCTACATGTGATCCTCTTCAACCCAAGAAGGGAACAAACAGCAAATGTCCCAAGGGCCTACCGAGTACTGGTTGCTGTTGAGAAACTGACCTAGCCTTTGGGGTCGAAATTGAAGTTTAGGGTTTAGGGTTTAGGGTTTAGGGTTTTGGATGCTTCCGATGTTTGCATCAGCTGGCCTCCTTGCTTTGATTTGTCGCGCGTGTGTCATCTTGTGCTGGGAGGGGGGGGGGTGCTTCCGACAAAAAATGTAGACCCTTAGCCTCATCTCTGTCAAGGCACCCTAAACCCTAAACCCTAAACCCTAAACCCTTATAAACCCTAAACCCTCATAAACCCTAAACCCTTATAAACCCTAATAAGCCCTAAACCCTACACCCTAAACCCTAAGCCCTAAAGTTTCGCTTTCTGGCGAATGGTTCATCTTGAAGTCCGTCTGACATGTCACACTCCTATGCCCTGCTTAGCGCAGCAAATATGGGCATTTCTCACAATACGGGTTTGCCGTTTACTAGGCTGCCCAGTAACCTAGGCTTAAAAAGGGTGCCCTTTTTTGCTTAAAGGAGTGAATAAGGGAACCTAAACCCCCCAAAAAAGGGAATAAGGGCACTACTGGGCATCCTAGTTTACACCCCAAATAGAATAGAATCCCCTTACAGGGACCCCCAAGAAGTCCAAGAAGGGTACCCCAATGTTCGGACAACCCCCAAGTTGCAAGGAAGGCTCCAGGCACATGCAGGACACCGAAACCACTGCAAACCCCCCAATCCCGAAGCCCTTCTCAAAGCCCCCAAAGACCCTTAAAAGATCTTCCGAAGCTTGACTCAAGACTCCCTAATTACGCGACTGCGCGCCGAGGCGTCTGCTTCAGAAAGCTTCCCAGGATCCGCTTCAGGATGTACTTGTAAAACCTCCCGTTAGGGTTTAGGGTTTAGGGTTTAGGGTTTAGGGTTTAGGGTTTAGGGTTTAGGGTTTAGGGTTTAGGGTTTAGGGTTTAGGATCTAGGGTCTAGGGTCTAGGGTTTAGGGTTCCTAAACCCTAAACCAGCCAGGCTGGAGCCACCACATTGGGGTCAATCCACAGGCAACAAGGAGACAGCCCGAAGCCCTGAGCCCTGAGCCCTGAGCCCTGAGCCCTGAACCCTAAACCAAATCCGCCATTAACATCCAGAGATTAATGCTAGCAGCTAGCTCGCGGCATCAAGTCTGCACAGCCCGTCCAGAGATTAAAAGGTAAAAATCAACAAGGTAAGGAGTGCGTGACTGTGAGCTGCGTGACCAGAGCGATCCCACCCGCAACACCCCACGCCCTAAATCCTAAGAAGCCTCCAAAACCTCCAAAACTCCGGCAAAGGTAACCTAGACCCGGGAGTAACCTTGCAAAAAAAGCACCCTTTCTGGTTTTAAGGGGATGATAAGGGAACCCCAACAATAAAAAAACAAAAAAGGGTCTACTTCCGGTCCTGGAGAGCCCCATGCGCAGCAAAGCCTCCCTGTCCCCCTCCTAAACCTAAACCCTAAACCCTAAACCCGAAGCCCTAAACCCTGAAAGGCCCTAAACCCCAAACCTACTTGACCTTAAACCGCACACCCTAAGCCTTAAACCGACAGAGAGAGAGAGAGAGACTCCCGGCACACCTCTTGAGAGGGGTCGTCACGGTCAAGAGCCGCAAATCCATACTCCCAGTGCCTGGAGGAAAGCCGCTTTTTGAAACAGGGGCTTGGTGGCTGTCTTAAAAGGAGATATGGAGGAACCCCTAGCAGGGACCCGTAATCTTATTCCACTATGTAACCCCTCTATATCTACAGATACATATGTATAGATAGATAGATAGATATATATATATATATATGTATAGATCTGTCTGTATGTATATATACACCTTATGATAGTCCCTATGTACCTAAGTAGCCCTACATTACCTGTAAGGTGCCTTGAGCCTTCCTCCCATACCTTAAACCCAGACCCTAAACAAAACCTAAGCCCGAAACCCTTTTCCATGCGGGCCAAACCCGACACCCCCGTGTCGGGCGCAGGGTCAAGGGTTCCGGTTGCTCTTTTGGTCGCGTGCCTAGCTGACACATCCCGGATGCACCGGCGCAGCTCTTTTTAGGGGTTACAGGGCAACATAATTGTTTGGGGTCTAGGGATCTCTTTGGCTCCAATACCCATCAGCCCTATACGCCCCAACTCCTAGCCAGAGCATACGTTCACCTTTGGGTTCCGTGGGTTGTTCTACATGTACACTACCCCACAGGGGCTGAAGGGTGACAGGTCTACGAAGCATCACTTTCGTGCCCAAGAGGTCATTGAAGTCATTAAGTGGGCCCCAAGAGTTGTAACTCAAGGCCCTTGAACCCTCAACCCTCAACCCTCAACCCTCAACCCTAAGCCAGTTCTTCCCGCCCGTTTCGCCTGCCGTCCATGCACGCGGCCGTAGCGTGCAGAGCTGAAGTGGAGGGGGCGGGCCGCAGCTTGTTTTGCAGGTGGCTTGGCTTGGGGGGCTCTGAAGGTCGAAGAAGGAGGGTGCAAAGCTTGTCTAGGACAGGACCTAGCAGCTTCATGGTGTGAGGTACTTGCTCTTTCATGTGGTTGATAGACATGTAACCGCAGCCTCCCAATCTGAGCCGTCTGTTGTGTATGGGGGGGTTGATGTCATGTGGTATAAGATTGTACTGTACTGTCCTGGAACAGTTGCGCGGCCGAGCGAAAGGGTCGGGGAGAAGCAACGCATCGTGAAATGCAGGCCGATGCGGGTGCTCAAGCAAGCAAGGAGTGCCAGTCAACAAAAAGAGCTTGTAATCACGATTCGAAAGTTTCCCCAGCCCCAGACCAGAGCCATCCGCCTAAAGACTTCAGACCTCCTGCCCGACTATCGCTGTGCCTCGAAAGTCCTCTGAGTACCCACAGCTGTTGAACGGCTGGAGTAGACCCAAATGGAAATTGGTCGTCATTATGGGCCCTTTTCCGGTACCCTAAGCCATGTGATCACCCAAAGAAGGCCTAGAATTTAAAGGAACCCCGCCGAATCTACGCTTAACTTGGAGAGCTGTGCCCAGCTTGACGAACATTCAAGCCCTGCCCCCTAAACCCTAAACCCTAAACCCTAAACCCTAAACCCTAAACCCTAAACCCTAAACCCTAAACCCTAAACCCTAAACCCTAACCCCCCTTTTTTCAAGAGCCGCAGGGAGGCGAACAGCCCAGCATCCCTCCCTGTAGGAGGCCAAAGAAATCCACGGGCCTGGAACATTAGGGACGCCAAGCTACCCAAAACACGAGACCCTATCGGGAGGTGTCGTAGGGGATTGAAAAGGGATTTTCCACCCCCCCAGATAAGCTAAAGGCGTCTTCCTCGACATGCTATAGCGAAGCATCGGACCCCAAAACCTTGCGAGCCCTGCCCCAGGCCTGTGCTCGGCTGCTTCGCAGCACTGCACGTTCCCTAAAATTTAAGAAATCTGCAGATCCGGGTAGAGCTTCCCAAAACAGGATTTCGCGTCGTTTGTTTGCGCCGTTGCGTTGCTTGCACGACATCCAATGGGGTTTAGGATTTGTAGTTTACTCGGCATAGGGAAAGTCACCGGCTTGAAAAGTCACATGTGACCAGAAGTGCGGCACAGGCGTGCCTTCACGGCTACGCCGAACAGCAAAGCACACCGCATCCGAGATGGCATTGTGCTGCATAATGAGGCTCGATACCCAACCGCGAAAGGAGATTGCTTTCTTACGAAGCGTTGGGAGCTCAGCCGTGTAGGGTGTTTTTAATTCAATCTGTAAAGCTCAGTGCACGACCACAAACAGCTTCAAAGCTACAAGGTAACCAAAACAGCCCCTTTGACCCAATATGCACTGTCTATGCCGGACAAAGAAACCTCGCGGGGGGGGGGGGGGGGGGGCTCACATCCTGGCATCACTGCCTGTGCCGCAAACCAAGCATCAAATAACGCAAAATCGGGCATGCTAGAAAACTGTACAGGTTAGGCTCGGCGCAATCACATCACTTCACAAGATGCTTTTGTCCGACAGGCAATTCCTTGCTTCATGTCCATTCGGCAACAATACCTCTCGCAACCTCACAAGCCCCAAGAACACGGCAGGGACCCAGACCCAAAACCACGCAACCCCTTCACAACAGCTGCAAACGCCCAACCTCCCCCTCCCCTTTCCACCCGGTACCCGGCAATTAGAACTCTCTCTCTCTCTCTCTCTGTCTCTCGCTCTCTCTCCCTCTCTCTCGCTCCCTCTCCCCCTCTCTCTCCCTCCCCCTGTCCAGCAGACCCAGTGTCACCTTGGGATGTTCCCCCTTATACCAACAAGCCTTAGTAGGGAATACAGTACCCCTTATTATTATAGTCCCTAACAGGCCGCATAGACCTATACCCCATCCAGAAAGCCCTGACAATATTGAGGCCTACAAGGCCTTCGTCCCCTGGGCTTTGGGACCACCGGGCCCGGGGGTTTAGGGTATAGGGTTTAGGGTTTGGGGTTTAGGGTTTAGGGTTTAGGGTTTAGGGTTTAGGGTTTAGGGAATGGGGAGCGGGGGGGGCGGGGTGGTGTCGCCTCGAGATTAGTTCGTGATTTTGAGGATGCATTTTGGGTTGGGGGAGGGGCCTTCCTCCGACTGGAGCCTTTCGATCTAAGGTGTCAAGTCGAACCTGCTTGAAGGTTCGTGGGTACTTAGAGGGTTTAGGACTTGGGGTGTTTATTAGTAGGGCAGCTATGGTTAAAGAATTATCTATAAGTATTCATGACCCTGCTCTTAAGTATCCATGAACTGCAAGAACCCCTAAACCCTAAAACCTAAACCCTAAACCCTAAACCCTAAACCCTAAACCCTAAACCCTAAACCCTAAAACCTAAACCCCATATCTACAGAGTAGGCAGCAGAGGTGCTGGATGCCCCTGAGTACATTTTCATCCAATTTGCCTCGGCTGTGGCAAGGTTTGCCTTGTGTGTAGGGTTTAGGGTTTAGGGTTTAGGGTTTAGGGTTTAGGGTTTAGGGTTTAGGGTTTAGGGTTTAGGGTTTAGGGTTTAGGGTTTAGGGTTTAGGGTTTAGGGTTTAGGGTTTAGGGAAAAACCCAAGCCCCAAGAGTACCCTAGGAACATAAAGGGTACCTTTTGTGGTTTCAAGGGGGTCTTTAAGGGAACCTAAACCCCGAACAAAAAAGCACGGGAAATCAGGGCGCCATGTAATGTGCCACCTTCTGCGCCTCCAGTATACAAGGGAATACAAAACTTAAACCTTAAAACCCGATACCCCAAAAACCCTAAACCCTATAAACCCTAAACCCTACACCCTAACACAAAGTCGTGCGACCACGGTGGCATGTCCGTGCCTTCGTCTGGTTCAGGATTGTTTTTTCCCCCGACAGGACAATCTTGATTATAGTAAACCCTACTTGGTACCCTAGTAACCATATTATGATAAGGGCGCACCCTTTTTTGGTTGGCTAATTTCTAGGAAAACCTTAAACCAAAAAACATGGAAAAGGGTACTACTGGGCTGCCGACCGTATAAACAATACACAAACCCCTAGACCCCAGACCTTAAACCTGTAGTCGAAGACCGGGAAGCCTGTTGCAGAGAGGCATGCCCTGGGCATTTTTCATACTACGGGTACCTTGTTATGTATATTTTCAAGGCAGGGCAAAAACAGTCGTGAACTGATGTTCCCCAACTATTCCTGTAAAGAAAGATTGAGGGATAGCAGGCACCTGATCCCCAAACTCCCCAAAGTACAAAGGAGGTTCCCTGAATATATCCTCAACAAATATTGCTCATGATGGAAATTCCCCCCCCCCCCCCCCCCCCCAACATAGGGAACCCCCCCCCGGTTTGTGGGCACACCCCCCCTATAGATGGTCAGTTCTCCAAAGGGCTAACGGAGGGACCGAAGGGCCGTCTGATGATGAGGACCCTCAAAAGGGACCATATCTCAAAGAAGTGACCATATGAGTGTTCGCTGAAAGTCCCAAGGCGAAACTTGCCAACGATGGGGTTTAGGGTTTAGTGCTTAGGGATACCCTCTCTTCGGCTGAAGGATAACCATCGAGACTCTCAGGCTATCATGCCTAGAATCTGTCAAGAAGGAGAATATTCTAGAAGTGTGTGCCTACACCCTAAACCCTAAACCCTAAACCCTAAACCCGAAACCCTAAACCCTAAACCCTAAAGCCTCAGCCCCTAAGCCTAGAGGATGGAGGCTGCAAAGGCAAGGGACCATCGTGATGCACGATCCAATGAGGCAGGTGATGGAAGCCTCGGATACACAAAGCAACTCCGAAACTGTATAGAAAATCATGTAGGGGTCTCCGAAATGAGGGGTATGTTTTTGGGGACCTCATTATAAGGGAATCCTACAATTTGGGGTTCTATTGTAGGGTTCCCTATTTTCGTAAAACCCCATGTGAGGCGCACGGAGGGGTGGCTCTGGCGGCTTCTGGCTTGGAGCAGCAACGCCTCTGCCCTGACACCAGAAGTGATCTGAAGGTCGGTAAACCGACTTCACCGAAACCCTACTTGGAGGTTCATGGATGCTTCTAAGTAGGGTTATAAGCATAGGGTAGATATGCTGAAAACCTTACTTAGGGTACGTGTTTATCCTGCTTATGCGCAGCCTCTAAGAAGGTCGAAACCCTAAACCCTAAACCCTAAACCCTAAACCGTCCAGACTCATCCGAGCTACCCAGGATGGAGCCTGAACACCCAAAAGCCCTACGGCCCTAAAGAACTGAGCCACGCAAGTCGAACCATTGTGTAGATAGACTACACACCTATCCCCTGCATATACATAAAAAGAAGTAGATATACAGATATGCTATATACTGATGATTTGCTATGAATATTCATATCTAAACATACAAAAAGTGAAGAATTCTGATTGGGTACCTTTTGGCCCCCTAAATATACCCACTTTTTTCGGGTACCTCCTTCCCGCATTCTCTACTCAGATCCAGTAGGAATAGTGATGCTCTTGCTAGTACTGAGGGTGCAAAGGCAAAGTGGCAAGCAAGAGAAATTCAGGCGCAACACCCTAAACCCTTAACCCTAAATTTTAAACCCCAAGCTACTCGTTGGCAGCGCATGGCAGCAAGAACACCTTGAACACAAACAACAGGACTGAGGTAATTCTCCTGAAGCCTCCCTCATCTCAAGAGGGCAGTCTCTGCATGTTGATCCCTAGCTTGGGGACGACATGAACCCTAAAAGGGTTTATGGTTCATATACCTTAATAGGAACTATAGTAGTATAGGGTATAGGACCCCAATTTTCGGGTTCATTTGGTCCCCAAGGTAAGTCTTAGGGTAGTTTCATGGTCCTGAAAAGGGGACCCCTTCTATACCCCTTATGTGCCCTATCCAGCCCAAGGGGCCCTTACATCTCCTTTAAAGAGGGTAAGGGACCATATTACTCACTGGCCCAAAACCCAAGGAAACAGATTAAGGGCTCATACAACAACCATTGGACTAAGCCCCCACCAACAAAAAACAACTGGCCATCATTCAGCAGATCTGCCCATGTAGCTGCCTAAACCCTAAACGCTAAACCCCAAACCCGAAACCCTAAACCCCTTAAGTCCCAAGTGACTGCTGAACGTAACCACGCACTTGTCGTTCAGGACGGCCGGTACCCAGCCAAAGGTGCCTGGTCTACTTATGGAGCTTCATTTGGGAGCTTGGTAGTGGGGTTTAGGGTTTAGGGTTTAGAGTTTTTTTTTCCCTCCTGCACAGCTGGGGCGGTTCAGGGTTTAGGGTCTAGGGCTACTTGGGGGCTCATTTGGGTACTTATAAGTGGGTAGAAGTAGTGTAACATGGCTATCACCTTAGTAGGGTGCTTATAACCCTATACTGTCAATACCCCTGAACCCGCGAACGAATTCCTCGGCGTTGAGCCTTGAGGGCTTAAGGCATGCGTGCAGCGTGGTTGTATGAGAAAGCGGGCGGGCTAGTGTGCAACATGTTGCAGCTATGTAAGGAACAAAGCCTCTTTGATCACTACTGGGCATTCTGGGCAGTAGTAACTTGTGAACATACAGATCTAAGGGGATGCGGTTGGTAGTGGTGAATATAGAAATTGGGGGTGGGGGGGGGGGGGGGGTGTTCGGGCTTCCAGTGTTGCTCTGCTTTCAACAGCCCCCACTAACCTCCGAAAAACAACTCCGTACAGGCCCATAAATCTAGGCCACCCTCTTGAAACAGGCAACTGCTTCATCTCCGATGAAGCATTCAAAGGGGCCCGGGATGAGGGGACTTAGGAATTGTGGTTGCATTTGCGTGCTGGATATGGTTGACATATATCCCCCCCAAACCCTGTAGGTTCCCCCCCCCCCCCCATAATTCAGGCTATTTAGGGATAATTGGGCTCAATTAAGGTTTTTTTAATCTAACGGTTGGCCGCGCACGCTTCTTAGGTTTCGCGCACGACTTGCTGCAATCGCACTTCTACAACCACAGTCTTTATTTTCGTTCGGAAAGGTTTTGGGCAACACTTTGCGAGAAATCGTTGAAACTACGTTAGCTATGGATCATGTGGGAAGTCCAAAAACCAGGGGGAGGGGAATGCGTCGCGCACGCTTCTTAACTTTCGCGCACGAGTTGCTGTGATCGCGTTTCTACACCAATATTGTCATTTTCGTTCGGAAAGTGTTTTGTTTTGCAAAATGTCGTGGGAAAAACTTTGAAACTACGTTAGCTATGGATCGTGTGGGGAGAACCATTAATCTAATTAAAGGGGAACCTATAGGCGGGGGGGGGGGGGGGGTAGCCCTAAACCCTAAACCCTAAACCCTGAACCCTAAACCCTAAACCGTAAACCCTAAACCCTCGGGGGGTAGTAGGGAAACCCATGGTTTAGGGCAATAAGGGCCTTAAGGATATCCTAAACCCCAAAACCCCTGAAGATCAGGTCGGCGGGCTTTGTGCCAAGAGGAGGAGGTCGGCCTCCAGGCGGGTTAGGGTTTAGGGTTTAGGGTTTAGGGTTTAGGGTTTAGGGTTTAAGGTTCAGGGTTCAGGGTTTAGGATTTGGGGTTTAGGGATTTCAATATGTACTATTTACATGCTGGTTCTTCCAGGCTGAACTGCCCACCGGCTGGGTTTAAGAAGCGAGGAGTCATAATGGGCATACTAGGTCGGTCGTGTGAACGTACAAGTGTGGCGGAAATCCCAACGCCGAGAACCTTCTAAACAGGGTTTTGTAAGCTCGCGATGCTTGCCATGTTTCGCAAAAGGGAGCACTTCAGAGGATTTTAGGGTTGAGGGTTGGTATACTGTTTAGAATATGGGGGGACAAGAAGAGGAACCCACAGTAATTATTCGGAAAGCCCCCTACAGGCGCGGAGAAGGTTCGAGGCGCCTGAGCCATGTGAGCCCAGTCGTCTTCGACTGCGCCATCCAGGTGCACCGTTACACCGCGATCGCCTCAGTTCGGTGTAAGACTCCAAGGATTCCCAGTAGTGTTCGGGGGTTTTGGGCTTGACAGGGCTTGTTCTCTGGGGACAAGAAGGCGATAACCTATGGGCTGTTGGGTGTTAAGGATTCAGGTGCCCCAAAACGTTAAGGACTAAGGTGCCAAAAGCGTAACCCAGCAGCAATCAAAGGAGAGGGCCCCGGGGGGGGGGGGGGGAAGGATGAGGGTGAAGCGCAATGGTAAGTAGAGGTCGATCCTTCAGCAATCAAGCGGCTTATGTAGCTTAGAATCGTGAATGGTGCAACTCCAACCCTAAACCTTAAACCCGAAACCCTAACAGCTAACCCCTCACCAAACACCCAAGGTCACCATGCGGTTCATGGCTAGGGGTTGTTTGAACTAGGCCTCTGCAACCTAAACCGCTGACCCCCTAAACCCTAAACCCGAAACCCTAAACCACCAGGGGTTTAGGGTTCCATTGAGTCTGGGCACATCCGGGGGGGGGGGGGGGGGGGGCGGAATGCAACATGATGTCAGCTTACTTCTTGCAGGTTGTGGCTGGTAGAACCCTTGATTTCTCATGGGGTGCAGTATGCTCCTAGCGTGGTTTAGGGTTTAGGATTTGGGGTTATGAAGGTATGGAACTCGACTGTCACACTGGGACATGGCTAGCGAGCTTCTCGGTTCACACACAGCTGTGATGGTCGAGTCTAGTCGGGAGCTCAAGGTTTTCCTCCTGGTTTTTTAGTAGGGAAACAAGGAATGAGACCCCTCATTCCCTACTAAGAACCAACCAGTTTTAGGGCTTGGGGGTTAAGTGTGCAGGGTAGGCTCTTCTAGTGGGGAAAGGAGACGGGGTGTACGCGCTCAGGCTTTTTGTGAGGGTTCAGTGAACGCATGCGCAAGCATTCAGAAATCATCGCCCCATCCCCCCCGCTAAGCCCCCCAAAAGCCCCTAAGCGCCCCCCAAACCACTAACCCCCCCCTTCCGCCCCCAAACGGTAACACCTAAACCCTAAACCCTAAACCCTAAACCCTAAGCCCTAAACCCTAAACCCTAAACCCTAAAGGTTCGAAGGTCCCACAAACCTCAGCCGCGGGGGCGGTAGCCGTCGAACTCCGAGTCGGCGTGCTTTCCTTCCGTCGAGCTGAAGACCTCGGGTTTCAGGGTTTAGGGCATGGCTTCGGTTTAGGGTTTAGGGTTTAGGGTTTAGGGTTTAGGGTTTAGGGTTTAGGGTTTAGGGTTTAGGGTTTAGGGTTTAGGGTTTAGGGTTTAGGGTTTAGGGTTTAGGGTTTAGGGTTTAGGGTTTGGGGTTTAGGGTTTAGGGTTTGGGGTTTAGGTTTAGGGTTTAGGGTTCAGGGTGCAGGGAAACCAAGACCTAAACCCAAACCCACCTGTCAAGGGAACAGAGGGTTCTAGGGAAGCCATAGGGATACCTAGCCCTAAGGCCCTAAACTTTGGGAAACTGGGGACACTGGGCCGGCTCATATTCTTGCTGGGGATGCAGGGCTTGCAAGGGTCCAATGTTGAGGGTTTAGGTTTTGGGGTTTGGAGGCATATTTTGAGGGCCTCGAAGCCTTTTGGAGTTGGTTGGGTTTTTTGAGGTCATTTTGGGGGGATAAAAAACCCAAAGCCCTAAACCCTAAACCTATTCAGGGTTCATGAAAACCTGGCAAAGTGCCCTGGATGCTAATTCCGCAGGGCACTTCTTTCCCGGCAAGGTTGGGAGCCCTCAGCCCTAAAGCCCTTTTTGCAACTGGGCTTGAGGAACGCTAAGCCCTAACCCCTAACCCCAAACCCCAAACCCCAAACCCTAAACCCCACTCTACCTGGGGGTTCTTGGGTGCTTTTTATGTAGGGTTCTAAGATTCTAAGTGCCCTAAATAAGGTTATAACCGTAGTTAACATACTTATAAACTCTACTTACAAGGTGGCCTCGCCAAGACCGAACTAATTTTCTTGGCCGTCTGCTTGAGTGTGTTAGGCTTGGCTTTTATGAGGAAACTCCCTGAAACCCTTGCATCCCTGAAATGGCCCTAGATACCCTACAGTGGGAAAAAACAACCCTAAACCCGAACACTGCACTCTAAGCAAGCTGCATGGAAGTCAACATTGTCGAAGGCGGACTTCACTGCGTCGATGATGGCATAGTTCCTCAGCGCAGGGGCGACCCCATAAACCCCCCCCCCCCCCCCCCCGAAGCATCGTGCGGGGCTGTAATTTATAGGGCAGCTGTAAGAGGTTCTACACACAGAGGTGATGTGGTGATGTACATGCAGATATGCTGTAGACCGGAGCCCTCTGTAGAAACAGGGATGTACAGGGCTTTGTGTGCCACTTGGAGGTTCAGGGTACCCCTAAGTCCACTAAGTCCTCTAAGTAGGTTACAAGTAGACTTGAAACCTCCGCAGCACCTGCAACTAGGGGTTATAACGTTGCAGGCTGGGATGCTCCCCCTTACACTGACAGTCCTTCATACGGATTCTAGTAGGGGATCCCAAAATCCCAATTAAGGACTGTTAGTATAATGGGAACATCCCAAGTTATGACGTTCCAGGGATTGAAGGTTCTTTAAAAGCTGTCCGGTGCCCCAAAAACCCGCCCTAAGAGGCTTGACAGCCCCCCTGTGGGCTCTTCCCGAGCCGAGCCGCGTCTCGTCGGGAACCGCCCGCCAGGTGCCCGTTTCCAGGTCGCCCCGTCGCACATGCATGGCCACAGTGATCTTGCCGCCCTCGCATGTTCGACGGGGGGGGGGGGTACAAGACATAGCCTATAGTAGGATACAGGAGAGTGAAGAACTAACAAAGCAAGGACATGCTAAAAGTCCACATATTCAGGGCTGTGGGTCAGGATGCCATGCATGGCTGTGGCGTGGGAGTTGGCGACCATTTTTGCAGGTGCAAGCTGCGACTCACCCGGTCTACGCAGCTCTGAGTCTCTGAGTCCCCTTTTTCCAAACACTGCCTCACCTTCCACTACCTTGTGGACTGAGGCGGGGGTGGGGAGTCCCTGGGAAAGGGGTCTCTTTGGCACCCCGGGATATTCGAAAGGGGTCTCTAAACCCTTCAACCCAAAACAACCCTAAGCCCTGTAGACCATAAACCCCATAAACCCACAAACCCGTAACCCGTAGCCCATATCCCTAAACCCTAAACCCTATATAGACCGCTAACCCTAAACTCTACAGACCCTAAAGCCCCTCTGATTTCAGACAGGAGGGGCCTCCTGCAGGGCACCCTCGAAGTGCTGGACGCTTTGCGTCATGAGGGGCGAGGCCCTCGGACTACAAGATGCGCATATATATATATATAGATACATATATATATATATACACATGCATACATACATACATACCTATATATATATATACATATGATTTTATATTTAAATACACGTATCATAACGAAGGCCTTTTGATATAAGGCGTTTGGGATGTTTTGAGCCTGAGGGCATATATTCGTGAACAAACAAAGAACCAGAGCGTACATGCATCTGTATGTATGGGGGCCTTAAAAACAACAAACTTTGTCG
Organism: Symbiodinium natans; assembly: GCA_905221605.1. NCBI lineage: Eukaryota > Dinophyceae > Suessiales > Symbiodiniaceae > Symbiodinium > Symbiodinium natans. The sequence goes on from CAJNDS010001001.1 coordinate 415,948, forward strand.
GGCTCTATGAGGACTATATTGGGGCCGATAGGGTAAGAAAATTCAATATCTTCAAACCTACCCCTGGAAAGACTCGGGGGCGATGGTTGAGATGGCACGAGGCTCTAATGGGAGGTTCAGGGCACTTAGAACCCCAACTATAGCTGCGCTTATAAGCCCCCGAAGTCCCCTAAGTCCTCTAAGTAGGTTATAAGTAGACTTCGAATTGGGGTTCTAAGTACCCATGAACCTCCAAGTACCTCTCAAGAGGAATCCCATCGCTTTTCTCTGCCTGCTTGGGCGATGTTGAAAAGTTCCGAGGATCTGCTCCCCAGAGCCCGAATGAACCCGAGACGCTCTAACACAGTCTAACACTACCTGTACGCTACCGAGAAGCCGAGAAGCCGAGGCCAAAAAGGTACCCTGGTTGGGGTAGTTTTGTTGATAAAGAGAAGAAACCTGAACCCTTAGTCCTAGAATCACTTTCTTCTACCCGGGGGGCCTGGAGAATGCAAATCCTAAACCTATCAACCCCAAACTATACGCCCTAACACCCAAGCCTTGTTGCGTGCAGGAGGCTCTCGGAGCTTCTTCCGGAACTCTTCCGTGAGCAGGACGTCACTAAACCATGGCCTGAAAGGCGCGCCCACACATTGGATTTAGGGTTCAGGGCTTAAGCTCTTGTCCCTAAACCCGAAACCCTAAACCCTAAACCCCCCGCATAAGGCTCTTGTCTGCAATCCGGCCGCCCAGTTCGGCAGGTTGCAAAAAGCACGGACTCGCCATTGGACCTGGCTGCACGCGAGGTTCTCTAGGTGAATTGCGGCTCTTCTTTCGGCACCTTCTATTCTTGATATGTATGTATGTATGCATATATATATATATCTATCCATATATATATATATACATATAGACATACATACATATTTCTACCTTTAAAGGGTTCTATAAAAGGTGCCAAAGTCCCTCATGCCCTACTAAGAGTGGCTCTCTCCGGTCCCTATACGCCTCCATGAGGTGCGTACTTGGGGAGTTCGAGTTCTGAATACTCCAACCGATATCCGTCGCTAGGGAGCAAGCACAACTATAGACATAGCTATGAATGTGCATATATATAATATGATTATGTGTACATATGTATGTACGTATGTATGTATATATGTGTAGATATGGAGAACTGTGCAAAGGCTTTGCTCCAAAAAATCCCCAGAAGGGCACCCCGCATGTATCATGCACCCCAGAAAGCATGTCGCTAAGGAGTCCGATGCGCACTCGCCCAAGCCTTGACACGAACCATGAACCGAACATGCTAAACCTCCTAAGCCCTAATCATCCCTAATTCCTAAACCCTTGAACCCCCTAAACCTAGACCATCCTCAAGCCTAAACCCTAAACCCTAAACCCTAAACCCTAAACCCTAAGCCCGAGCCAGAGGGGCCAGGGAGGGTTCTCCGAGTCGTCCAGGAAAGTCTGCTCCTCTGAGTAGTAGCCTCGGAGTTAGGGTTTAGGGTTTAGGGTTTAGGGTTTAGGGTTTAGGGTTTAGGAGTTAGGAGTTAAGGTTGAGGGTTGAGGGTTTCGGGTGTCGGGTTTAGGGTTTAGGGTGTCTCAGGCTTTAGGCTTAGTAACGGGGTTCGAGGGCGATAAGGATTGTTAGGGTGTTTTTTTTGGACGTTTGCTTGGTGGATGTGAGAGGCATTTTTCCCGGACAACCTGGGACACAAGGGAACCCTTAACCCTAAACCCTAAACCCTTAACCCTAAACCCGAAACCCTATAATCTCTTTGGGAACCTTCTCGACGAACAGGGCCTAGGGCCGGGTTTCGGGTTCAAGGGGCTCTGGGTTTCCCACTGCGCATCCGCGCGTTAGGGTTCGGGGGGTTAGGGTTTGGGGCTTAGGGTTTACGGTTTAGGGGCTCAAGGTTTCAGTCGAACAGCCTTTCTTTCCCAAGATTCAAGATATCGCGATCCTTATTGGAAGGGATCCCCCAGAAAAGGAACCTCATTGAACTAGGGGAAACAACAAATCCTGCGAAGGGCACCGATACGTTCAAACTTCAATCCGACCCACCCGCAGGCAGAAGCAGAGCCGCAGTGATCGAACTGCGGCTTCTCATTCTTCAGCAGCATCTCTGAGTAATCCGCTCCCAGCAAGACGGACATGGCTTTCCTTGGCTGCGTTGGTTTCGGGCATGACGCAGAAAACTACCCTAACGCCCCAACCCTGGGGACCAAATGAAGCCTGGAAATGGGGGTAACCCTAAACCCTAAAGCCCTACATACAGGACCCATAAAACCCTTCTATAGGGTTCACGTGGTCCCCCCCAAGTGCCTGAACCTTTAGGAGAGAGGCGGCATGTCAACGCCGTGGGAGGCCTCGTTGCCGCTCGGGAGGAAGCCGCCAAAATTCACTTTGGCATAGTCTGCCATGGCGAGCATCCTGCCCAGGCTCACAAATTTCTCGGCTGCAGAGGCCGGAGTTTTGTTTTTCTCAGATTTTGAACCAAAACGCCCCAAAATCCCAAATTTTGATGAGGCTGTTTTTTCTGGCTCCACATGCACCCTAAGCCCTCAGTGCGTGGGAATTCAATACACCAGACTGGTCCGGCTGTCACGAAGAAGATGCCCTCAACCATATGCTGGGCACCCAATGCCTAAGCCCTCTTACACCACACCACACGTCTGAAAAAGCTCTGATTCCCGAAAGCAAGAGCTCTCAACTCTGAAATGTGTGCTAGAAGCGGGGTGGATTTAGATCCTCGGCTGTGATTCTCTCATGGGGCTCCCGTAATGCCACAGACAGCGTACTACTACAGAGAGACCCCGCGAGAAAAAGAAAGAAGAAACAACGGCCATGAAGTTTGGGATTGAGGGGTTTGGAGGTTCAGAGTATGAAAGAGTTAAAGCAGGCGTCAACTTTCCAGGGTGTCGTGTTTATCTACATATACATATACATATACATATATATATATACCATATATGTATATACATATGTATATATTATATATATATATATATGTATGTGTGTATATGTGTGTATGTATGTATGTCTGTATGTATGTATGTATGTATGTATGTATATATATATATATATATATGTTTTTTTTTTGGGGGGGGGGGCACGGGTAGTGGTTTTGGGGTTTAGAGTATTAAAGAGTCAAAGGTCTTTGCTCCGAGCGTCTTGATCAGGCCGGCGCCCCTCTCACCCATGCCGTCATAGCGCTCCACGCCGAAAAGCGTGGCCTACAGCTGGCGCGCGCGCGCGCGCGAGGGGGTGGTGGGGAGGGCATCCCTTGAGGCTGGTGCCTCTTTTGGGGACCAAATGAACCCTGAAATCGGGGTCATACACTCTATACTAGAATTCCTATGAAGGCACATGATCGACAAGCCACAAGGTCCAACACAAACCGGCCAAAACAAACGGAGTGATATTCCAGCAAGGCCCGGCAAGGCTGCTTGGACCTCTGAGCCATCCTAATTTTGCCGCCTCCTACATCCTCGCACTTCCCTTTGCACAACTCGCGCTATAGGGGTTCTAGAGGTACCCTAAACCCCAACGCCCAAACCCCAAACCCCAAACCCCAAACACTAAACCCTAAACCCTTCCGAAGGCAACCTCAACACCCCCGAAATCTGCGTCATAACCGCACCCAAAGCTGCTGCGTGCCATCCGGCTGGATGGCACAGGGGACACTCGGCCACTGGGAGGTCGTCCTGCGACTTGAAGCTTCGCGCGGGTACTTGCAAGTAGTGGGTTCTAAGTTAACTATAAGTACCCTATATAGATAAGTATAGGGTTATAACCATATAGTTACCGTACTCATAACCCTACTGATTACACTTCTTTATACCTTTATACGTACCCAACATGTGTAGCTCATCACTCTTCGCTGGTTCAGACTCGGGCCCTCAAGGGCTCAGGACGCCCATCGAAGCTCTGGCCCTATAAACCCTAAGCCCTAAACCCTAAGCCCTAAGCCCTAAACCCTAAACCCTATAACCCTAAACCCTGAACCCCAAAGCCTTCTTCCCTTCAATGCCAGTCTCGTCGTAGGGCGCATGGCCTCCGGCAGAAGCCCCCGGATGCTGGAACCCTAGCAAAAGTGATAGTTTTTTGCTGTTTCTTAATTATTAGGAACTAGAGTACCCAAAATTAAGAATTATTGTCCCAAGTTGCCCTAAACAAACTCGGGTTTCGGGGTGACAGGGGGTGGTTTCGAGACTGCCCAGCTACAAGAACTGTCCTAGAGATGTGCGTCCGAAGATTGGCTTGCTGCGTGCTGGGGACAAAGAGAGCACAGAGTGAGAGAGGAGGGAGGGAGCAGCGAGTGAAAGAGGAGCGAGGGAGGAAGGGAGGCAGAGGAAGAGAGGGGAAGACGGGGGCCAGGGAAGGGACAGACGAAGAAGCAGAAGCCCTGGGCCTGTACTACCCTTTCCATATCAGTGCAACATCCTAATCGGTGGCCTACTTTCAGCACCAGGGTTTCATCCACAATCCGGTGTAATCGCTTCTCCCCAATACGAAACTAAACCTGTTTGAGAATTAGGAGAGGGGATGAGGGCCTTCGCCCTTGAGTTGAGACATTAGGGTTTCAGGGTTTTGGACCTTTTACCGGCACACTAGCTTGTAGCGGGTCTGCAGGTTACCTCCCACCCAGCCCCTGCTCCCCCTACTGCCAGGACTTCAACAAGGCCTTCAAGCTAGGAGGGGATGCTACAACCTCTCCTGGAACACCCTGGAGCCCCACCGAAACCCTTTCGCAGGTCATCGTGAATAGCAGCCTTTTTTTGGGAAACTTTGGGCAGCGCCCCCCCGCCTTTGAAGGGATATTGCCCTTGACTGTTCAAGCAGGTGTGTTCCTCGGCTCGCGACGCTATGCGACGCTGCACACGCCGCGCCTCCCTCCCTTCCCCTTCAGTCTTGGGGATGGGGACTACGTAGGTTTCCGGATCCGGGAAACACGAAAACCATCCACTGGTACCAGGATGGGCTAGCAGGCCCTATACTATAAGTCCCCATGATCAACCCTATGAAAGGGCCATTCGAAGGGGGTTGTAGGGTAGAATGGCCCATGCTGGCAGGAATGCAGACCAGGGTGCTGGGACCTTGGTGCACTCCACCTCTTCAACCTCGTCCCCCTGGGCGTCTCCCTGGTGGGCGCTAGTCGAATTGAACTTGTGGCTTCACGTGTCTGACTTGGGATCTTTTCTAATCCCTACTAAGGACTGTTAGTACAAGGGGACATCCCAATGCATCTGAATCTAGGCCACCTTGCTCTGCGAGACCCTGCCATACCCACGCCTATGGGTTGTCCATGGAGAATTGCAGAAAGAAAGGGTCCAGACTAAGGGCTTCAAGATGAGTCCCTTCAGCCCAATAGCTTGTTTATGAATTTCTCCTTGGGAGCAACTTGTCACAGAAATGAGAAAGTTAACACAACGCCCTGGAGTCGATCGGCTGACGCCTTGGGGCTCTTGCAGTCTACAACAGCTGCCAGCAACTCCCTAAACCCCAAACCCTAGCCCTAAACCCTAAACCCTAAACCCTAAACCCTAAACCCTAAACCCTAAACCCTAAACCCCAGACCCAAACCTTAAAGATCCAGGAACATCCCAACTACTGAGTATGGAGCCACTGGTCCCCTGCTGATGTTCGGCCTGGTCATTGTGGTGCACCTGCAGCAGCGACGCCACATCCCCCACCTTGCGCAACATGTCGCAGGGTGAGAACTTTAGGGTTTGTTTCGGGTTTAGGGTTTAGGGTTTAGGGTTTAGGGTTTAGGGTTTAGGGTTTAGGGTTTAGGGTTTAGGGTTTAATTAAGGTTTACGGTCCTCTAATCCGCAGCCCTTTTTTCGAAATCCCCACCCGGACCATTCCTTCAGTTGTTAGTTCCTTTTGCTTGTCTAGGATGGCCCTTACAACCCTCTGAAAAGATATTCCTGAGTATGATCCTCTTAAACCCAATAAGGGAAAATGCCAAATGTCCCAAGGGCCTACCTAGCTTTTGTTGGAGAGGGGGAACAGGGCCTTAATAGGGTACGGGGATTTAATCGGGTTTCAGTAGGGTATAGGGTCTTAGTAGAATTTTAACAGGCTTTAGGTCTACAGGGGGTGGGTTTAGGGAGTGACTCTTTGGTGCAGGTCTGTTCATTGTTTCATGCAGGATTGCCTGAAATCTGGCAAAGAAGCTGAGTATTCTCCTATTCGCATAGGAGCCCCCCCCTCCCAATAACAGAGTATAATCAACCCCCAAAATTGCCCTTCTAATGCAGAATATATTAATCTTTTGGGGTGGTTCTTGGGCAAATAGTAGTATGTTTCTGTGGCTGATCGAGCCCCAAAAGGTTGTACTCGTAGGGTTTTTTGGGGGTCTCAGGTTTGTAGGGTTTACGGAGTTCAAGAGTTCAGGTTTAGGGGCTTGAGAGAACCCTGGAACAAGAAGGGCTTTCGTGGCGCTTGGGAGAGCTCTGGCGTGCAAAAAGGTTTAGGTTTTCAGGGCTTTCGGGGATAGGGGGTTCAGGGGTTAGTAAGGGCTTAGGGTCTTGAGCTTCAATCCCTTTAGGGCTCCCCCTAAACCCTAAACCCTAAACCCTAAACCCTAAACCCTAAACCCTAAACCCTCTCCTGGTACGAGTTCTCAGGGTTAACATGTAGGATTGGGGGATTCGTGGGTGTGTCTTCACGGCGTTGCTGGGCTCAAGGGGGTTCTTTTGGGATTTTAGGGTTTAGGGGTTAGGGTTTAGGGTTGAGGGCTTCGAGGTTTTAGGTTTGATTTCGGGGTTCAGGCCCTGACTAAGGAAGGCTTGGGGGTTTGCTGCCGCGTGCTTGTGCACTTGGTTTTTGAGCGAACCCGGAGAAGGGTTAACGGTTAATGACCTAGAAACACCCCATTGGTTGATTGATTGATTGATGGACAAAGAAGTCCCTGCACCAGAAAGAATTGCTGCATGGGCGCGAGAACGTCCGAGTTCGGCGCAACACCCTGAACTGTACGGACTTGTCACGAGGGCCCCGCACGTCATGAGCTAGGTCTTTCACTTCTCATGCGGCAAAGGCCAGAAGAAAAAAACAAAACAAAAAACAGATTCCCAAAGCTCAAAAACTTAAATGCGCAACCAGGCGCAACCTCATGTTTGTCTTTCATGCAGCAGAACCTTTTCTAATTGACTTCACTTCCTCCCAGAAGTAGCTGAAAACAGCTACCCACTGCTTTTTGGCAAGCAAAGGTGATCTGAACCCGAAAGTGCTAAACCCTAAACCCCAAACCCTACACCCTCGTTGGAGCTGTGCCTGGCAGCTGTGGGCACTGGCAGAGGCGACGGCCAAGGAGGCCAAGAGGACCTCGCTCTGCCCCCCCCGAGGCTTAGGGTTTAGGGCTTAGGGTTTAGGGTTTAAGGTTTGGGGGGGGGGGGAGAACCCCAACGCAACCAAAATAGGAATGAAGCAAGCATCGGTTCAGTGTCTACCCCATGTGTGGTCACGAGAGCTGGCATATCCATTCTGTTGTGTTGGAGGAACCCCGAGCAGCGGAATTGTCAGCCTTTTTGCCACAAGCCGCCCTGGAAATCCGCGAAACTACACTGAGCCAGGCTGCTCTGGTCCAAGCGCAGCCACGCATCTTACGAAACCACTCTTTGTGGAAACGAAGTAGTGTTCGGTCTCTGAAACGTTGCTATGGGGTGTTCACAATGAGCCAGAAATGGCAGCGCAGGCACGCGTGAGAAGGTCATCTCCGGAAATTGATGCCGTGAAGGCCCTGAACCCTAAACCCTTGCTAGTTCAGCCCTCTGAGTTCTAAGTCCGAAGCCCTACGTGCCCATGTTTCGCCCATTAGTTTGGGCTTTGCTGCGTGCGGTCTTTAGCTCTCAAACACTCTTGCACTTGAAAGCCGCAAGAAGTGCTCATCGCGAAATCAAAACCCAAAACCCTAAGCCAAAACCTATGAGGAATGTAGTATAATGTAGTAAGAGGACCGCCGGTGATAGCAACAAGAAGAACAGTCACTGAGAACTCGAAATCCCCAGCCCCAAGCCCTATGAACCCCCAAACCCTACGCTGACCTTCTGCTGTAAGGCTTCCAGGCTCCCCCTCCACTCAACCATACGCCCCACGCAGGCGGAAAACAGCGCAACCGCGACTTTTTTCTGTCATGCAGGCAAAAACCCAGAGGATCCAGGTACTTGGAAGAGGAACCCTCCACGATATACAATTTTAAATCCTAAGCCCTAAAAGTTCCTAAGCCCAAAAAACCCCGAAGCCCTCGCAAGCCTACGAACCCTAGACACTAAACCTTAATCCCAAATCCTAAACCCTAAACCCTAAACCCTAAACCCTAAATTGGATCCCCCAGGTCCACGTACCGGGCCACTTTGCGGCGCCGGAGCGCGAGCCGTTGGATGACAAGAAAACTCACAAACAGCCGCATGCCAGGGCTTAAGGCACCTCCTTAGGGTTTAGGGTTTAGGGTGTAGGGTTTAGGGTTGTCAGCCGCCTGCGCCAGGGCTTAAGGCACCTCCTTGAGCCACTACTTGAGGGCTAAGGGTTTAGGGGTTTAGGGTTTAGGGGTTTAGGGTTTGGGGGTTAAGCTTAGGGTTTAGGGTTTGGGGGTCTAGGGTTCCTATGCCAACACTAGAAAAGGGCCCCTGCTTTAAAGGGGCATTCCAGGGCACTTAATCGGGCAACTTTACTATGAAGAGAGGGTAGAGCAGCGACCGTCTTTAAGCCCTTCTGAAGAAAGACGTGGGCGTTTCCCAAGAAAGGTCTAGAGTTAGGGTGCGGGGTTTTAGAGCTGTGGTTCTAGATACAGGTGTTAAGTTCCCCAAGAAAGGTTTATAGGGTTCAGGTTTTAGTATACCAATACGTACAGTAGTTTGGTGCATATAAGGGGTCCCCAAATTTTGGGAGATGCCCATCTTCCTACATAACATCCTCTAACCACCCCGCCCAATCGTGCAAGCCACTATGGCAAGTTGCAAGAGCCTGTCCCAGCAAGCGGCCAGTCTTACGGGGCGTCATTAAACTATGGCTCTGCGACGCCAAGCCCCCGGTTTCGGGATTCATCCCTTGCTGGTTTGGGGGCGTGCGCAGCTTTGCTGCCTGCACGCAGCGCGCCTAACATATCGTCCTATGTTTTCCCTTATGGCGGTGTGCGAAAATAGGGGGCCCACGTAAAGAAGCCCGCCTAAATAGTCGGATGCCCTTGTAGGAAGGACCCCAGTAAGGTACCCCTCATCATATATGTATGTATATATATATATACATATGTATATATATATATATATTTATTTATTATATACATAGACACCTCAGCGAAGTGATCGGGAGGAAAGGTCCAATGTTGTCCATGGCATCTCTGCCCAACTATAACAAACCTCCACCTCTCCCATCCGACACTTGCATGCAGGCCAGAGGCATACACAGAAAAAAAACACCTACATGGTCTCACGACCCTCTTGCTTTCTTTGCACGGCAAATACCCTGACAAATCCACTACTGAAGTGCCGAGGCCGAAGTCGGGACGTCGAGTTTCCCGGCATTCTCTTCCAGGTCCAGGATGGGCTATCATACCCCAAAACCCCTTCAACAAGACCCTGTATAGGGTTGATTGTGGGGATTATAGGGCCTAGAAGCCCGTTTTTCGTTCCACGCCAAGTTGCACCTCAAACCTTACCCGCAACGTGACGTGGTCACGGCTCTAACCCTGACACTTCCAGTGACAGAATGACAGTGTGCGGAAGCTGATTTAGCAGCTTATAAGCAGTCGTTTATGGAACTATGGCGACCGAGGTAGACTCTCTTCCTTCCCCCGGTCCCTTCTACTTAGGGATACCCGATTTGGTTAAGCGCTGAACCCTAAACCCTAAACCCTAAACCCTAAACCCTAAACCCTAAACCCTAAACCCAAACACTAAACCCTAACTCCCCCCCCCCCCCCCCCCCCCCCCCCCCCCAAAAAAAAAAGAAAGAAAGAAAAGCCCCACTGGCAAGCCTAAAGCTGGGATTCGCCGTGCTTCGCTCGCTCGGCCTTCCTCCCTTCAATGCACTTCTGGAGCTGGGCCCTCAGCCAGGGTTTAGGGTTTAGGGTGTTGGGTTTAGTGTGTAGGCTGTAGGGTTTAGGGTTCAGGGTGTAGGGTTTAGGGTTTGGAAGGTTTTAGGGTTTAGGGGTTTTCGGGTTTGGGGGTTTAAGGTTGTCAAGGAACTGAATCATAGGGCTTCTTGTAGGGTTGAGGGCTACTGAAGGGTTTTACAGGACACAGGGCTGGAGTGAGACCAGCTTCGCAGGCCACGAAGTACTAGACCCCTGAAAACTACGCACCGACCGCCCCAACAACAGCCCCCCAGACTCCCCAGGTATCCCCAAGTCCCTAAACCCTAAACCCTAAACCCTAAACCCTGAACCCTAAACCCTAAACCCTAAACCCTAAACCCTAAACCCTAAACCCAAAACCCTAAACCCTAAACCCTAAACCCTAAACCCTAAACCCTAAACCCTAAACCCTAAACCCTAAACCCTAAACCCTAACCCTAAACCCTAAATTCGAAACCCCACGCCAAGTAGCAGGGCGGTGTGTGAGAAGTCACCATCTTGGTGGACGGCCCAATGCCCCATGGGGTAGTAACGTGAGAACCCGACCACCTCAGCATCCAGGCTTTTTAGGGTTTAGGGTTTAGGGTTGAGGGATTGCGCTTCCAGGTCAGGGTTGTCGCTCCTCCTATGTCTCTGAGCCCCAAGCCCGACCTAATCGAAGCACGATCGCGTCATGTGGCTTTTCGTCCTACCCTACATGTGCGGGCCGCGACAATATTTGGGGTACCTGTATGAGATGTCAAGCGTATGGTGCGTTCTTACATGTGTGCTGGCCTCCATTTCGCTGTGAAGTCTGTGCAATATACAGCAACACAAAGCATAAGGAAGTGCCTCGAACAGTATAGCATCTACAGCCCTAAACCCTATGAACCCTAAGCCCTAAACCCTAAACCCTCAACCCTAAACCCTAAACCCTAAGCCCTAAACCCTAAGCCCTAAACCCTAAACCCCTCAACCCTTGCAAGCAGCGGGCGCAATGTGGATTGAAGATCCCTGGCACCCACGCAAAGCTGCTCGGCGAGAGCAGGAGCACGTCAGCCTGTGCTTTTTCGAGAGCAGCACTGCGTAATGTACTATACTACGACACACAAAAATCAATAAATACATATATATATATATGTATGTATATATATATATATTCCAGACCGAAAATATACTGGAACGATTTTCTACTACGGTATCTTCCCTAATATGCGGTAATGGACAATAGTGTGCTGTTATCTGCCAGCGGCCAACTCAATATCTCCGAGTCTCAGGTCTGAACGGGGCAGCACGTCGGAATTCCCCACCCTAAACCCTAAACCCTAAACCCCGCTTGGCACCCTGGAACCAAGAGTTCGGGGAACCCTTCTAGAGACTTGTAGGGGTTAGGGTTTAGGGTTTAGGGTTTAGGGTAACTACTTGAGATCCACCCGAAGCCCGAACCAAATCCCTAAAGCCACTGAAGCCGGAAACCTGCATCATGTGGGCCCAGTCGTCCACCTCGTCCCCGTCCTTGCGACTGGCACTCGGGAGGTTCAGCTGGGTACTTCTCAGTAGGCTTAGAAGAAGGGTGGCGATGGCCATATCCTTATTTAGGGCACTTATAACCCTACTTATCAGTACCCTAAACCCTAAACCCGAACTAAATCCTAAACCCTAACCCTAAACCCTAACTCAACCCTAAACCCTACACCCTACTTATAAGTACCCAAATGGACCTCCAAGCAGTGAAGGTGGAAGTGGAGGACTCTTTGGTACTTTGGAGCGCCAGGATTTTGAACCAATGCATCCCAGGTTCTGACTGGCTTGTGCGGAGCTGCGGCAGTTTTGGGCTTAAGGTTTGGGGCTTCTACCAAGGCAAACCCTAAACCCTAAACCCTACAGTAAGTTTTTGCGGCTTTGCATTGGGTGTGAGGCCAACTCCCGGACAGCTGCAGCCGATTTTTTTGACAGCTCGGCCTAACAGCTCCCAAGAGACTCCGGAATATACCTTAACTCATATTAGGGTTCCTACTATACTTTAAGGGATATACCTTAATTAAGAGGTTTTGGAGTCTCTGGGCTGCAAGCCTCACCCCACACCAAGCAAATTGGACACCCAGTAAACTACAGCAGTTACTGTGGGTCACTCGCCTCGGCTTGGCGATTGTCGGCTGTTTGGGTCTCCTAAAGGAAGAGGCTGGGCGGGGGGGGGTGGGGGTAAACCCTAAACCCTTTTTTGAAACCCGGGCTTTCTGAGGTGCCGGCACTGGAGCCTCAACCCAAAACCCTAAACCCTGAACCCTAAACCCTAAACCCTAAACCCCTACCACAACTCGCCGTGATCACCTAACCTATGAATAAGTCTAAGTTTCCCGGTGTACCCTCAGCGTTCCAGAAACCTAACCATCATACTCAACCTATCTATAAGACATTTGCCCGAAACCCTATAAACCCTATAAACCCTAAACCCTAAACCCTAAACCCTAAACCCTAAACCCTATACCCTAAACCCTAAACCCAAACCCTAAACCCTGAACCCTAAACCGTCAGCGTATCTTCAGGGTTCCAGAAACCTGCCCAGCGTCGAGATGTACGTCCATGCCGCGGTTACTGTAACCTCAAAGGCGCGGAATTTACAACTTGCAGGTCAATTTGGGTACTTCTGAGTAGCGTGATGATCGTACCCTAACAAGGATATAGCTATAGTTACCTTACTTATCTGCCAATTGCTTAAGAACCCCCCCCAAAAAAAATAAATAGCTAATGATAATAATAAATGTTCTTCCTTCTAAGGGGAATATAGGGAGTACTACATTTTATTTTTGGGGTTTCTTAAGCAACTAGTAGGTTTAGCCCTACTTGGATGTACCCAAATGAACCTCCAAGTAGCCGGTTGAGGGACTGGGGGCCTGCTGTTCGGGGTTCGCGTTCTTTCTCATGTGCCTAACTTAAAAACCCCAAACCTGTTTGTAGGTCACCTAAGAATGCTCCAAGGGGTATCCTACTAAAAACCTACAATAAAGTAGGTTTGGGGTCCTTGGGGTAGTCGGGTGGACACTCAGACGGTCAGGCAGACCAACTAGATAAGCGAAGCAAAAGAACGCTCACGCACGCGAACTGTAGAACTTCCAGAGTCACATGGCCTTTACCAATACGCTCCTAAACCCTAAACCACAAACCCCTCTGAAACCCGACGCAGAAAGCCCCTTAAGCCCCTTCGGCCCCTAACCCCGCAAACCCAACACCCAGCTAGCCACCCAGCCACCCACAAACCCTGCACCCTAAACTCCAAACCTAAACCCGAAACCCTAGACCCCTCTGGCAGTTTACGGGCAAAGCGGCTGTTGAAGTCGGAGGGCTTGTAGTTCTTTTCAGTCGTGCTGAAAACCTCGATGTTGGGCAGTCAGGCAGGTGGGTGCGCAGACATAAAACCTATGGTTTAGGGTTATAGGGTTTATGAGAGGATATAAAAACATCAAGGAATTTTGCCACCCGTCCCGCTTGTTAGGGTTTACAGGGTTGTTTTGGGAGTACGCCTTGAAGGCCCTTTTTTTCAACACCGAAAGAACCTACGCAGGAGAATCAGAGAAACAAGAAAGTTGCTCTAATCGATTGGCAACACCTCTGTGAGGGGCCTTTCCGAGTGCGTTCGCACCTGGGACCTCAAGGTTTCAGGGGTTTAGAGTTTAGGGTTTAGGGTTTAGGGTTTAGGGTTTAGGGTTTAGAGTTTAGGGTTTAGGTTTAGGGTTCAGAGGTTTAGAGGTTTCAGGAGGAACCCTCGGGCTCTGCAGCGTGGGTCAACCTTCTGGTTGCTATTGCTATGGTTCCGATGAATACTGCAGCGTTCCTGCAGCTTCGTGTGTGCTTGCAAGGGGCATCCCAGGTTAAACCCTAAACCCTAAACCCTAAACCCTAAAACCCTAAAACCCTACACCCTATAAAGCCTGCATGTAGAATTCTCTGTGGCTGCAGCCGCGGCGACAGGTCATTGTCACCAAGGGGCATGAAACTCCGCGTCGCCCACAAGTGGCTGCACGGCGTCCAGAACGCTGTGGTACTGCTCGTCTGGCATGCCTGAGGCTCCCCTCAACCCTAAACCCCAAACCCTAAACCCTAAACCCTAAACCCCAAACCCTAAACCCTAAACCCTAAACCCTAAACCCTAAACCCTAAACCCTAAACCCTAAATGCTCAGCGGCTGCGAAGTGTTTCGGGGTGTCGAGAGGCCGAAAACTGAACAAACCCCAAAACCCCCAAACCCTAAACCCTAAACTGGAAGCTTCCTTGATGGGCACGTAGAACCAAACACGGCTCTAACCGTAGTTACCCTGCTTCTAAAACCCTACTTACAAGTGCCCATGAACCCCTACAAAGCACCCCTAAACCCTAAACCCTAAACCCCCAAGCGCGCGCCTCGGTTCGAGCCGACGTGGAGGTCCCCCCGCCGGAGGTGCATCGCCACGCGCAGCTTCTGGGTCTTGAAATGCCTTGGGGTTTAGGGTTTAGGATTTAGGGTTTGGGGTGTAGGGTTTGGGGTTTAGGGTTGCAGGCCTTAGCAGGACTTGAATCAAGGCTACGACGGCTTCGGGTTAGGGGTTTCAGTTTGGGGTTGGGGCTGATGGCCAAAACTTTGGGGCTGGAGGTGGACGTGGGTGCCTTGATTTCGGTAAGCCCTAAGCCTTACTTAAAAATCCCCAAACCTACCTTGTTGTAGGTCGCCTAAGAACCCTTTTCGGGATTGAGACTAGATGCCTACGAACCCCAAACCCTCAACCGGTTCTTAAGGTAACAGTTGGGCTAACATTGGGGGGGTCAGAAAAAGCTTCCCTGCAATGTAGGGGCCTTGACAACTCGAATAGGGCTTTGGGGGTTCTTATAGTCTATTCATGAAGGGACCATAAGGGAAAAATATCAGCAATTTGGGGGGGGGGGGTATTAGATTATATTCATGAAGGGACCATGAGGGAATAAGATCAGTAATTACCCAAAGGCTCCAATGTAGCTCCTTTTTGGGTTAGTTATAGGGGATTTTAGTATGCTACCCCAAAAAGGTACTACATAGGAGCCTTTGGGTATGCCGACCCCTACATAGTCGCCATGGCACGGCGTGGCTCTGCGCATCAGCGGCGTCGACTCGCGAAGCTGAGCCTTCGAATTCGGGCGGATGTCAGGGTTGCGTCTGTGTTGTTGCTTTGTTGTTTTCTCTTTTTTACTTTATTATTATTATGATTATTATATACATATATATATATATATCTTTATTTCTTTATTTTATCTTTTTTTTTTTTGGGGGGGGGGGGGGGGGTTTAGGATGTTCGCGTTCTAGAGCTTGTGCTTTATGATTTTGAGGTTCAAGGGTGCATGTGTTGAAGCCAGTGCGGCTATAGGCTCTGGGTTCCAAGGACCCCAGTAACTCAGAACACCACACAAGTACTCTGGAACCTGAACCCTGCAGAAGCGTCAGGGACAATGGGGCATTGAACAAAAAGACGGAAGCTTAACAATTCTCGGGGATGATGTGGGCGGCCTCTCTGCATTAGGCTCACATTTTCATTGTTTTTTGCGTGCATGTGTGTGTGTGTATGGGCGCGTGGGTGGGCGGGGGTGGTTGACGTTCTTGATGAGGAGGCTCTACCCATGACGACAACCCCTAAAACCTAACCCCCGCTCAACCCGAATTGGGGGGCCCAGCCCAGCAAGGGGATTCAAAAGGAACCCTGGCTGCAGTATATTGGTCGGAATTTGTTACAAATAGTATTCTCTTATGTCTTTCATAACTATACTATAATAACCCGCCAAAAAAAGCCTATTCCAACTATTAAGACCCCTATATTAGAGAGCCAGGAGTTGTGAATTCAGAGCTTACGCACGGGCTGGCTTCGAGGATGTGGTAGCTTGCCTGACTCAGGGTCTCTTTCTCCGGATACCTCTGCTTCCATACCAGCATGGGCTATTATCCGTGTAACCCCTCAAAAAGGGCCCTTTCTAGGGTTGATAATTGGGATTTAGGGTTTAGGGTTTAGGGTTGCTTCATACATCTTAGGGTGTCATCAGCCCTACAAAGCCCACATTGGCACACCCAAAACAGAGCAGACTCCAAGGAGCGAGGAAGCTGGGTGTCAGAAGATCGCCGTTGTGGACCTCTCTCTCTCTCTCGAGCTGGGGTCTTCATGCGCTCGGTACATTTTGTTGCTGGGTTTAGGGTTCAAGGGCTTAGGACTCAGGCTCCTTTTAGGCTTCGGGGCTACGAAGCCTGCACACGCAGCTGCTCTCGAAACCCTAGCAGCTTCCGTCATGGCTTAGGCCATAATAGGGTACCGCCATTTCAAGAATGCGGCAAGAAGTTGTGCGGAACTCCCTGCTCAAAGGGCGCGGGTGCTCTTGGGCTTCTTCTGTGCGTCACACAGACTTGGGCGGTCGCGGGTTAAGGCCTGATGGTGCGAGCTTCCCTAAACCCTAAACCCTCAACCCCAAAAACCTAGACCCCAAACCCTAAACCCCAAATCGTAAACCGTTCAGCCCCAAATCGTGAACCCTAAAAGCCCAGATCCTACAAAGGCTCACCCCTTCTCGCGCCAGGCCGCCATGCCAGTGATGCAGCCCACGAAAAGTACATCTTGCCCGGGCTGCCATGGTGCCTTCAGGGCACCGAGCTTTGGGGTTTTTGGGTTCAGGGCCGTTTAGGGTTTAGGGTTTAGGGTTTAGGGTTTAGGGTTTAGGGTTTAGGGTTTAGGGTTTAGGGTTTAGGGTTTGGGGTTTAGGGATACTTGACGGTTCATGGGTACTGATAAGTAGGGCTAACCAGAGCTGGAGTACTTATGACCCCTTCTTCGAAGTGCCCATGGACCTACTGTAGGAGGTGGCGGGGCCTTCGTTTCCGTGTGAGGGTGCGGGGTCGTGAGCTCTTCCTATAGAGTAACTAACGGTTACGGTTTAGGGTTTAGGGTTTATGCACCCTAAACAACGGGACATGTACCTCATGAGCCTCCTATAGAGTAACTAGCCTTCATAAACCCCGAACGCAGGAGAAAAAGGGACATGCACCTTGATTTTTGGGCATAGCTCTAAACCCTAAACCCTACACCCTAAACCTGAAACCCTAAACCCTAAACCCTAAACCCTAAACCCTAAACCCTAAACCCCCCTTCCACGTCCGCATCGGATTTTCAGGCACAGGAACATGCGCCGCCGCATCCAGGATCTTTTGCTCGTCGACGAAGTAGCAGTGGTCGAAGTGGGGAGCCTTTGCCTGGGGTTTGGGGGGGTTTGGGGGGTTTGGGGGGTTTGGGGGGTTTAGGGTTTAGGGTTTAGGGTTGAGGGTTTAGGGGTTTAGGGTTTAGGGTTTTAGGGTTGATGGTTTGGGGGGTTTAGGGTTTAGGGTTTAATGTTGCCCCCGCAATATTCTAAGAGGACGCCATTACGAAAAGTTTTTCGGCCATTCAGGATCTTGGCCCTTTGCTTTGGGGGGTACACTATAATTAAAAGTTTTCGTGCCGTGACTTTTTTTGGCGTGGGGCTCAGTCCTTCGGTTTTCAGGCAGGCATAAGCTGTCTCGAGAAGGGGAGATACTTGAAGAGCCTGAAGCCTCGACCTTTCCAGGATCTCCGAAAATCTTCTTTTTTCAGGGCGCGCTTTCTTTATAAACTCCTTACTTAAAACTATATGATTCCGTAGGCGAATCATATCCGGGGGGTAGGCTTATTAACGCAGGTCCAACATGAGAGTTTAGGGGTTAAGGTGTTTTGGGCGTTTTTTGGTGCTTCTTTTTTAGTTTTGTTTCCGGTGGTTTTGGTTGTGGGTTTTTCTTTCCTTTTGCCACCCGCCTGGTTTGAGATTGATTTTAGGGTTTGAGGTTTAGGGATTAGGGCCATCAGCTTCTCACGGCAACGCGAAAAAAAAACACAGCAACCCCCTTCCTCCTTCTAGGTTGCGGCCCTCTGAGCAACCTCGGAAGAGTCCTTCCACCCCTAAAGCGTCCTTGAGCCCTCGAACGTGCCCACCCGGACTGCGTGAGAGGACCCTGAACCCAATAACCTAGAGCCCCAAGAAGGCCGCCGTGCCTTCTGCAAGATTCGCCGGTACGAGGTGCCAAGCAGTTCGGTCATACCTTGCTGACGAGAGGGCTAACCCTAAATCCTAAACCCTAAACCCTATATAAACCCTAAACCCTAACTACGGCTAGGACTCCAACCCTAAGCCCTAAAACCTGTCGCTTCTACTTTCCTGAAAAAACACGGAATCTCCCCTCCGGGCCTCCGGTTGCCGGAAGGTCTGAAAGGTCTGAAGCCCCATCCGCTACCACCCGCCCTCTTCCTTCTCCCCTTAGGGGCAAGGAAAGGTGCAGGGTTTACTCGGCGCTGACTCTGAGTCCGAGCAACTGAGCGTGACTGCACTACATCATCGGGACCACCCCCCAGTAGTACTGAAACTACCGGTTCAGGGTTTAGGGTTTGGGGTTTGGGGTTTCGGGTGCATGCAATTGTGCCCCTAGCCTGAGCCAGAGCAGAACCTATTCCACGAGCGCCATCTTTAGAAGCAGCGCCCCGAAAGCCTCAAAAAACCTTGGCCAGCCCAACCCCTCTTCGGTACCCCTCTGTGAGTTTAGGGTTTAGGGTTTAGGGTTTAGGGTTTAGGGTCGATTTTCCCAATGTCCTGTAACTAGAGAGCGCTTCCCAAATCCAGCTTTCGGGAATCCAATCTCTGGCGCTCTCTTCTGCCAAGAAGTTGGGCACCTTGCAACCGGAACGACCTTGCGCCTAGTTCGAGACCATGTACTTGGAGGTTCACGGTACTTATGAACCAATTATAACTGTACATATCACCCACTTATAAGCCCCTTTAAGTGCCCCAATATGGTTAGAAGTACAGTTATAAGTACAGTTATAATTGGTTAATAGGTACCATGTACCTCCAAGTAGTGGTTGTGGGCACGTAAGAAGCCGCTCTACCGACCCATGGATGTTCCCAATGCAATCTCCCAACCCTTAAGCCCCAATAAGTCCCGAAACACTTTGTCTAGGGTAGTTCTCTATATTAGGGTCTCTTTCGGGATCCCTTTTTCTAAAGGGTGCAGCCTTATCATGAGTAAGCAAACAGGGACCCTAATTTCGGAAACTACCCCTAAACCCTAAACCCTAAACCCCAAACCCTAAACCCGAAACCCCTAAAACCTTAAGCCTACGAGGTTCGAATTCTGCCCGGGAGCTGATCGGAATGTACACACCATGCGACTCTTGCTTCTCCTGGCACGCGGCGTGCGCACATCTTGGGGGACTGTTGTTGGGACACAATTGCAAGATGTAAGAGTTGGATGGAGGCCCTATGCACTACACTGAAGTTGGGAAAACAAGCTTGAAAGCCCTCTCCAGCTGAAGCCATGAAAGCCACCACTTCTGGTGTCATGTAGGATTGCAGACCCTCGTCCCCACGAACTCTTAAACCCATAGGTTAAGCACCCTGAGCACTACATGCTCCTAACCCTAAACCCTAAACCCCAAACCCTAAACCCTAAACCCTCTTTGCCTGCTTGAGGAGCCCGCCGAAGTTCATGCCCACTTTTGCGGCCAGCGCCATCATGTTGATCAAGTTGGCTGCCCGCTCCCCTTGGAAGGTTTAGGGGTTTAGGGGTTTAGGGGTTTAGGGGTTTAGGGGTTTAGGGGTTTAGGGTTAGGGGTATTCCTATAAGAAGGGTTATAAGCACCCTAAATACCGCCAAACTGGAGATTCTTAGGAGGAAAGCGATCTCGGGCATTTCTGTGGACCTTTGGCAGGAATTTCCTCGCGAGAAAGGCCTACAGACGTGCCTGATGAGTGATCGTCAACCCTAGACAATGAGCGTCAACTGTCAGCATTCCCCCCTGAAGCACTCAGCAACAACCGTATACCCCCTAAACTCTATAACTCAACCCAAGATCCTCAACCCTGCTGTCCGAGACCCCCAAGACCTGTACTTGGAGGTTCATCATTGGTACTTCTACGTAGGGTTCCAAGTACCCTGAATCAGCTGTTCTACATAGTTCCCCTACTTGCCAACCAGTGAACCTCCAAGTACAAGCCCTAAACCCTAAACCCTTAACCCTAAACCCCAAACCCCAAACCCTAAACCCTAAACCCATTTTAAACCCCAAACCCTAAACCCTAAACCCTCGAAGTGAGCCAAGGAGCCGAGGCCATCGCGCCTCTCCACGGCATAGAACGTCGCCCGCTTCTGGCGCCGAGGGCTCGGGCGAGCTTAGTTGTTTCGAATCTCAAAGGGATTCGGGTTTGGGGCCTAAGCACTTTTTGCTTTGCCGTCCAGGAAGCCGGGGCTTCAAGTTTAGGAGTTGAGGGTTTAGAGCTTGCTCGGATTGCTTGTGGTGTGACCATGAGCTAGATGACAGAAGATGAACAAATAATGATCGAATGCAGATCTCATCGAAGATCCCCAGTAACATCGGAATCAAAAAGGCCTCCCTTCTAATGTTGAGTGGGAACCAAGGACCTGTTCAAACTCCCGGGAAGTAATTACTGGGTCCGAGCTGGGTCCTAGATTGGCGAGCACGAAAAAAGGATCGGCGGATCGGTGATATGGGGTTGAACGTCTGACTCTCTCCCAGCCAAGAGCTGGCCCTAAACCCTAAACCCTAAACCCTAGGAACCTCCACCCGAAACCCGGAAAGTCCTGTTTGCTAACAGTGGTATACCTTTTCTGACCTACACTCGGAACTCTGCAAGTAGAGCCCCGCTTAGCACTGAACGAGCAGAGCAGACGCCACCACGAAGCTGCGAAAAACACGGTTTAGGGGTTAGGGGTTAGGGTTTAGGGTTTAGGGTTTGGGGGTTGGGGTTTGGGGTTTGGGGTTTGGGGTTTGGGGTTTAGGGTTTGGTTTGTTTTTAGGGTCTAGGGTTTAGGGTTCTTAGGGTTTAGGGGTTTCTAGGCGACTTCAGGTTTCCTTCTCGCCACCCACCGGCTGTTGGGGCTTGTAGGGCTTCATGGGTAAACGCTCCATCAGCGCCTCCCCCGCACCGAGCTTGCAGAGGGGACAGTCGGCAGGAGCCAGATCGCCCTGAGCCCAGGGACTCCAGCCAGCCAGGTGGTTCGGCTAAACGAGCGTCCCTTTTGCTTCAGAACCCTCCCCCCCCCCCCCAAAAAAAAAAAGAAGCTTCTACTCTTCCTTATAAGGGATTATTACCCTTATTTGCTTCAGAACCCCCCCCCCCCAAAAAAAAAAAAAAAGCTTTACTCTTCCTTATAAGGGATTATTCCCCTTGATTTTTTGGGGGGTTCTTAAGCAAATGGTTCTTTTGGGGTACTTGTTCTGCGGGTGCCGCACTAAATACGGGACCCAGTAAAGGACCCTCATGTAGAGAACAGCCTATCCCTTAAAATGAGGACGATTCCTCCAAGCGGGGGATCCTTAAGAAATTTAAGGAAGACTGACTCGTTGAAATTTCTCAATTATAAGGGATATTTTGAGTCTGGGAGGAGGGCCAAGTCAGGGAATGGAAACTCCAAGCCCCAGAAAGCCCAAAGGACCCGAACCGGCCCCGAAAGGTCCCACTTGTACTGGAGGTTCATTTGGGTACTGTTTAGGGTTTAGGGCTTGGGCTGTACTTCTAAGAAAGTTTTTCCCCAAACAGGAACCGTTTGGGGTCCTCTCCTCAGAAAAAAAATGTCACGCGCTTGGCCAGATGGGTGTCACACGCTTCGGGCCTGTGGTCTCCCATGGTCTCCGATCATGAGCACAATTGGGGCCAATTGGGGCCGGGTGGGTGTCACGCGCTTCGGGGCCTGTGGTCTCCCATGGTCTCCGATCATGAGCACAATTGGGGCCAATTGGGGCCCGGTGGGTGTCACGCGCTTCGGGGCCTGTGGTCTCCCATGGTCTCCGATCATGAGCACAATTGGGTGGTCTCCCATGGTCTCCCATCATGAGCACAATTGGGGCCAATTGGGGCCGGGTGGGTGTCACGCGCTTCGGGGCCTGTGGTCTGCCATGGTCTCCGATCATGAGCACGATTGGGGCCAATTGGGGCCGGGTGGGTGTCACGCGCTTCGGGGCCTGTGGTCTCCCATGGTCTCCGATCATGAGCACAATTGGGGCCAATTGGGGTCGGGTGGGTGTCACGCGCTTCGGGGCCTGTGGTCTCCCATGGTCTCCGATCATGAGCACAATTGGGGCCAATTGGGGCTGGGTGTCACGCGCTTCGGGGCTTGTGGTCTTCCATGGTCTCCGATCATGAGCACAATTGGGGCCAATTGGGGCCGGGTGGGTTTCACGCGCTTCGGGGCCTGTGGTCTCCCATGGTCTCCGATCATGAGCAGCCGGGTGGGTGTCACGCGCTTCGGGGCCTGTGGTCTCCCATACTCTCCGATCATGAGCACAATTGGGGCCAATTGGGGTGACGCGCTTCGGGGCCTGTGGTCTCCCATGGTCTCCGATCATGAGCACAATTGGGGCCAAATGGGGCCGGGTGGGTGTCACGCGCTTCGGGGCCTGTGGCTCCGATCATGAGCACAATTGGGGCCAATTGGGGCCGGGTGGGTGTCACGCGCTTCGGGGCCTGTGGTCTCCCGTGGTCTCCCATCATGAGCACAATTGGGGCCAATTGGGGCCCGGTGGGTGTCACGTGCTTCGGGGCCTGTGGTCTCCCATGGTCTCCGATCATGAGCACAATTGGGGCCAATTGGGGCCGGGTGGGTGTCACTCTTCCATGGTCTCCGATCATGAGCGCAATTGCGGCCAATTGGCGGGCTGGACCGCGTGACACCTGCCATAGGAGACCACGGACCCAAGCGCGTGCCACCCGTCGCCAATCGCTTGACACAGAGGATTTCAAACGGTTCCCTTTTGGGGAAAAACCACAGGCCCGAAGCGCGTGACACCCACAAGGCCCCAATGGCCCCAATCGTGCTCATGATCGGAGACCATGGCAGACCACAGGCCCGAAGCGCGTGACACCCACCCGGCCCCAATTGGCCCCAATTGTGCTCATGATCGGAGACCATGGGAGACCGCAGGCCCGAAGCGCGTGACACCCGCCCGCCAATTGGCGGCAATTGCGCTCATGATCGGAGACCATGGAAGAGTGACACCCACCCGGCCCCAATTGTGCTCATGATCGGAGACCATGGGAGACCACAAGCCCCGAAGCGCGTGACACCCACCCGGCCCCAATTGGCCCCAATTCTGCTCATAATCGGAGACCTCGGGAGACCCCAGGCCCGAGCACGTGACACCCACCCTGCCCCAATTGGCCCCAATTGTGCTCATGATCGGAGATCATGGGAGACCACAGGCCCCGAAGCGCGTGACACCCACCCGGCCCCAATTTGCCCCAATTGTGCTCATGATCGGAGACCATGGGAGACCGCAGGCCCGACGCACTTGGGTCCGTGGTCCCCATGGTCTCCACTCATGAGCACAATGGTCCGGGTCCGTGATCTCCACGGTCTCCGATCACGAGCGACAGGGGTTGGGAGGGTGTCACGCGGGTCTGGTCTCCGTTCACATGCTGGGTGGGTGTCGCGGTTGGGGTCCGCGGTCTCGCATGGTTTCCGATCATAAGCGACGGGGGTTGGCGAAGGGGTTGGTCTCCCATGGTCTCCCGATCATGAGCGCACTGGGGCGTTCCCCCATGGTCTCCGATCATGAGCGACAAGGGTTGGGAGGGTGTCACGCCGTGGTCTTCCATGGTCTCCGGTCATGAGCACAGTGGGGCTGGGCAGGTGTCGCGCGATTCGGGTCCGTGGTCTCCCATGCTCTCCAGTACAAACTTGGGACGGTCTGGCGTGTTGGGTCCGTGGTCTCCCATGGTCTCCGGTCATGACCGCAGTGATACTGGGCGGGTGTCACGAGTTTAAAAGCTGATCTTTTGTCTTAAAGACAGAGGCTGCGACAGAAGAAGCCTCTGTCCAAATGCATTTCTCGCCCGTGCTTTAATGCATTCAGCTGTTTTCGCTTTGAAAAAGTGCAGAAAGAACACGCGGCGGCGTTGCACATGTGGAAAGCAAGACCAAATGCGTTTTTCAGGCCTGGCAAAATGCGTTCGGCAGCGTCTGGTCATCCATGTCTATTGGGTTATCTTTGCTCCATTATACAGCATGAAAAACAAACGAAATCAAAACAAACAAGTAGATTGGTGTTTTACGACCAACATCTACCCGACATGCATGTCTAGGGCATTCCAAATGCATTTTTCGTCGCCAGAAGAATGCATTTGGCACTGGTTTCCTATCATGTTTAGTCTTGGTTTCTGCTGGCTCATGACGTATTCGATTCTTCTGATGTGTTTTCTGTGCATAAAAGTAGCTATAGGAATTGAAAAACGCGTTTAGAACAATGTTCGACATTTTGCAGGAGTACCGAAACAGACCCAGAATCAGGAAGAACATGCTTTTCAAAGTGGGCAAAATGCATTCGCGCAGCTTGCTCCTTCCACAACCACAATAGAATTGAGTTAAGAGCTGATCCTTCGTCGTAGAAACAAGCTGCGTACAGAAGAGGCGAATGCGCAGCTGCGTTTTTCGCACGTGCCTAAATGCACGACATCCATGTCAATCCCTCGTTTGGATTGGGAAAGGGTTGTTCCGACCCCTGGCAGCTCCAAAGAGAAGCCTGAAACCCACGCCTCCATACTGAGCCCAATTTTTCTGATTGTAAACTCGGCCTGCCGAGTTCTACGCGTCGCGTTATTGTTTCATGCCGCTTTCCCTTGATCTACAATCTTACTGTTTGGGGTCTTCGCCGGCATAATTTTTAGGTAGGGTGAGATTGGTTTGAAAAGTCGAAACCCCAAGCCTTCAATACCCTCAATGCCCCTCGCAAACCTACCCCTAACAGCTCCTTAAGCAATGGATCGGGACGTTCCCCCTTATACTTAGTTACTAAGAGTCGTTCATAGGGATTCTAATTATTAGGGGGCACTATCATCCCTATTAAGGATTGTTAGTTGGAACATCCCAAGCTATAAGACGACCCCGAGGGCTCCAAGTATATGAATGGTACCTACTTTGGGGTCTAAAGTCGGCAAATAGTACCTACTTTGGGATATTTGGAGGCTTAATTAGGGGAACCCTAAACCCTAAACCCTAAACCCTAAACCCGAAATGCCTGCCAAAGCCCCAAATCCCGTCAGGCCCAAAAATGAGGGCCGCGCTCCAGAGCGATCGTGAGACTGACTCGTGCTGGCCCTGCTTGGAGGTTTAGGGCTTAGGGCTTAGGGTTTAGGGTTTAGGGTTTAGGGCTTAGGGCTTAGGGCTTAGGGCTTAGGGTTTAGGGTTTAGGGTTTAGGGTTTAGGATTTAGGGTTTAGGGTTTAGGGTTTGGGGTTTAGGGTTTGTAACCCCAATTCTAGCTGTTCTCAGAAGCCCTCCAAGTCCTCTAAGTAGGTTAGAGGTAGACTGATGGTTGGGGTGCGCAGTACCCACGAGCCAAGTGGCACTTGCCATTCTGGGGTGTGGGAGTTGCGGGCTGAGCGGCTGAGCTCTTTCTGGTCCTACTGTACGGTTTGGGTTTCGGGGCGATTGGCATGGACGCCGAAGTTCTTAACCTTAAACCCTAAACCCTAAACCCTAAACCCTCTCCGCCGCAGCAACAAGCAAAGGACCTGAGAGCAACCACAAACCTCCATTAGATTGGGATGTTCCCCCCTATACTAACAGTCCTTGGTAGGGATTCCAGTACGCCCCTACTGTAATCCCTATTAGGGACTGTGCGTCTAAGGGGAGCCAGTAGATTCTTCTGCTCCCTTACGACCATGTACTCCCCCCAAAGTGCGAACCATTCCTAAACCCTAAACCCTAAATCCGAAAAACTCTCTGTGCAGCCGTGGGTGCTGGAAGGGCTGGCCATAAATGCTAGCGCAGCTGTGCTCCTCATGGTGGGTCATGGCAGGGTCCGCAGGGCTGTTGGGACGCACTCCCGGCCGGATCTTACCAAAACAACCCTAAACCCTAAACCCTAAACCCTACACCCTAAACCCTACACCATAAACCCTATAACTTAGTAGCCCAGTAACTATATTCTAATGAGGGCATCCCGTTTTTTTGTGTTGGTTACTGTATAAGGGAACCCAGAACCAAACAAAAGGGTAAAGGGTTACCAAGAAGACCTTAGACCCTATAACCCTATAAACCATAAACACACCAAGGCCCTGTGAAGATTCAGGCATCCATGGATTCAGATAGAGAAGGCCTTTCGGTCTGCAGATGCCTTTGTGCGCGTGCGCGAATATTTGCAAGGCCACCTGAGAAGGTCCTGCGCGACGCCTCCCAAGACACCTGATGTCCGTTTCCAAAACATGATAGTCAAATTATAGCCCTCGGAATAGCGATTTAAACGGGCCCCTTCCTGGCTGAGTTGCGAAAGCTGCCAAAAGGAGACACTTCTGTTTTGAAGGGGGTCTGCTTGCACCCCAAGAGGTTCGGAAGCCAAGAAGCAACATAGGAACTCTCTCATGCCTGAACCAACTCGAACATCTCTTTACCCGCAACATCTCATCCAGCCGCCTCTCTGCACAGAAACCCTAAACCAAAAACCCAAAACCTAAGCCCGAAACCCTAAACCCAAAGGGAATAGCCCCTTGGAACCGCCCGAGCCTCAGTCCCCAAATCGAACTGGAATTCCGAAACCATACGTAACGAAGTTCTGCCACCTTCACTCGAAGCCTGTCCCCACTCTCGTCTTTAGCGCTCCGGAATCTTGGCGCACGCAACCTCTTCCTCGTCCGCGTCCACGTCCTCGGGACCCTAGACACCTGTAGCCCTTAAACCCACCCTACACCCTTAACCCTAAACCCTAAACCCTAAACTCTAAACCCCTAAACCCAAAACCCTAAACTAAACGCACCCCTCAGCCTCATAGACATCCCCCAAGGCCATGTACCATATACCGCTCATGGGATGTGTGATGCTCCCAAGAAACTAACAAGCCGTAAGCCCTAACCCTACACCCTACACCCTACACCCTACACCCTATACCCTAAACCCTAAACCCTAGACAGTCCTTAATAGGGATTATAGGTCCCCGCCGCCTATTAGAATCAGGGGGCATCATGCCAAACATTTGAGGCACGTCAGGGCTCATACAGTAGACCTTGAGGCCGGGTTTTGGGTTTTGGGTTTGGGGTTTAGGGGGGCCTATTAGGGCCCTTTTTTGGAGTTTTGGAGTTTAAGGACTTATAGGGCATATAGATTCATAGGCTTTTGTAGTCTTGCATAGGGCCAGTCTCCGTCACTGTGACATTGTCCCGCAGCTGAAGCAGAACGTTTACTTCGTGGTCTGCGCAGGTCTCTGCCGCCACCACGCCGACCAGTGCCCAGAAAGTCACCTGAACTTGGGGACACAAGAGGGTTTAGGGTTTCCTGCTCTGGAGATTTTACCTGACTTGAGGGCAAGTATATTCCTGAACTAGGGTTTCGGGTTTCGGGTAAACATCGCAGTATGAACAGACCCACTTGCTTGGCTTCTGGTGGCTTTGGGTGGGTGTTTGCTGTAGCCATCTCTTGTTAAGAGACTGAAACCCGACAATTCCCCACACAGTGCGTTCCAACGTTCAGAGTAACAGGGGGTCGAATAGCTCTAGCCAGGGAACCCTAAACCCTAAACCCTGAACCCTAAACCCTAAACCCTAAACCCTGAACCCTACACCCTAAACCGAATGAGATCGCGCTCTCGCCTTGAAACTGCCACCACTTTTGGCCTTCTAGGCTCGTGTGGGCTCTCACTGTTTGCTGTTTGGCGTCTGGGGGCTTACGAAAATAAAGGGAACCCTGCAATAGACGTTTAGGGTTTAGGGTTTAAGGTTTAGGGTTTAGGGTTCCCTTATAACAAGCCCCAAGAAGGTACCACTATTTTCGGAAACCCCATTCCAGGCTGGCAGAATTTTGTTATCCAAAAGGGCTTGCTTCGCCTTCCTCGAAGCCTTGTGGCTTCTAGGGCCCTTTTCTGGCTTGACAGGGCTTAAGGCAGCTCTCATGCGACCCTCGACAATAGTGTCCCGAAGGCTGAAACATAAATCCTTCACCTTAAGC
Source organism: Symbiodinium natans (assembly GCA_905221605.1). Classification (NCBI taxonomy): domain Eukaryota; class Dinophyceae; order Suessiales; family Symbiodiniaceae; genus Symbiodinium; species Symbiodinium natans. Next base: position 443,988 of record CAJNDS010001001.1, read on the forward strand.
CCTCAACCCCAAGCCCTTTAGACCCTAAGCCCTAACCCTACACCCCAAACCCTCTTCCCAACTCTACTACCCCGAAAGGTGTCCAGGCCTCGGGCAACGTAAGCGAGCCAAAGGCTTGTGCTGTAAAGCAGACTACATAAAGTCGGGCCATAGTTCGGATCACCCCACCTTAAGCTAGTCATAAACTTATAGAAGTGGCAACTTGATGTACTAAGTTCCCTGACCCCTCAAGTGGCCCCCCCGAAACCGTGCGTCGAAGGCGCCAGCAGCATTGCATCAAGGGTGCCCAAGGATGCAGCGCGCCGCCAGGGCGGTGGGCAGGGCAGCGAAAGCCCAGGTACAAAGAGGAGTCTTTGCTTGAGAACTTCTAAACCCTAAACCCTAAACCCTAAACCCTAAACCCTAAAGCAGGGTTTAGAGGGCTTGCTGTTTAGGGCTCTCTTTCGAACTGCATTTGTTTTACCGGCTTTCGGGTTTCGTGGCTAGCGCTTCGAGAACCTAGAACTATGCTGCCTAAGCCTCAAGTTTGCCATGGAATTCAGAGGAAGGGGTTCGGTCTGGAGCCAAAGATGCATCAGCCATCAGGGGGATGAAAACCTTAGCAAAGATATGCTAGTCTACGATAATCCCCATTTTGGCTGGCGGTTTCGGACTTCAAACTTTCAAGGATTTTGCGGCAGTCCGATACTGCCTCGACACCCCCTCAGCCCTGTAGCTTGTAAGGGATCTTCGAGGGGACATGTCGGGATCTCGAGCATTGAAGCTCTCATCCCAGGGGATCTTTGCACGCACAACTCCACGGATAACTGGGCCCCTGCAACATCAACTGTGTGTGCGGGAAGCAGGACCAAGTCGAGAAGCCAACGAAACTGCTCAGCCAGACCACACCATCTATCAATACCAACAGGGATCACCCAGAGGGCATCGTGTACCTGCTCGGCTCAGGGCTGGCACAAGCCCCCCTCCCTAAACCCTAAACCCTAAACCCTAAACCCTAAACCCTAAACCCAAAATCCGACAAGCAGCTCCCCTCCAACCCTGAGGACTTTCTTTTCCTGCCTGGGCCTAGATCTGCTTTGCGGGGCCGAATGGTTCTACATCCTAAGCCCATCTCAACCTTCAAATGTAAGAGGGTTGACTTACCCTAAGGGTCCATGTACCTAAATAGGGAATACTTGGGCCTTGAAGTACTTCCAATAGAAGGACTTTGCGTGTTGCTTTCTAGTACAAGAGGGCTTGGGGCTTATGGCTGCACCAACGCTGAACGTGTTTCTCTAAGTACGGCTGCCTGTATGCTCGTGCCAGGGATGCTGTGCTAAACGTGAACAGGTACCAAAAGCGGGATCCTGATTCCCTAAACCCTAAACCCTAAACCCTAAACCCTTTTGCATCCGGGCTTAGGGAGTCGGGTTTAGTAAACCCTAAACCCTAAACCCTAAACCCTAAACCCTAAACCCTAAACCCTAAAGCCTAACACTGTTTGGCATGCTCTTGGCTTCAAAGGCTGACTCACATCCGGAGCCCAATGGCCAGGACCTCGGTGGCTCTTTCTGAGGGCGTCCGAGGGCTTAGGGTTTTTTGGGTTTTGGGTTTAGGGTTTAGGGTTTAGGGTCTTGTGAGAAGCGGGGGGAGGGGGGGGGGGGGGGGCGAAGTAGAGGAATGCGAGGTGCAGGAACAGCCTCTATATAGTTCCCATGAACCCCGGAAGCTATCGGCTACGCTACTTGGAGGTTCTTGAATACTGATACGCAAGTAGGGTCACTATGGTGACAACCTTCTTGTGGCGCATTTATAACCGTACTTGTAAGCACCCATGAACTTGCAAGTAATGACCACTTGCGAGCAGGTAGATGCAGAAAGCAAGGCACGGCCTTGTTTTTTGTCTTGCTTAGGTGCCCCCCACTGTCTGAGTGGGTTTAATCCATTTAATCAACGGTGAAACGAGAACGGGCGGGCCCCGGTCACACGCCCAACCTGTAGCCCAGAGAAGCTGAACTTCCTAGACAAGAGGAACCCAGGAATAAAGCCTTGTGAGGGAACCTTAAACTTCAAAAACAAAGGAAGAAGGGCCTCCTCTGGGTGCTATGTTCTAGGGTTCCATGGTGGTGATGTTTTCGCTGCATGTTCGCTTGAAGGGTTGGGGCTACGGGTCAGGTCTACAGGGTTGACGTTTACAGTTCGCTCAACAAGATCAGCATGAAATACATCGAGGAGCGCCCCCCCTGCAATTGGCTTACCTCATGCTTCTTGTACAGCAACAGTATGTATGCTATAGCATTCCGTATTCCGAGATTCCATCGGTGTCGGTGACTCGGGTTACCACAACCCTGAACCCTAAACCTAAACCTTTCTTTGCCAAGCCCTACAACCCTAAACCCTAAACCCTAAACCCTAAACCCTAAACCCTAAACCCTAAACCCTAAACCCTAAACCCACGGTGCAGGGCAGCTCAGGTGCCCATGATGATGCAGGACATCCCCGCGAACTGGACCTGAGCATCCCAAGGGGCGACTTGCCGCTGAAACCCTGAACCCTAAACCCTAAACCCTAAACCCTAAACCCTAAACCCTAAACCCTATACCCTAAACCCTAAACCCTAAACCCTAAACCCTAAACCCTAAACCCTGGAACCCTAAATCCTGAACCCTAAACCCTAAACCCTGAACCCTGAACCCTAAAGCCTTTTCAACTCAACCCTACCAGCATGGGCTATCTTAGTTTTGCAGGGCTGATTATGGGGATTTATGGGGCCTAGTCGCTCATCCTGATAAACCCTAACACACACACACATCCACCATGTAATTCTGTAGGTTTATGCAGCTTCGTTCGCACCCTAAACCCTAAACCCTAAACCCTAGACCCGAATTGCTTTTGTGGCCCCCTCGGCGAGCGAGCCTCAAAGAAGTCCGATATCCAGCCCGGGACCCCCAAGGGCTTTGATGGAAGGATCTTGACGGGGAAGGTTTAGGGTTTAGGAATTGGGGTTTAGGGTTCAGGGCTTTGGGTTTGGGGTTGAAAGTTTAGGGTTTGGGGTCAGGGAACCACCTTGTTGGGTGGCTTCTGGGTGCCGCGCTAGGCATGAGCCAGCAAACCAGCGCAACTGCGCCGTCTCCTGCCAGTTTCCATCCAGAACTCTTGCAGCTTCAAACCCTAAACCCTAAACCCTAAACCCTAAACCCTAAACCCTAAACCCTAAACCCTAGGGGGTTTGGGGAACTGGGACCTGGCTACTCCTCCGTCGTCTCAAGAAAATGAATTCGCGACTCGTGGACCCGCAAGAAGCCGGCAAACCCGCAAAAGATCTAAAGATACCTATAGTTTAAGGGTTTAGGGTTTAGGGTTTAGGGTTTAGGGGATTTAACCCTAAACCCGAACCTGAACATTGGGAGACACGAGCAAGTTTCTAGGGATCCTGTGTCGGTGATGTGGAGGTTGTTCTAAAATTCGGGCCTCCCTGAACGAAACCCTCAACCCTAAACAGTAAACCTTACCGAAACCGTGGAGGATGACAATCATAGGCCCTAAACAAAAACCATCGAGGGGGGATCTTACTGGGAGGCTCATCTGGGTACTTATAAGTAGGGTTCTAAGTAGGGCAACCATGGTTACAACCTTATTTAGGTTACCTTAGAACCCTACTTGAAAGGTACCCAGATGAACCTTCATGTGGTTTTTTTGGGCAACAACCGCGTGTCCTGAATCTCTTTGAAGACGAAGACTGAGATCAGCTGCGACACCAGCACCGGGCCTCGTCGTGGGCCGTGGAATCTTCTTCTCAACAGCACGAAACCGTTCTGAACCCTAAGCCCTAAACCCTAAGCTGGGGGAGGTTTGGGCGCCCTTGAAAAAGTAGACATCGTAAGGCTTTATAAGGATTATTGAGGTGACTAAGGGTAATAAAATCAGAAGATATGTTCAAACCTACCCCTGTGAACCCTAAACCCCACACCGCAGTTTCTTGTCAGGAAAGCTGTGCCCGATAGTTAGGAGGACGATACCGGGGCACGCCCTCAAGAGGAAAACTCCTCATTAGGGGTTTGGCTGAGTTGGCTGTTTGGGATTTCTCAGGCCGAGGGACAAAGGGCCGAGAACCCCAAACCCGAAACCCTGAACTATTTAAACGCCAAATACCCCCCCCCCCCCCCCCCCCCCCCCCCCCCAAATAAACAACAAACAAACAAAAACACATGCATACATACATACATACATACATACATACATACATATACATACATACATACATACGGGCCACACAGAGATGTGGAGGAGACCATTCTCAGGGTTAGGAACGTGTCGGACTACTGGCCGAAGCCCCGCGCACACAGCCTTCAAGGGTTTAGGGTTGTTTGGGGCTTCGGGACTAGGCTTTAGGGCTTCGGGTTGTTTAGGGCTGCTGAAGGTTGAGGGTTTAGGGCTTGGACTCTCACACTTAATAAGGGATAATGGCTTATGGGTTTAGGGTTTAGGGTTTAGGGTTTAGGGTTTAGGGTTTTATCAGGCTTCAACTTCCTAACAATTGGGAGCCGAAGCCTGAACCGCCACACCGGAGGCAAGTCAGCGGCAAGGAGATGCAGGGCTCCGGCCAATCGCGCTGAGCATGTAGGTGGCCGTATAACGGATCTCATCGAGCCTTGGCGGCACACCACGCTGAGGTTGGGTTGGGGCTTGTTAGGGTTTGTTAGGGTTTAGGGTTCAGGGTTCAGGGTTTAGGGTTTCGGGTCTAGGGTTTAGGGCTTAGGGTTTAGGATTTCGGGTTTAGGCGGTTTAGGGCCCTCGAAGCCTCAAATCGTCCTCCCGCCTGCTGGATTGCCCTTGACTCTTGAGTCTGATGTCGTTGCAAGATTTCGGCTCTCGGGTTTAGGTGCAGGGCGCTCATCCACTGCTGCTTTGCCAGAGGTCTGAGATGTCAGGACTTGTTCAACAGCTGGGCCAGTCTGCAGCCAATTATTAGCTGGGCCGAGGTTACGGGAATGTAGGGGCTGCACTTTGAGGTTTATGGGTAGAGTAGAGTTCTTAAGTAGGGAACTATGTCTAGAACCGCCTTTAGGGTACCTACAGCCTTACGTACAAGTACCCATGAACCTCTGAACCTCCGGAAGGATAATGGATTTCCTGCCTTTCATGGTGCGTTCTGCGCATGGTGGGACTCGGGCTTCGACAACGTTTCCCGCGGACTTTAGGGCTCCGACCCTAAACCCTGAACCCTGAAGAGCCAAGACTTTTCCAAACCCCAAACTCCCCCTGGGCAGCCCCGGCGACTGGGCGAAGCAGGCGAAGCCCAGCGCCCAAAGGCCTCTGCCAGTCAGGGGGTTAATTAATAATTAACTGGGCGGCGTCTAGGGTTTAGGGTCTAGGGTTTAGGGGTTTCGGGTTTAGGGTTTAGGGTTTAGGGTTTAGGGTTTCGGGTTTAGGGCCGAAGTCTGCTTCCCGCACATGAGTGGGCAATTGTCTCTTTGGCTTTCGCCCGACTGATCGGCAGATTGGAATTGAAGCAATCCGCGCAACTATGCCAGAGCCTTACAACTTTCAAAGCTGCTGTTGTACAGCCAGTACCTCTTGGGGCCGAGTTCTGCAAAACGAGATCAAAAAAGGAATATGCTTTTGGTTGCAGAGGGCTTAAGCTCGCAAAAAGGTTTAAATCTACATCCTCACAATCACAATCGTAGTCACCCACTCGGCAGCGGAGGATTTGAGGGGAGGATTTTTGGGCTTTGGGAACAACAACCATGGAACTTTCGAAATCCCCCTAAACCCTAAACCCTAAACCCCGTCAGATGGCACATGGTTTACCCCTCCCCCCCTCTCTCCAAGCTCCCGACAGCCGGACAGGAATGCCGGGCGTATGCTGGGCTTTGCAGGTGAGCGCAGCTGCAACACCTCCCCAGGATAGCACGGGAGGCTTGGATTCAACAGCGGTTTGGGTTGGGGGGGGTAAGGGTTCGGGGTGGGTCAGGGCTCAGGTCAGCTCGGATTCCATGATTAGGGTTTAGGGCTTAGGGGTTTGGCATGTCTAATTTCTAGGCTGCTTCACTGAGCACGAAGCCGTTACGCGGCGAAGGGTTGTTAGGCTGATGCAGAGCCCTCCTTATTAACCTTATCCCAGCCTTCTTGCAAGAGGTGTAGCTGAGGTAGATCACGGTGCTGGACGCCCAAACCTCGCAGTAGTCCGAAGGTCTTAAGGTCTTTCTGGGCTTGCAGCCGATGCGAGCCCTCTCTGACATAGATGGAAGAGGCTAGAATCTGCTCCTCAGATTTAGGGAGGCGCTATAAGGCTACAAGCATGAGGCCTGGATTGCTGGCGGACAAGGTGTTGCTAGGAGCTAGCAGCAGCTAGCAGCTAGGCGGCTGCACAGATGTCCTGGAGACCATCAGCCCTACCCTCTTCGATGCCTACAAGAGGTAGATGCCGGCCTCAACACGCCTAAAAAGGACAGCTCATTCTGCATGAAAACATCCATGGAGCCACCCAACGCCTCAACAAACAAATCCTGAAACAAAAAAAAAACAAGGCAGCACTGGGCAACCGACGCCCAGGGCCATGGGAAAAACGAAGCAGGCGGACTGAGCAGGGGAGAGGTGCAGCTAGTAAGGCCGGCGACGTAAGCGCATTAAAGGCTTCGTGGACACACCAATCCCCTTCTCCTAATAGGAAAAATGGGGTGCAACGCTAAACCCGACACCCTAAGGTTTACTTCGAACTGCTCAGAAGTCCCGGTTGCTATTCTAGGGAGTGAGGGGGCCGGGGTGATCGACAACTCAGGTGCTGTCTTTTTTGGATGCTGTGAGCTTTGTTTCGATCCCTAAAGACCAAACGAACCCTAAAATTGGGGGTCTTCTACCCCAGTACTACTACAATTTTCCGATTAAGCTATATGAACCATCAACCCTTCTAGGGTCCATGTGGCTTTCAAGGATGTGCTCCAAGGACAGTGCGTCCTGATGGACACAAACTCCGAACTGAAGCCGGCCCCCTCAACAATTGGCGTCCGGCCGGTGTGTTGGGATTTTCCCGGTGCCACATGGCGAAGGGCCTGAGCCACGCCGACGCCCCAACACGAGTTCAAACATGACCCCAGAACCTTTCAAGGTGCAGAGCTTCTGGGGTTTAGGGTTGAGGGTCTCGTTTAGGGTTTAGGGTAAGGTTGTGGCAGTTGTGGCATGGATGCGAAGGAAGCAGCGAGGGACGGTGTGCCCGTGCGCTGCCAGAGAGTACAATGTGCACAGGAAATCCGTCCGACTGCCCCCCCCCCCCCCCCCCCCCCCCCCCCCCCCTCCCCCCTCTCCCTTTCCCCCTGCCTTTCCCCCTCCCTGCCCCCCCCCCCCTCCCCCTCCCACAACTTACTTGCAGGGTCCTTAAAAGGGTTCACGGGAGGGTATGCACCCCAAAGCTTCCCTAATGATAATACTTTTCACTGCTCCCTAAGCCTCGTGAACCCCCATACCCTATAATGCACTGCAGTGGAAGGCATTCGTCTCCACACAAGTGTCTCAAACACCGGTCCCTCCTCCACTTCAGATACCCCCTAAACCCTAAACCCTAAACCCTAAACCCTAAACCCGAAACCCTGTAGAGCCCCTTTAAACCCCGAAACACAACACTGAAGTCCAGAGCCAGGCGTTTTTTAGTACCCAACAAGGTCCTCATGGCGCACCGATGCGCCAAACCTGGGTCCCCAGGTCTAAAAGGTCTTTAAGCGAGGTCACAGAGTAGCCTCGGAAAAGAGACAGCTGCAACTTTTAGGGTTTAGGGTTTAGGGTTTGGGTTCAGAAGGGAACATAACCCAACCAAACAAAGGGGAATAAGGGCTGCAACTTTGTGCTCGTTGGGGCGTTATACAAGGGAACATGACCAACCCCTAAACCCTAAACCCTAAACCCTAAACCCTAAACCCTAAACCCTAAACCCTAAACCCAAACAAAAGGGACTAGGGGCCCGCTCCACCACGGTTTCAGCCGCTCGTTTCCGAGCAACCCAAAGCTGCAACGCCGTCATGCTCGCAATTACAAAGCACAGTCAGCTGCATTTAGGGTTTAGGGTTTAGGGTTTAAGGTTTAGGGTTTAGGGTTTAGGGGAAGGATACCGATTTTTTTTTTTGCCCTATGCTTCCAGGCACCTCTAGAAACCTAACCCTCGGGTCCCTGGAAGGATTGGAGTTCCCGAAGCCATAAACCCTTTCTGAACCCGTAAACCCCTAAACCCTAAACCCTAAACCCTAAACCCTAAGCCCTAGGCCCTGCTGATATGGGGCGTGGGTGTCTGGCGGCAAGTGCTGCTTGGGCTACAGTTTGCCACTCAAGAACGTAAGGAAGTGCTCGTGTACGGGAACCAGCGCTCCAAAACAGTAAGGCGTATAAGACGCCTCAAAGCTACTACGAAAGGTCCTATAGAGGGGCATTTAGATCTAACAGCCCCCTGGAAGAAAGGGTGGCCACTGTGTCGGTAGCGTTGGGCCGCACGGCAACAAACCACTTATGGCTCACAGAGCAAAGGAGGGAGATGCCCTACCCCAAGAAATCTAGGAACCACATGCCACATGTGGGGTGAGGACTTCTATAACGGCTGAGGGATAGAGGTCGAGGGCTCAGGATTTAGGATTTGTACAAGGGGGTTCGGGCTTGGTGTTTCGGTCTCTATCTGTAAAACGGGTTCCCGGTTTAGGGGGTGTGTGGATTCTTTACGGGCTGAAGTTTAGCTTTCCGCAGCTCTGTCGAACTTCTCCTTACTCACAATGGAGCCCGCAGAAACTTGTCAGGCACACGGCAAAGGAGTCTCATTGCAGCCTCACATATTAGAGGAGACTCGCAGCGCCATGTTCAGAACCTGATGAGGGGCCCTGGTCCTCAGTCCTGGGGCCTTTTGGTGCCAGAGACTAAACCCTAAACCCCAAACCCCAAACCCTCTAAAGCCCTATAAAGCCCAAACCGCTCGAGGCACGAGAATACAAATACTTGCTATATGGCTGCATAGGCCCACAACAGTTTCAAGAGGCCCATGCTTAGCTACAGCCACTCCGGACAGCCCGGCCGCTGAAAACAGGGGTCTCCTTCAGATTCCCTGCAAAGATTTCGATTCCAGGTTAGGGTTTAGGGTTTATAGGGTTTAGGGTTTAGGGTTTAGGGTTTAGGGTTTAGGGTTTAGGGTTTAGGGTTTAGGGCTAGGGTTTAGGGTGAAGGATGTTGATCATAGTCTGTTGGGATTGGTACTGGGGTTCTGGGCTCGGGCTGCAATCTTCCTGCCACTCTCCTGCGGAGAACGTGGAATCAGCTTGCCGGCACATCAGTGCACATATTGGGCAGCTGCTTCAAAAATCTTCTGCAATCAGGCCGGTGACATCGGCCACTGCGGCTGCCGTTATTCTGGCACATTCTGCCCGCCGCCCTTCCAGAGCATCCCGCACAAAGTACGGCACCGACTGCTCCTTCGCAACCTAGGTAGCCCAGAAACCCTATTCTAATCAGCGTAACATCAGCGTAACCGCCCCGTTGTAGTTGTTGGTTGCTTTAGAAGAGAACCTAGACCCTGAACCCTACACCCTAAACCCTAAACCCTAAACCCAGAAGAGGGTACCGCTGGGCTGCCAAGCAACATCCGCCGCGGTCCGGTTGCGGCAGTTGCGGAGATCGAGCCGCGCACCCGCAGCAATCAAGGCGGCCGCTCCCTCGAACCTGAGTGGTAGGGTTTAGGGTTTAGGGTTTACGGTTTAGGGTTTAGGGTTTAAGGTTTAGGGTTTAGGTTTAGGGTTTAGGGTTTACGGTGTTCTGTTTAGGGCTTAGCGTTTCTTGTTTAGCGTTTAGGGTTCTTGGATACAGATGCAAACACATCGTGTTGCTGAGCTGGCCGTGTGCTACCAGGGGCCTACAGTAATATTTAGGTTACTGGCACCTGTTTTTTTTATTGTTGCAATCCGGTGTGGAAGTATACAGGGCAGAATGGCCCTGCTATCCTTACCTTACCAAAGGGATCAAAGCCTTCTGGCACAGTCGGGGCGCTGCCCCCCAATCAGAGCCGTCATGAGAGGTGTCGCGCCCGGACAGTGGTAGCACACCCGCGTGGTCTTGGTGACCTTACCATACCTGGGGTCGAAAGGAACCCTAACACGATCACCCTACCAGGGCCGTGTATGGGCCATAAACCCTAAACCCTAAACCCTAAACCCCAAGCCCTAAACCTATCAGGGTCACATATGGACCTGGACCACAATCCCTTTGTAGGCTCAAACCTAAACCCTAAACCCTAAACCCTTAAACCCTAAACCCTTACAAACCCTAAACCCTTTTAAACCCTAAACTCTGGTAACCCTAAACCCTAAACCCTAAACCCTAAACCCTATAAACCCTAAACCCTAAACCCGAAGTTCCAGGGCACTTGTGCTGAAGGGTCTTCATGCCAACCCAGAGGCGCCAAAGCCTGGACTTCTCCTGGGACTGACTTCGGGGATGCCCCGAGAAGCACAAAGCACGTTAGGATTTAGGGTTTAGGGTTTAGGGTTTAGGGTTAAGGGGTTTAGGGTTTAGGGTTTGGGGCTAGGGGTTAGGGGGTTTAGGGTTAGGGGGTTTATGGTTTAGGGCTATCGCGTAAACAATATCTTAAATTATTTTACTTCGAACATCCCCACCTTGCTCCTCGTCAAAAGGAAAGAGCGCAAATAAGATGTTCAAACAAAGACACATTGATTCAAATACGCTTTCTTAGTATGTGCTTGCAACTGGAGTTGGCTCCGTTGGGCACTCCAGGGAGACTCTGGGGTTGGGCACTCCAGGGAACTCTGGGGTTGGGCATTGAGGAGTTTCTGACACTGGGCTGGGCACTCCAGGGAGACTCTGGGGTTGGGGGTTGGGCACTCCAAGGAGACTCTGCAGCTGGGCACTCCAGGAGTTTCGGGTTGGGCACTCAGGGAGACTCTGGTCTGGGACTCAGGGAGGGGTTGGGCATTCCGGGGAGACTCTGGGGTTGGGCACTTCAGGGAGACTCTGGGGTTGGGCACTCCAGGAGTTTTTGGGTTGGGCCCTTTAGGGAGTGTCTGGGGTTGTGCACTCCAGGGATTTTCTGGGGTTGGGCACTCCAGGGAGTCTCTAGGAGTAGACCGGGCGAGAAAAAGAGTTCCGGGCGAGGAGAGGAGTTGAGTTTAAAATCTAACAACCCACACCGAAGGTGGGGAACAAAAGCGAAGTATCGTACGCATCAAACTACTGATGCCAATGGCCTACACCCTTTATCTTGGGGGATCAGGCCGCTTTGGGGCTACTTCTGATTCACCCTACATTCAGCAAAAAAAGTTGAAGCTCTCTTTCCTTAAACCGCCTTCATCGAGGTCCAAGTCTCATACACGTTCCAGGGCTCGTTGACATCCGCTTTAAGCTCCAGCAAGCGTGCAACTAAATCCGCTCGACCTCCGCGACCACCCATAGCCTGAGAAACGGAGACGCGGGGGTCTCCTAAAATAGGGGTACCATTTTGTCGGGGGTTCCTTAACAATAAGGACTGCCGCGTTTTGGGGGGTATAGAAGGGGACCCCTTTTTGCTCAGTGCTCATATGGCTGGTTCCTTGTTCCTCTGAGTCGACATCTTATCAGGACTTCCAAAGCACCGGAGATGTATGGTTTCCGTAGACTCAAGGGTATAACCCTAAACCCTAAACCCTAAACCGTAAACCCTAAACCCTAAACCCTAAACCGTGTATACATGGAACTCTCTAATACCACCGGCAACTCGCAAAGCCTTGCCAACAACAAAACCCAAGGGGCCGCTGAGAGAGCTTGAGAAAAGTTCACGGGCCGTCCGCCATGTGCGGGCATGAGCTGTCCTTGGTAGCCCAGTAACCATATTCTGATTAAGGGCACCCTTTTTTGGCCCTAAACCCTAAACCCTAAACCCTAAACCCTAAACCCTAAACCCTAAACCCTAAACCCTAAACCTAAAACCCTAAACCCTAAACCCTAAACCCTAAACCCTAAACCCTAAACCCTAAACCCTAAACCCTAAACCCTAAACCAAAAAAAAAAGGGGGGTAAAGGGCGCCACTGGGCTACCAGGTGTCCTTGCAGCAGCAGCTCCTCCAGGGCGTCCAGGGAGGCATGTCCACAGCAGGTCCTTGGTAGCCCAGTACCTACATGGGCTATTATACCCTATAACGGTAACCCTAAACCCTAAACCCTAAACCCTAAACCCTAAACCCTATGACCCCTTTAAAAAAAGGCCCTTTATGGGCTTGGTTAGGGGGTTATGTAAGGCCTAATAGCCCATGCTGGTAACCATATGATAAATAAGGGCACCCGTTTTTGGCTGGTTAATTCACAAGGGAACCTTGAGCCAAAAAAAAAAAGGAAAAAGGGCACCCACTGGGCTACCAAGGGTCTCAATGGGATGGTATCCCAGGATGTCCCTCGCATGGGGGTTGCACCTTGCCTCACAGAGAAGGCGGATGCCTGCCGCGTTGTTGGCCAAAGCCGCCATGTTCATGGCTGGCTGGATACCACCATCCAACCTCCTTGAGAGGAGCCGCTTGCAAACAATTTAATATAGGCCTCTGGGGTATACTATCTACTTGCAGGTAAGGTTGCAAGGGCCCGAAATATTGCTAGAATAACCATATTTTTGCCCTACCTATAACCCTACTTGTAAGTACCTATGAATCCCAAGTAGGGCGCTTTTTTATACATGGGGCCCGCAGATCAGAAGCCTTTCAAACATCAGCCCAAGATGCGCCCTTGCTTCAATCAGCAGGCGCCCGGCTTCGTTGTGCTTGAAGAACATGCAGATGGCCAACGCTGAAGCCCACGGCGGCATCCCCACCAGCGGCTGATCCTTCTTGCTACACTGCTGAGATATGGGGGTTAACAAAAATAAGGGACCCCTAAGATAGCCCCCCAAATAAAAGGACTCCCTTATAATGAGGACCCCAATACGGTACCCTAATCTCAGAAACCACCGTATCAGGACGATCTGATATGCCTACGAAAAGCCCTGAGACTCAAAGGCCAAAGAACTCGTGGCAGACTCTTGCTGGGGTAGGTTCGGGGGCCCTGTTTAAAAACATATGTCTTATGGCTTTGTAAGGATTGACAAAGGGGACTAAGGGAAATAAAATACATAAGATCTTCAAACTTACCCCTGAAGCCCGAGCCTGCTTGGTTTGGCGGTTGATGGCCGCCCGCTGCTCAAGCAGACTTCGAACCACCGTCGCATCGCCATTGAGGGCCGCATAGTGCAAAGGCGCCCATCCAGCCTCAACTCGGAGGCTAAACTGGGGGGGTTTCCGAAATTCGGGGTAACCTTTCTGGGGGTCCCTACTTAGGGGGGGATTCTATTCTGTTTGGGGTACAAAAAAGGGTACACTGGGGACTGCTGAAAGAATCAGGGCCACTGCAAGCCTAGGGAAATGATTCTACTGAACTATGCTCCCGTAGAACCTTCATAAAAAAACAATATTTTTAATATCCTCTTGGGTTTGCTATGAAATAAAGAAATTCCCAAGGGGGATATAGTGAAGGGGTGTCTGAGTTCACCTGGTGTTTCCCTGCTTCGGCCTTGTCCACGTTTCCCACGGATGTGAAGCCATTCTGGTAGAGGAACCTTGGCTGGCAATAAGAATCGTCATAATAGTGTTGAGAGCGGAGAATATGGCAGAGGATATTGCAGAATAACGGTACGACTGCTATACTACTTGCTTAAGAACCCCCATTCTTCCTCGTAAGGGAAATATGGGATTCTTACCTTGTGTTTTTTGGGGGGCTCTTTCGCAAATATTAGTAATGATCGAATGATGGTGATGATGAATGAAGAATCCAAAGCCAGGGTGCTGCCTCCCCGGAAGCACGGCAGGGTCAGCATCGCCGGGGTCGAAGTCGGGCAGGAGGTCGTCGACAAACTTGGCCGGGAATCCTGGCGATGGTTTTGGGGGCTTCCGAAATTCGGGGTACCTTGTTGGGGGTCCTTAAGATAAGGGGATCCTGCTATTTGGGGGGGTCTATTTTCAGGGCTCCCCTATTTTCGTAATAAAAAAAAAAACCTATTTAGGATCCCCGGGATGAGAGGGTTCTGAGAGCTTTGCCGGATTCCTGCTGTAGTTCTGAGGGTTCTGAAGGCCCTGGGATATGCTGTAAAATTATGGTTTACGGACCCTGACCCAAGTTCACAGTAAACCTTCGGAATGATGGCTTCTTCCGAAGTCTGCATCTCTCTGCCTTCTCAGCTAGCCCTCCTACCGTGCGGGCCTCTTACTCCCGTAATTCCCTAAACACGACACCCCAAACCCCCAAACCTCCTTTTGCAACTGGACTCTAACCCCCTTCTTCCTAAACCCTAAACCCTAAACCCTACATCCTCGGTTGCCTGAAAAGGGTCCTCTGAGGTGTACTCCCTGGAGGTTGAGTAGCAGACGGTATGCCACGAAGTCTTGAGCTTGCAGGTGGAGCCAGAGCCTGCGCCTCACTCGTGTTTGGTAGTACATTTGGAGCTTTGGCAACTCTGCGGAACTTGGGGTTTTAGGAGTTTATTAAGGGGGTGAGGCCCTCCCACATTTTGAGGTTCGACCTTCCAAGCCATGTACCATGTACCTCCACCAACAACAAAAAATTAGTTAAGTAATTAATAAAAGTCTCCTAGGCGCTGCTTTCCAAGCCTGCATCCTTCAAACCCAAAACCCTAAGCCCTAAACCCTGCATCCCTAAACCCTCAACCCCTTGAGAGCCCCGAGCGTGCCTCAGGGCACCTTCGAAGACTGGTGCCAGCTTGTCGCGGTCCTGAGCTAGGCCACAGAGTAGCCTAGGAATACAGAGGGCACTAGACCCAAGAGTAGCCTAGGAATGAAACGGGTACCCTTTCTGGGTTAAAAGGGAACAGAAAACCTGAAAAGAAAGGAATAAGGGCCTACTCTGGGTCTGAGGTTTATTTAGGGTTTAGGATTTAGGGGTACCCTGATGAGTCACTAAACCCCGCGGTTCGAGTTGGCTTTTGATGTGCTGACTTCCAATGAGGGCCTGAAATTAGCACAGAAGTCCCTAAACCCTACCCCTAAGAAAACTGAGAAGTGGCAAACACTTGGACTTAGACCCCTAAACAACTGAGCTTGAAGGCTCAGGGGACTTAGTCTTAGTGATCCATTGTTGGAAGGGTTTCGGGTTGAAGGTCAGGGTTAAGCTTCAGAATGCTTAGAAAGTTTAGGTAAACTGAGTAAGTATGTAGTTGTAAGCCAGGCTATCTGTACAGGAAGACGGGATATCCTAATCTACTTAACTAAGTTCTTGAGCCTTCAAGTACAACCTTGAACCCTAGCTGAACCTTTTATAGGAGCTCCTTTGGGGTCTTACTTGACAAGATGGAATTCGCCCGCCAACACACACCAAAAAAAGCAACAGCAATGAAGGGTCGAGGTCGTCCTTGAGGACCTCCCTGAAACCCTAAAGCCTGCAAACCTCATGCGAAGCCATAATTATAATTTCTATGAATACTTAAATTTCTAAATGGATCAAGCACGTAGCTATAGATGACCTAAACCCTAAACCCTAAACCCTAAACCCTAAACCCTAAACCCTAAACCCTCCTTTTGCTCGGCCCCAGGGTCTGCGGGCACCGTGAAGCTGCCTTCCCCCGGCGGTCCCCCGATGGAGGCCAGGGGCGAGGCAACCACCTCGAGGTCGGTCGCGCTCCTTTTGGGGTTTAGGGTTTAGGGCTAGGGTTTAGGGCTAGGGTTTAGGGTTTAGGGTTTAGGGTTTAGGGTTGAGGGTTGAGGGTTTAGGGTTCAGGGTTTCTGGTTTAGGGTTTCGGGTTTAGGGTGTAGGGTTTAGGATTGAGTTTTACGGTTTAGGGCTCCTCTTTCTTTGCTGGTCAGTGAGAGGAAGGGAGGGGAGGGGGGTGAAAATGGTGCCCTTTGTTGATTTCTGTTGGGAAATAAGGTCCAGGGTACAGCTTAGGGTTTAGGGCTCTTTTTGTTTGCTTGCCAGGGACAAGAGGGGGGAGGAGGGTTACAGGGTTTAGGGTTCAGGGTTTAGGGTTTAGGGCTTTTGGCTCTTCATGAGAAGGGCTGGCTCAGCGGATTCAAGCTTCACGGGGTTGAGCTAAACCCTGAACCCTGAACCCTAAACCCTGAACCTCAAACCCCAGACCCCAAACCCTAAACCCCAAACGTTCTTTCTAGGGTTTGGGAGGCCCCGTTGGCTCCTGATCATGATCCAGGAGGCGTCGGCCGAGAGCTCCCTGATGGCCCTTTCTACTCCTCGGCAGCCCAGTAGGTGCATCTCACAATAAGGGTATACGGTATAGGGTATAGGGTTTAGGGTACCCATATTCCGGTAGAGCCATTAGATCCATGTCACAATGAGGGTACTCTGCTGTCAGTTACTTTTTTGCTTAAAAGAAGGGGTGGCTAGATCCATTCCATCCATCTCACAATAAGGGTATCCTTATTTGTGCTAGTATTACTTCTTGCGACGGAATCCCTTTTAAACAATAAAAGTTGCAAAAATCGAGCACCACTGGGCTGCCAAGACTCGGCACCACCCGCGATCTGCCCAAGTGCTCGGTGTGAAGAGCCTGGCTCCCGATTCGCTGTACACAACCGGGCACCTGCACCATTGTTGGGGTACTACTACAAACATGATCATTTTTGGTTCCTGATTGTGTACTCTTAAACATGATCATTTATGGTCGCGTATTGTGTTAAAGTATTCATAAAAATGACAACATGATTTTCAACAATGATACAGGCACAAGGCGAGGAAGAAGGATGTCTTGGCCACGTAGGACGGAATGCTGGCAATGGCGTTGCGAAGGCTGCTCCGGAAGCCCTGTGATACGATCGTGTGGTAGTCCTGCCCTGACGTGTACTCGAGCTGTGGGCAGGAGAAATAGTCGTACCAGATGAAGAGTGGCTTGGAACCTTGGTTGCTGAGTTCAGAAGCCCCAAAAAAGTGTACACTTCTAGTTCTATAGGGGGGGGGGGGGGGGGGTTATCGTATCCCAGAAAGTGTAAAGTCTACTCATTCAGCTTAAGGAACGGAATGCTTCAGTTGACAGCGGCCGGGCGCCCGGAACCAGCGTCTCCGTGATCAAGTCCAAGGTGACATACTTCCTTGGTAGCCCAGCAACCATAATACAAAAACAAGGGCACCCTTTGGTTGGGTGGTTACCTTACAAGGGAACCCAAAAAAAAAAGAAAAGAACAATAAAAAAAAACAAGGTAAAGGGCACCACTGGGCTACCAAGCTTCAAGTCCTTCATGACATGTCGCAGTGCATCCTGCAACACCTGGCAAGGGTTTACGCAAACAGGGGACTCCTAATATAGTCCCTCCACCCCCCAAAAAAAGTAGGATTCCTTCAAAAAGGTACGAAAACAAGGGGCCTCCAACATAGTCCCCCCCCAAGTGTAGAATTCCCGAATCCGAAACCCCAATAAAAATAAGCTGGGTACCTCTATTTCGGAAGCCCCCCCCCTCCCCCCAATTGTAGAATTCCCTAATAAGAACCCCAAGAAGCTACCCCTACGGGGTGGGGCCCCCTAGTGATAAGTAGAGTTATAAGGGCCCTAAATTGGGTTATAAGGACCCTAAGTTAGGTTATAAGTCCCTTAACTACAGTTAGTATAGTAAGGGGGCCCCACCCTGTATTTTCGGAAGCCCCCCCCACCTTCATCTGCTGGAAGTCGGGGTCAGGATGCGACCGGCCCAGCCACTGGTGGGAGATGAATGCGGCCCGCCCCATGCTCTCCTCAAACTCCACCTCAGCTGCAACGACTTCTCGGGTAGGCTTTTAGGGTTTATAGGGTTTATAGGGTTTGTAGGGTTTATGGGGTTTATAGGGTTTGTAGGGTTTATAGGGTTTATAGGGTTTATAGGGTTTATAGGGTTTATAGGGTTTATAGGGTTTATGGGGTTTATAGGGTTTATAGGGTTTATAGGGTTTATGGGGTTTATAGGGTTTATAGGGTTTATAGGGTTTATAGGGTATATAGGGTTTAGGGCGTTTAGGGCGTTTAGGGCGTTTAGGGTTTAGGGTTTAGACGTATTTCGGCTGCATCAGCTGGGCCACCACTACCGTGGGAACACAAACGACCGTGGGATAACTTGAGAAATTAAGCAAGAACCCCGAAAACCTAAAACCCACGCAGCATTGAAACCTACAACCCTTTATAAACCCTACTTTATAAACATAGAGTAGCTTTGAGGCATGAAGTAATTGATTTTGCACAATATGTCCATGCATCTCTTTCTTCTAAATATTTGTTGATCCATTTTGTTTCTTCTGTTTTGTTAAACCTTTTGGATTCATTTTACTATCTACCTTCAATTATGCACCATCGACTAATGCTGGATTTCGAAATTATTTAGAAATAGCAAACGACGAAATCCAACTAGAAGAACCCTGCATCCCTTTATAAGCCCTAAAACCCCAAAACCAGAAAACCCTGAAACCCCAGAGCCTTAAACCTAACCCTCAAACCCTATAAACCCTACTAAAACCCTAAAGCCCTAAACCCCCCAAACCCCCCAAACCCCCAAAACCCCCAAAACCCCTGCAGCGTCCAGGCCACGACTACGCCCTGGGCCAAGAGCTCCTCGTGCGGGAGCACTGCGGTCATCTGCATGAGGTCTTCAAGAGGAACGGTGTAC
Organism: Symbiodinium natans; assembly: GCA_905221605.1. Classification (NCBI taxonomy): domain Eukaryota; class Dinophyceae; order Suessiales; family Symbiodiniaceae; genus Symbiodinium; species Symbiodinium natans. The sequence continues at coordinate 462,596 of CAJNDS010001001.1, forward strand.
ATGGGAAACCTGCGCTTGGGGCTTACTTGGAGGTTCATGTAAGTACTTCTAAGTAGGGTTTTCGGGTTTAGGGTTTAGGGCTACTTGGAGGTTCATTTGGGTACTTGTAAGTAGGGGCTCTAAGTACACAAAGCAGGGAGTTGCCACCCTGCTTACCCCGCTTACAACCCTACGTAAGAGTAAAATCAGTGACTCCCCATCCCCGTCCCATGGCTTCGTGCTCAGCTTTCGGGGTTTGGGACGACTTGTGGGTTTCGTGTCCTACTGATTCTAGGATGGATATTCCAGCGTTTGTAGGATGGTTCTAGTGTCTTAGGATGATTTGGGGCTTATGTTCGTGTGCTAGGATTTGTAGTCTCGGCGGGCCAGCAAGCCTTGCCAACGTCAACTGCGAACGAGGAGCAGCATCGGGGGATCCTCCGCTTCGACATCTCGAACAGACCTGGACCAGTGGAAGAAGCCCTCAAATCGAAAGACAACCCCCCCCCCCCCCCCCCCCCCACAAAAAAAAAAAACCAACAATGCCCATAAGCCCATAAGACCTTCAACGTAGCAAGGTGTAGATGGATGTTTGGGTTTGGGGATGGGCACTTGTGAGGAAAGCGGCCTGAAGTACGGTCCATTCCTGGATCTGGCTCATGCAAAAGGATGTCGTTGCAATGGAGGCTCAAGCTGGCGAACGTTGATGGATGCTAGAGCCCAGTAAGCCCTAAACCCTAAACCCTAAACCAAGGGTTTAGGGTTTAGGGTGTCCAGGTAGTATCGATAGGCATTTAGATTGGGAGGAAAGCATGGAGATTACCCATCTCCTGCCAGTATCCTGAGCCATCCCGTGCCAGGCCGGATTCAGAGGCATGAGCCTCTTAGGGTTTAGGGTTTGGGGTTTAGGGTTAGGGTTTAGGGTTTGTGGTTTAGGGTTTGGGGCGGTCACTAGGGTTTCCCAATACCCCCAAGCCCTGAGGTTTCGCCACACATGAGACTCGCCTGGCATACTTCGCCAGCGGAGTGGAGCTCTTCTGCCCAAGGCATGGCATCCTGCCTTCTTGCGCCCTGGCTCACCCCAAAAGTCCATGTACCTATGTAGTATATATATATATATACTTGGGCCTTAAAGGGGTTCCCATATAGTAGCTTCAGGGCCCAAGTATCTACTATACAGGCTATATAGGTACATGGACCCTTAGGGTCAGGGTTCAGCCGGGTGAAGGTTGACTACCCTAGGCTGTCCTGAGTCAGCGGCTGCAGGGCAGGAGCACAGCGACCATGACAATCGGTACCAGGCTATCTGCGGGCCACCCCCAAAAAGTTACTGGCCGGAGAATTAAATTAGGATTTTGTTGTTTGTTTTTGGGAATGTTTTTTTGTTTTTTGCTTTAGGGTCTAGGGTTTAGGTTTTAGGGTATTAGGTTTAGGTTTTAGGGTTTAGGGTTTAGGGGTTTAGGGGTCTAGGGGTTTAGGGGTTTAGGGGTTTAGGGGTTTAGGGGTTTAGGGGTTTAGGGGTTTAGGGGTTTAGGGGTTTAGGGGTTTAGGGGTTTAGGGGTTAGGGGACTAGGGGTTAGGGTTTAGGGTTTAGGGTTTAGGGTCTAGGGTCTAGGGTCTAGGGTTTAGGGTTTAGGGTTTAGGGTTTAGCGTTTAGGGTTCAGGGTTCAGGGTTCAGGGTTCAGGTTTAAGGTTTAGGGTTTAGGGTTTAGGGTTTAGGAAGGACAAAAAACAAAAAAAAAAAAGTCACAAAAAAAACGGGAAAAACTCCTAAAACAAATAGACCTCCAAAAGTTACTGAGATTCTTCAAAACATCCTTGTGCAGTGCGAGCCGACAGAGAAGGGTACTCATGAGCAACCCATGTCGGAGCTACGTAACTACCTCAACTTCTGTGCAGAGGCACACCCTAGACCCTAGACCCTAGACCCTAGACCCTAGACCCTAAACCCTAAACCCTAATATAAAACCCTAAACTCTAAACCCTAAACCCTAAACCCCGAACCCTACAGTAAACCACAAAAAAGCAAACAGAGCCCAACCGAGGCCCTGGCACAGGGCTCATGCCGCGACCTCTTTGGGGAATCTCATCGGCTTGCGTTTTGTTGTTGTTTTTGTGGGTTTAGGGTTTAGGGTTACAAGGGTTTAGGGTTTAGGGTATCGGGTTTTGGGATTTAGAGCGGCTCGCTCTATTTGGGTTTACCTGAAGGTTTTAAGGACCCGCCTACCGAAAGACGGGAAGTCCATTTGAGGGCCCACGAGCCTTAGGGTACACAATGGAAAATCTACCAAGTTGTCTGGGGTTTTGGGGTTCAGCGTCAGGTTCAGGATTTAGATGGGTTTAGATGGCGTAGGTTTTTGCCCGGTAGGACCACTCCAAGATTGAACCATTTCGAACATTTCACCTGAAAATCTTCGGCGAGGAAACCGCCCAAGCCTTTCCGCAGCCTCCTGTCTCCCACACACCCCTATGTCAAGATGCAACCTTAGGGCAACTCCCACTCCCCGCACGATGTAGACCCGAAAGCCGCAGACTCCACTCTACCCTACCCACAACAACCCTCCCGCCCCAGGACTACAAAACCGTAAGCCCGAAAACCCTACCCTAAGCCCCGAAAACCCCAAGACCTGAGCCCAAAGCCCAACGAAACAACTCTAAAGCCCTTGAGCGCCAAAAGCCGTCTAAAGCACCCAAGACCCTGACAGCCCTCCAAAACCTTGAACCCTGAAGCGCCAAGCCCCCTAAAGCAAATGGGACCTCAGTATAAACCCTAAGCCTAAGCCCATACCACCCAAAGAGTTTTCTAAAACACAGCCCCAAAACCCTAGAGACCCTTAACGCTAAGCCCTATAAACCAAACCCCAAACCCTGATGCCTCAAAACCCTTTAGGAGACTCAAAGCCCAGGGGCAAACCCCGGCAGCCTCCGCCGTGACTCACACAACCCTACAACCCTCTAAACCCTAAACCCTATAAACCCTAAACCCTTACGCCCCCTAAACCCTAAACCCTAAACCCTAAACCCTAAACCCTAAACCCTAAACCCTAAACCCTTTAAGCCCAGGGGCAAACCCCGGCAGCCACCGCCATGACTCCCCCGAGACTGCGCATCGCCGGGCTGGGCTTGTGCCGTGGCGTCGGGGCCGCCGAGTACTGCCAAGGGTTGTTTTGCTTAGGGTTGTTTTGTGTTTAGGGTTTAGGGTTTAGGGTTTAGGGTTTAGGGTTTAGGGTTGCGGGTTGCGGGTTTCGGGTTTAGGGTTCAGGGTTCAGGGTTCAGGGTTCAGGGATCAGGGTTCAGGGTTCAGGGTTTAGAGTTAAGGGTTATAGGCCAGGGGTTGTTACTACTTGGATCATCTGGGTACCTATTAGTAGGTTCTTTCCTAGGGTACCTATAACCCTACTTGCCAGTACCCGCGATTCAAGTAGGCGTGAGGGTGTAGGGTTTATGCTACTTACAGAGTTTGGGGAATTCTTTGAACCCGGTTATTTCCGGTTGTCATGTAGGGTTTGTTGACGATCTCGTCTTTCAGGCGCTGGTGGCTCGAGTAGTTCTGCATGGAGATGCTGTAGGGCAGGAGGGAAAGTTACTGCATTTTGCAGCTACGCCGTGGCAAGTACTGTGCCATGCTGCAGGGCAGCGCCCTCCTTCATTCCGACAGACCTGAACCCCAAGGCTCTGAGACCTGCTATGTTAGGGGCTTTTTGGGCCCAAATGCCTTCTTATAAACGGTTTTTGGGCAATTTGGAGCCTAAAGGGAACTCTGCAAGGCGTGCCACAGCTCCTTCGTCCGAATCTTCAATGGAGTTTCCGAAACAGCGTGCTTTCCGGAAGCCTTCATTCTTGAAATTGCCCCGTTTCTCACGCAACAAGGGGTGGAGCAGATTCAAGGGACCTCTTCCCTTGGACACAGTCGGATACTGGATGGCCCTTAAGACCATCTGAAAAATACTGCGAAATATGATCCTGCTAAACCCGATAAGGGAAAATACAAAAATGTCCCAAGGGCCTACCTAGGATATCTGCTGCCTGGCTAGCGATCTCGTCGGGCATCCCTGCAAGGACGGATGGATCGATGGCCTGAGCAATGTGGACGCGTGGGTAGGGTTTAGGGTTTATGGGGTTTATGGGGTTATAGGGTTTATAGGGTTTGTAGGGTTTGTAGGGTTTGAGGGTTCATAGGGTTTTTTGGGTTGTTAGGGTTTAGGGCTTAGGGGTTAAGAGGTTTAGGGTTTAGGGTGAGTGGGGGGGGCTTTCCCAACCCAGACTGGACCCAGCTAGGCTTGCTGGGAGGGAACCGCAGAACTCGAACTCCACCCCATTAAGGACATCTGACCCGAAGTCCCCATGTGCCTCTGGCGGAAGCTCCGAGCTACCTGGCAAGTTGCTGAGATGTCGGGCTTAACCGATGCATGGCTTCGGGTTGCGGGGCCGAGACCTGTGGAGTCGGCTAGGCACGAGATCAGCCAAGTGGTCCCAACAGCTCTCAAATGGTTCTGCAATCCTGCTGTTCACAAGCATGAGTTCACATGCCGAGTTTTGGATTCGCCGATTCTGTCTGACTGTCGACGAAGCAGGCTTCACATGGTTTCAGTAAAACCAAAAACCTGAAATAGAGACTATTTCATTCACACCTGAGGCAAGTACGGATCACCTTTAGGGTGTAAAAAGTAGCTGGGCTGCGCAAACTGCAGCTCACTTCAACAAGATCCAAGGGCCAACCAGAACGGCTTGCAGAGAGCGCTGCTGACATTTGCTGAAGTGCGCAAGCACGGGCTGAGGGGCGTGCCGGCAGCTCAAGACTAAACCCCTAAACGCTATACCCTAAACCCTAAACCAGCCCTAAACCCTAAACCCTAAACCCTAAACCCTAAACCCTAAACCCTAAACTCCAACGCCCTAAACCCTAAACCACCTAGGCAAGCTCGGGTGCCTGTTGTTGGGCTATCCGCAGCCATTTCGGGTGCAGAATGTAGTAGAGGATCCGGAAGTCCTGCAGGGCTTGGACAAACAAAAAACAGCCAACAGAAAAAACAGGAACATCAATGCGAATCCAGAACTTACCTTGCCAACTTCGGATTTTCGGATTCTGTTCGTTCTGCGGCAAACGGAAGTGGCAACTGGGAATGCGAAAATTCAGCGGCTAGGCTTTGGGGCTGACAGGAGCATCCAACAGGCCAGCCCACATTTGCCACTACTTGAAGGTTCATGTCTGCGTATAAGTAGGGTTATGAGGTATCTTAAATAAGGTTATTACATGTTATAACCATAGTTGCCCTGCTGATAACCCTACGTACTGATAAGTAGCCATGAACCTGCAAGTGTCGGATTTTGTGCCAAGTCCCAAGAACGCAACAGCCCTGAAGCTCTGCATACACTCAAACGCCCACTTCATTCCCTCCACGCCCTGCTGCCTGTGCGACTGCCGAAGGTTTCCGAGCCCTTCATTGGCGGCCAACTCCTTCGGAGGATTCAGAAACTACAAGTTGTGATTTGAGCTTGGAAACCAGGAAAACTGCGAACAAAAGAATCTTCCTGGGCAAATGCAACAGTGATACCGTGTTTTGGACCTATGTGGGGTAACTAGCGATGGCATGCTGAATTGCCATGCAAGCCCTTTTCGTTCGATGCTGGCGTGGAGCGGCAAATCACAACCGGGAAACAAGTCCGACTCGGGGCTACCGCAACAAGACACGCCGGTCGTCTTCATCCCAACATGGCAGGGTGTCCAGATTTCAATGCTTGCATGCCATATACGGTCCGGACCGCCCAACGCAAAGCGTTTTGGGCTAAACTCACCTTCGCAACTGCAAATTCGCACGTCATCCGTCATCCCTCTTTGGCCCTTTTTCCTGCCTGATGCATGCACGCAGCATGTGGTCCAATGCGCTGCAGAACGTGCCAGAATTGCTGTCTACGATTGTCTACGCTTTCTGTAAAGTTTGTTCCAGAAAGCGGTGATGAGCGGATGCAAGCCGAACAGTTCAGACTGCTGCTGCGGTGACAGCTGCGCCATTTGTCGCCGTTGTCGCCACATCCACTGATACAGCGAACACTCTTCCGCAGAGCTAGTAGCCCTTGGAAGCTGCCCATTCTTGTGCACAAACCTGAGCAGCTTCGAAGCTCGCGCAGCCGCGAGTTTTTTAGTTTCAGGACGTTGCGGCCTCCGAGACTGGACATACTTGGCCACCAAGGGGTGAATGTTTATTACAGCCGATTTGCGATCCTCAGCCCTACGGGGGCTGAACGTATTCCGAAAAAGATCTTTTCGCTGGTGGGAAAGCCACTTAGCTAACTTATGAGATTCAGACTGTGGATATGGTGTGTTTTGCGGTAGACACTGAAACTTGTCCACGTAGTCCCGCAGTTTGGCACACTGTCTGCGGAAATGGGCTTCGCGATCCTGCCACTTCAAAGCACGCTGGATGACAAGCTGCGACGATGACGCAAGAAACCTTTGGAATCTCTGCGAAGTTCCCATGCCACCACGCGCAATCAAATAACCTGCGTTTTTCAGCCAGTAAAACAGGGATTTCTCCTGCGTGCTTCCATAGACTCGTGGCAGTCGACGGTGTCGTTTTGCAAAGTCTTCCAGTTGCAGCATGCGGGCCTCCCATCGGTCTGGGGTCTGCAACATGATGGCCAGCTGACTATACCATCCTCTTGTGGTTGCGGCGGGTATGGAGGTGGCCTGTACCGAGTTGCAGGTCGTGAACCACAGTCGGGAACCCAACGAAGAAAGATCAGCCAAGCGACTGTCAGCTTGAGCAATTGTGGACAAAAAACGCTCGAGTTGCGAAGTATAGCTCTGTTCCGTCTGTACACTCGAAGAGCTGGTCAGCTTCAATTTCTTGCCTAGGGTATTCTGCATGGGCGGTGCTAATGCCGGAACATCCTTTACCACACGATTGTTTGATTCGGCCTCGTTTGCTGGCTGAGCATGGGGTTGCTTGCCCAAAGATGACTTCGAAGCTCGTGCCTGTGCTTGAAGCCTGGATTGAAGCCCTACTTCCAGATTCTGGTGCAGGGCGGTGCTTTTAGTAGGATGCTGCTGAAACTCGGACTCAGTTGTCGCAGCACGCAGGACTGCTGGTTGCAACCGATCTTTTTGGACCTCCAACCCCTCACCTCCACTTGTTGCGTGCGATTTAGTTGCTGCATGTTGTGAATGATTCTCCTGACTTGCAAGTGCAGTGGAAGGACCGTTCGGGACTCCTTCTTCGCTGTGGAGGACATGGCGTTCATCCCGAGCTGTCTTAGAATTTGTAGAGACCTGGGCAAGAGCCCTGCCCTCTGACATCGTTCGCGCAGGGATCGTGGGTCCAGCATTTGTGCTCCCAATGGCAGGCTCAAGGCCGACGGCTTGCCGCTCTTGCCCAGCTGCATCCCAAGAGCTGGGGTCAGCAGCATCGTCAGCTGCAACAGAGGTGAACCCGCCCTCAGCCAGACCACTTGCAGGAGCAGGCGTCTCTGCATGCATCTTCATTGCTGGGAGTATGATGTGAGCAAGTGGCTTGGAGGTATCCTGCCGCAATATTCGGCCAATGGCCTGAACGATGCTCGTGTAGCTGCTGCGTGGCTCCACGAACATGCAGGTGTCCGCGTTTGGAATGTTCACGCCCTCCCCCAGCACTTGCACCGTCACCAGGACGTGAACTGTGTTTTTCATGTTTCCCGAAAATTCCTCTAGCACCTCTGCCCTCTTTTTGCGCTCGGTATTGCCATTGATATGCCACGCAGCAATGCCTGCCACTTCAAGTGTGCGCCGAAATCGCTTAGCTTCTGCCACGGTGTTGCAATAGGCCAGAACTCGCCTGAACCGACCTGGTTGGCGCAGCAGCAGATTGGCCAAGCCCAAGTAAGCGTGGCCCTCTGTGATCACCGGCACTGTGAGGTCGTAGTCGCACAGCACCCCATCCTCGATGGCTTGTGCCATGCTGTACTCGAAGTCTGTGGAATTGCGATGCGTTGCCGAGAACAAGTAAAGCTCCTGGCTCTCTGGCAGCCCTGGCGCTAGCGGATGGTGCGCCTCATCCACAAAAACAGCCTCAAACTCCAAGTCCTTGAGGAAGCGGACGGAATCCGTCACTGCGACGAAGCCGGGGGCTCGTTTCCTGATTCTCTTGTTGTAGCCGGTGCCCGCTTTGCAGAAAGTCGGGAACTGTGGCGCGAACTGCTCCAATAACACCCGCGAAGGCACCGTGATCAGCACCTGTCGTCTCATGTGCGACTTTACCCTGGACCATTCCAATTGCAACTAAGTAATGTATAAATAACCCGATGACCAGCAACGCAACAACAGCAAGAGGGAACTGGCCCGCTCTGGGCCTTCCCAGATACATTCTCGGCCAGCTCCCGGATGACTCGGGTCTTCCCCGTGCCACAGGCCATCTGAATCACTCGCGCTCCTTCTGCACACGCTTCCAGGCAGGCCTGCTGAGGCTTCGATGATGGTCAGTCGCCAGAAAAGTAAGAGGTACGTTTAAATTTTGCTGAGCCCTAGAAGCGTCAGCATGAGTTAGCCAGTATTTAATTAAACCATACTTATTGAGAAGCTGCACACACAGCGACGCGCCGGCCGAGTTCGGGAATGTTGCAAGCTAAGGCCTGTTGACATGGGCGCAGCGGCTGAGAAGTTGACTCGCTTGCTGGATCACCTGGGTCACTGGTCGAGGAAGTTGCAAGCTGTTGAGCTTCTGCTTGGCTGATGGTCTGGTGCTTGATGTTGCAGTTCTGGAGCCACCGCTTGAACTCCTTCGGCAGCTTGAAGCCGAAACGACTGACAAGACGACAGTCTTCCGCCTGCACACAGGGACTGTCGCGGACTGCCTTCCAACATCTAGCAGAATCTAACATACGCATGGGCAGCGGTCACACACACGCATGCTGACACAGTAGTATCTGCCATGCTTCAGGATTCCTGACCTTGCAAACCCATCGGGCGGTGCGCAGGAAGCGCTTCACGTCGCGGCGGAGCGCCGTGACATTGCCGGTCTCGCAGCAGCAGAGGACCGCCAGGCGGCCATCGATGCCGAGAAGGTCCACACCTCCACAGCAAAAGCTCCACGTGCCAGGTTGCATGATTTCGATGTATTTTGGAAACATGCAATGTCTTGGGTTCTGGCCCATGACCCGACGCGAAAGGTTCTGCTGCTGCAGGTACCAGGGCGGCAACTCCTGCAATGCCACAATGCGCAGCAAAGCATCCGAAGTCAGAAACGCTTGGCGGAACATCAAATCTTGATCCCTGCATTGCACTTCAAATGAAGGAAACTATACATGCCAAGGCCATAGAAAGCAACTCTCTTGGTCGGTATATGCCTTGCGCGGCTCCTGAAGGGGCACTGCGCCCAGCTTCAACGCAGCTGCCCACATCAGCTTCCTGGAATTAAACAGAATATGATATGCAGAAGCCTGTGCAGAAACACAGCACTGGTACTGAACAAACCAAGATTGCCAGCTTGAGCTATCGCTCCATGCACATGACAGAACGGGTGTATGGACACTGGTGTCGTTTGAACTTTCACATTCAATCTGTCTTTCCAAACTCCAATGGAACTCCATGTCCAAGACTCTTCTGCTCCGCCAGCTGCGGCCACGACAAGACCTCCTTCGCGAGGCCGTGCACGCGAGCCAGGAAAGCTTCGTCCCTGCCTTGGCCAGGTCTGGGATGAAGTATGCCTTCAGAAACCAAACCATCCTTTCTGTAGGCCGTTCGTAGTAGTATAAGCCCCTTATAACATTCTTCGGTAACCTACACAGAAGGAGATTTTAGGTTCTTACAACTCAGGGAACAGCATGCGACTAAAAGGAATGGCACCAGAGCTTCAACTAGAGACACGCACGTACTGTATAAGCGGCAAAAATTCACGATGAGCGAGGCACTCTGCTCTGCATCAATGGATAGTTGGCCTTCTGATGTGGACGCCCGCAAGGCGGTTGTGTGGGCAGTGGGCTGTGAAGCTTGCAGGTCAAAGCATAACCTCGCCGTCGCCCTGTTCAAAATCAAATCTCATTCGTGCCTAGTGCAGTATAGGGTGCTTTGCCAATGCTTTGCCACATACATGGCGCCCGTTGCAGAGTTCAGGGTTGGTGTTGCGGTCCTTAGGGCTTGGAGTCTCCAGCACAACTGCAAGAGCAACCTGTCCTCGGCGCCCTTGTCAGATCAGCAGCGGAGCCGCCGGAGTGTGGCACCAGGAAGACGCCGCCAGCGCCACTCATGCCGTAGCACAGCAAACAGAAGAAGCAGGAGGTCCACCATGCTCTCTGGCGGAAGGTGCGAGCAGAACGGCCTGGTGGTGGTGGCGGCATGCCATGAGCAAATCTCCACCTCCCTCGCATGAAGGGTTGGATGGCCTTAAATGCGGAAGTGCCCAGCTTTGTACACCTATACTCTGCCTGGCTCCACAACCAGGTCTTGCGCAGCACGTGCAATTCCACGCGGCCGTCGCCAAGCAAGGCAACTTCGTTTAGCAGTGGATATATACAAATTCGACCCAATGGGTTAAAGCCAAAGTAGGCAGAGTGGCACGTGTCAAGCATCATGGCCCTGAACAAGACCACCCAAGCAAGCCATTGAACCCTGAGGGTTGATTTGTCACAGGCCGCGCCCTACGAACTACGACCTTGCCCATGCAATGTGACCGACCTCGTTCGCGCCACCGTATGGCTCCCTTCTGCCTCGCATCCATAAGCTTGGGCTGAGCGGGATGAGGGGATGGTTCTCCGGCGCTTTAGCTTTGCAAGTTATAGGGATGTTCAGGGGGTTCCTGTGCGATAGGTATCTGGGGAACCTTAGGGAATCTTAGGAGTATTAGGGACCTTGTGTTACATACCCCCCTTGAACCCTTAAGAGCCCTACAATATAGCCTCCTTACCTTACTTGCCACGGCTCGAGGTGGGATGCTGATAAAGATGCAACGCTTGAATTGCTGCGCTCAGGGATTTGGTGGGGTCTGTAGTCTTTAATCTAGGCTGTGTCGGTGTGGGGCAGCTTTGCTTGGAGGTTCATGGGTACTTACAAGTAACGCTACAAGTAGGGTAACTATGGTTATAACCGTATTTATGGTACGTATAACCCTACACTTACAAGTACCCACATGAACCTTCAAGTGCTTGAGGCCCGGAAATGCCCCGGACTTCGCGAGTTAGACTTTTTAAGGACTGCGCTCAGACCAGGTGACGTCTGCAGGTTTACGCTTTCCAGTGCTCATGAGGATTCGGATCTTGACTTGGGTTCTCGACCTCACTGATGCATATGGGCTCCGCAACATCCGCAACTATGCCCGAGCATGTGCCAAATTTTCCGATGTCTGGACCAGTCATAGCCAGAGATTGGGAGAGGAGAAGGAGAGAGAGAGACAGAGAGAGAGAGAGAGGGAGAGAAGGAGCAAACAGTGAAGTCCTGAACCCTGAGAACACACGCGAGCCATGCCATCAACCTCTGAAGAAAGCTGGCGCCAAACAGGCCTCTTCCGCCAAGCCCTGCAAGGTGAAGATGGCCTGAGATCGCCACACAACGCCCTAGAAACTCAAAAAGCCCTCTATGGGATTATGGGGGCTTACGAAAAAGGGGAACCCTTTTTGGGGGTCCACTTAAGGGGTTCTTTTCTATATTTGGGGTAAAAAAGGGGGAACCCCTACTTTGGGAAATACCCTCTATAGGACTCTATAGCAACAAGAGCAGAAGAACCATAAGACACCATGTCATGATAGCAATCACACATAGACTGCCATAGCCGCAAGCTACACAATGCCTGTACACAATAGCACAACTACACTCAAGAGTAACCTAGGAATAACAAGGCTTAAAGGGGCCTATAAGAGAACCTAAAACCGAACAAAAAGGGAATAATTAAGCATCTACACTGGGTCCTAGTAGCCCTAAACCCTGAACCCTAGTACCCTAATACCCTGAACCATAATACCCCAAACCCTAAACAGCACGATTGTGCGAACGCATGGTCTGGGCACAAGGCTTCCTTGGGGTTTGCATGAGGGCTTCTTCGGTTGAATGAAGACAGGGGGGTGTAAGGGTTCAAGGGTTCACAGGGTTTAGGGATATGGCTGTCGGTTACATGGCTGTTATACCCTATAACCCCTTCAAAAGGCCCTTTATAGGGCTGGTTAGGCCTAATAGCCCATGCTCGTTGGTTTTGAGTCTGGCTCTCCAGCTGCATGCCTGTGTGAGCCGAGAGTCTCGAGCGCCGCTCGTCAAAGAGGCCCTGTCAAGCGCCCCAGTTCAGCTCTTCCATCCCCAAGCTCCAAAGAACTGAAACCCTCAGGCTCAAAATAGCCCCAAAATCACTATTATATGTCCCTTCATAGCCGGAGATAGCTAGCAGCTGACTGCCAGACTGGCAAGGTTTCGAAGGGAACGTGCAAGGTAAAAAGGCAATTCTACGCCTACGTGAGGGAAGGTGCGTCCGTCTAAGCTACACAGCCATGTTGCCATGGATGCCTCAACCCGAGAACTGAGAAACATCAGAGCCCCAGAGAAGTCCGGGTCCGTTGAAGAAGTTTCAGTGGGATCAACCCCCGCGTGAAGGCACCCCAAAGATTGACCACAACATGCACATACTATAGCAATTTCCAGCAGCAACGCAGCAACAATGCAGATCTGCTATTTCAACTCAGCACTTCGACATGCGGTGTTTGGGGCGGCCTGCGGGACAGTTGCTCGCTTGCGGCGCGACTGATACCTTGGCGGCTGCAGAGTTTGGGATATGACGCATGTGACTGTGACGTGAACCTGCAGACTCACGTCCGCTTGTCTGAGTAAGATCTGTATTGGGGGGGATCCCTCCAATGTGTGTTTGCAGAAAACTAGTCATTTGTGAGTTATTTGAAAGGACCACATTCACAGAAGAGCCTCGACCCGAACGTGTATGCCAAGCGATCTGCCGCTGTCACTTCAAGGAAACTCAGCATTACGTCTTTGTCACCATGTGAAACCCATCCGTGAACCCACACCGAACAACGCAGCCAAAGCACCTGGATTCCAGGTCCAGAAGCTGTTTCCTTTGTGTCCGAGAACACATGGGTGAGCCTTCACGCGAGCCTATGAGCCTCAACTCCCCGTGCTCGAAAGTTGCCGCAGTCTACTGTGGATGTCCATCTGGAAGAGTGCTCTTATGCCCTATAAAATGTTCCTAAAACATCCTAAAATATCCAGAAGTATCCTGAAACATTCGGTCCCTGGAAGTGCAGGGCTCTTGCAACATCCACGGCCTTCCACTTAGAGCGCGGGCGCAGCTGCCCCGAAATTTCCCCCCTAAAGCCTCTGAGGCCCTCCAGACATCTCAGCACCCGGCCGGGCTGCGCGCCCAATCTGCAAAGGGGGTCTACCCAAACCCTGTTGGGAATAACTGGTTCAAGAGCTTCGAGTTTTGGACCGATTGCTGTGCCAGGAGATACTGTCAGGCTGCTGCAGTTTTGTTGCCCACTCTTACGTGGCCATATGAGTTCAGCCATATATCTGCAAGCAGGTCATGCAGCTCGGCTACTGCTCATGAAGCAAAGCGCTCAATCGAGCTGCAGCTTCTTCTGTCTCTACGATTAACGGTACTATTCCAGCCTGGCCAGCATACAAAACCCTCTCCGACGATCCAGAATACTGCGACATCATGACCCTCCTGACCAAGATGCAAAAACACCTGTCCCACCAAACTCTATACGCCTATAGGGCTAAAAACCCGGCGAAACATCTACAGCCTTACCGGGAGCCAACTTTGAAAGTTATAATCCTATTCCTAAATGAATATGCTTTATTTATTTAATATGTTTATAAGATTGTTTTTTTGTTATTCTCACACTTGTATGTGAAAAATATTCACGAATTGAACGCCCCTAGCGGGGGCGCCTCATCTCGTGGATCCGCACGTAGAGGTCATCCGGGTCCGGGTTGGTCTCCGAGATGACGAAACTCGGGGGGCCGAGGTGTCCATGAGTTATAAGGGGGTTAGGGTTTAGGGTTTAGGGTTTAGGGTTTAGGGTTTAGGGTTTAGCAGGATCTCTCCATGGTGGGAACCAGAAAAAGAGGGAAGATGAAATATATCCAGGTCTCAACTAGAAGGCCTATCGGGCGCCAATTTATGGGGTGGGCTGTCTATGCGCCCTCTGAATATCCTTTGCGGGGCAGCCGCGCTTCTGCGAGGCAGCGGGCGGTTCTGCGAACTTTTCCACAAGGCAGTTGTAGTCTTCCCTATATAGGTTCTGCGTGGCTATGCGGGGCTCGTCGGGTTCTGCGGGGGTGTCATGGGGTGTCTGTAGTTCTGCGGGAGTCATTCAGGGGGTCGGGTAGGGCGGCCCACCCCATGAATTGGCACCCGAGGCCTACGGGCATCTACGACATGTACGGAAGTCAGGCACTCACTCACTCACTCACCTAGCTTTCTCGCCCTCGATTTTAGGGGTACCTTCTTGGGGTCCTGTTATAAGGGGATCCTACTATTTGGGGGTTAAAAATTTGGGGTCCCTATTTTCGTAAACCCCCTCATCTCCTTCGGATGCACAGCTCTCCCTCTTCCTCTTTCTCCATGGGTCGGCCTTGTTTTTTTAACCTTAGGCAAGGAGCGAAATGGTGTCTGGGTCGCAACCACGGAAGTCCTTCGAAGCCAGAATGATTGGCTCGTACTACTGTGGGATGGTCGGGTGAAGGAACTGGAAGAATAACATGTGCTATACTTGCCCACGCCCTCACTCCCTACAAACAAACCAACAGTATGTCTTCGGAGATAGGCCCGACTTCGGGATACAACCTCGCGCTTCATGGCCTCCATCACAGGTGCACCTGCGCAGAACGACGCTCCTCCTCCGTGACTTCAATGAGCGGGTCGGAGAGCATGGTCCTGCCAACTAAGAGGTGCACTGGTCGCCACTACTAGGGCGGCAAGTGCCTGAAGCAAGTTTATAAACGTAAAATCACGAAGCAAGTCCGAGTCCACAAACAGCTCTAGCTATGACTACAAACATCCCAGGAAACAAACAAAAAATCATGGGTAACTACCCACGAACCACCAAGTAAGGCTTCTACAGACACTTGACTTCAAAGCCGCCATGCCAGCAGCAGCATGGGATGCTGAAGGACCTTATCAACCCTAAGCCCTAAACCTTAAACCCATCCCAAGCAGATTCGAAACCTTCCTCGCGCACAACACAAAGGTGAGTTGCTGAGAAGGGGATTCCAAGAACGTTTACTTCCAGGGACCCAGGGAAGTTAGGCTACAAGACATGTAAGGATCACGAGGCAGGCGGTTTAGGGCTTTGCTTTTTTAGGGCTTATACAACGGAGTCCCTGGAAGTACTTGGTAGTGTCACAAAACATGGCCGGGCGCACATGGCTCGCGCACGCTCCTTTGGCTGGTTCGTGATACTTGCCGAGACGGACCTGGCAGGGCGGGCGTAGTACTACTACGGTGCTTCCAGAGGGTACTTGAAGGTGAGCCTATAGAAACCTTGAACCCTGAGCTCTGAACCCAAATCAAACCTTACAGCCACCCTTTAATGGATATGGCGCCATCAAGAAAGAGCCCGGTCATTTCCGACCTCTAGGAGTAATATATCGGGGTCGGAATAGTTACTAATGGTATTCCCGGATGGCCCCTTTGTATTATACTAGAATATTCCCCAAAACCCTATTCTAATTATCTAGGAAAGGTACTACCTGGGAAACCCTGGGTTTCAAAAAAAAGGCTATGAGGAGGAAAGTGCAATATTTCCGCCATCTCCTGGGAAAATTGGCATGTTGAAGTTTTTGGTTTTCAGGGTTGCCAGGCAAAAATTGAAATGTTGAGCAGTGGGGTCTTGCCAAAAGACGGAACGTCAAAAACAAAAAACGGCATTTCAGATTTTCAGAACTTGCATTTGGCCATGTCGGTTTGGCCCAGCTCTGTGGTCTGTTGGCTTGTATCCTGGAATTGGATACAACTATATTACGCCATGAGGCCCAGAACTAAGCCTGAACTCTGGCAATACCTTGACCTGAAACCTCATTCATGAGACCCCATCGTAGCCTCGGAGCATCCCAGTTTTTGAGGGCTTATGTGAGGCGCAGTTGCACTTTGGGGCATGATGTCCAAGCACTGCATGGCTTGCAAGCAGCAGGTACTAGACACCGGGCTTTCGCGCTCAGAGTTTGTCAGGCAAAAAGCTTCCAGAAGCGCGGCAGAGCCGAAACCAAACCTGGACTCACGGTTCAACACCTCAGCAAACCAAAACCCAATACACGTTAAATATAAACCCTTATATATTTATGGTGAGTGTCGAATCCCACACATAACACCCTGAATCCCAGACCACATGGCGTGCGCGCAAGCTGGCAGACAGCACGCAGCTGATGTCTCAAGATTTGCGGCCTCTCCCGGTATTTCTGCCACTTCAAAATGGAAAAACTGAAACTTCGGGCTGGCCCGAAAAATTGCATTCCGGCGTTTTCCGCCATTTGACCGCCGATTTCCGCCATCTCGCCGCCTATTTCCGCCATCTCTTTTTTTCCAATGTGTTTCAAAAAACGCTATTTTGATTTTCAAAAAACGCTATTTTGAGTTCTAAAAAAAAACTGATTAGCCCTCCGCCCTCTCCGTTCCCTTCCACCCCCCCCCCCCCCCCCCCCCCCCCCCCCCCCCCCCCCCCCCCCCCCCCCCCCTTCCGGTGGAGCCATCGCACGAAAGTTCAGTGTGTTGGTTTAAAGCTTAATTTAAGGTCTTGCATGATATGGGCTTAGGGTTGCGAATGTTTTATAGGGTGTTTGGGCTGGAGAAGCGCCAATCTTCGAAGCACAGTCAGGGAGCAATGGCAAGAGCTCTCTTTTCAGGGTTTAGGGCTTGGGTTAAAGCGTCGGAACAGGGATTTGGGGTGCATGCGAGGCATCGTACATGCTCTGCACAACGGTCACAGTTCTGCAGTGTTGGGCTTAGGGTTTTAGGGGTTTAGGGTCCATAGCATTAAGGGTTTAAGTATTGTAGGTTTATGGTCGATCTTCGTTGATCGAGACATAGTACATGCTCTGCGCGATGCCGCTGGAGCATCAACCTACTGCACACGAAAAACGCGATCTCAGAAAATGAAAAAAACGCAATCACAGGACTGAAAATAGGCATCTTCCAAAGACCGTTTGTCAAAAAACTTCAATCCCAATTCTTGCCCACCAAACCCTTAAGCAGCTGTTTCCGCCATTTCGTGGGGTTTCCGCCATCCACTGGGCAAAACCAGTTTTAGTTGAAACTACTAAAATTCTGTAGGGTTTGGGTTTCCCAGGTAGAGCCTGATTGTCGAGCTCACGCTTCGGGTATAGGATGGTGAATAGGGTCCCACAACAAACGGTGGAATGCCGGAAAGACAAAGAATAATCTTTGCTCAGCCTTATGGCTCGAAGCTTGTGACTTGAAACGCCCCCCCCCCCCCCTACATCTACATGCCGCATAAGTTTCGAGATGTGTAACAGGACAGCTGCGCAACCCGAACCCGATAAAGGGCGTCGCCAGTACATCCCCAAACTGTCGTAAACCCTACCTTTTAAGAATCCAAAATCTACTTTTTCCGCAGGTCCTTCGTATAAAGCCCCTTTCAAGGTATTCTTCTATTCTTACCAAAAACAAAGTCGGTTTGGGCTCTTAAGGTACCTTGCGGTTTGCAGTAGAGATGTTGTCGAGCTTAGGCCCCCTCGCCCGAATTTAGGTGCCAGCGAAGGGCACGAGCTGCAGCGAGACGAGCAGAAGCACCTCACACGTTGGCGCCCCCGATAGTTTTGTGGAGAAAGTCAGGAGGCAGAGCATGAAGATTTGACAATTTGCATGGGGACTGAGGTTGTGAGGCTTCAGTGTTTAGGGGTTTTTGGGGAAAGAGTGTCTAGGGAGAGAGGGTTTTGGAGTTTCGGGGCTTGGCCGAGGGAGCAGGTAGCAGAGCAGCTTGATGCTTCGTGGTTGTGGTCAGCGCTCTGACTTTCTAGGCCAGATGTCCCTAAACCCTAAACCCTAAACCCTTTTAACCCAGGACCCTAAACCCTAAACCCTAAATCAGAGGTTCGTGGGCCTTCCATAGACTTTGGGAGAGCTGGTGGTCAGGCAAGGCAGGAAAGCTGAGAATCGGCACATCGGAGGTTAACAGAAGTACAGGTGGCGGGGGAGGGGGTGGATGCAACGAAGGCACAAGTTGACAGGGCTGAAGGTAGGGTTTAGGGTTTAGGGTTTTTTGCTTTAGGGTTTGGGGTTTAGGGTTAAGGGTTTAGGGTTAAGGGCCAAGGGCTTAGGGCTTAAATTTAGGGTTTGTAGGGGTTCGGGCACAGCTTTTGCTGAGCTCTTCCCTTGCCCCAGGCCCGGGCCACGCCGACGTCTCGCAGGTAGGGATTCCTGCCTGCAAGGAGCGGCTTCAGGGCTTCTAGGTTTCGGGTTTAGGGGGTTGCCCAGGAACCTAGGATTGCCAAGGGTGCCCCTTTTTTGATTATAGGGGTTTATCAGGGAACCTAACCCCCCCCCCCTTTCCCCGGCAAAAAAAGAAAAAAGAGCACTATTAGCATCCTAGGCTTATGAAGCTTGGAGATGCTTGAGTTGCTTGGGAAACCCTACCTTCAGAACCCAAGACCTACTTTTGTTGTAGGTCCTTAGTATAAATCCCCTTTCAAAAAGGATCCAGAGCGAACCTACAAAGAAGAAGTAGGTTGTGGGTTCTTAAGGTAGGCCTCTCTCTCTCTACATATATATAGAGATAGATAGATATACATATATATATGCGTTTCACACTCCAAGCGTGCAGCTTCCAAAAATCCGCACCAAAGTCGCTTTTCCCCAGACCACGCCTACGTCCGGAGGCGCGCCGAAGATTCCGAAACGGCCAACGCAGTAGCCTGCCCATCTTCCCTAAAGGTCCATGTACCTGTATAGGGTTTGGGGTTTAGGGTTTAGCGTTTTTTGCCACCCGCCCAACACTTGCGTACACTGCGAGTTTAGGGCTTGGGGTGCTACATAGTCTCGACTTGGGCCTGAGAAAGGGGTTCCCATATAGTTAGCTTTAGGGCGCATGTGCATACTACAAAGCTACATGGACCTTTTTGGGGCTTGCTGTCTGTAGGATGGCGAGCCAGGAATGTATTGCTACATGCAAAGGTTCCACACACATTCGTTTAAAGAACATACCTTCAAGAAACATCGCAAGGATATTTGTGTCATCACTGTACGGGGGCATTTGGGCTCTCTGCCTAGGGCGGTAGTTCGGGCCTTACAGGTCACATGGCTTGAGTTTAGGTTCTACTAGGCCCAACAATAGCTTGTAGGAATAAAAAGGCCACCCTTTTTGGTTTCAAGGGGCATGCAAGGGAACCTAAATCCATGCAAAAGGAACAGGGGCCTAGTCTGGGTCCTAGCGTGAGACTTCGGGGGCTGCCAAGCTGTGACCGCTTGATCATTCAAGCCGTTCAGTAGCATTTAGTGGTGCATGTCTACAAGAAGGGAGCTCTGGTCCGGCTGTGTGTATCTGAGTTCTAGCAGCTTAAGGAAATCATCTTGCGCGGCAGGCACTGTAAGATACCTGACTCTTCGAGCTCAAATGGGGCGATGGTGCAATGCAGGAGCCTGTGATGAGGTTTGCAGCCTGGTAAACGACCACCTTGTTGGCACCAGATGGCACGGTTCTGGAGGGGCTTGGGGCACTTGATTCGCCCGGGCAAACCGAAAGAATATGATGTGGTTTGGGTTTGATTCAAGCGAGGAAAGCAAGCGCTCCAACTCCAGCAGCAGTGGAAATCAGGGAAGCCTGCATGGAGAACAAGGATCCACACGCAGACCTAGGCTGCTGCCTTGGGCCTAAGATTCAACTCCCCCCTCTGAATTCTACTTCAATTGAACACAAAGGGCGGGTGATGGTCGCAGGCCTCGATTCTTTGTTTGGCAACGGGGCAACCAAGAAGTTATTGTGAATTTTGGTGAGGTCACTTATTGGTCAACTCGGAGGTTTCTTGCAAAGCACTAGCAATATGGGGTTCCTTACAGACCTTAGGAAAGAACACACTCGCATACTAAACATCTCACAAAGCCACCCTAGCTGCAGTATTGCAGCTCTGACACTACATTGCTTCAGAACTCCCCCCCCCCCCCCCCCCCAACAAAAAAAGATAAGATACAATCCCTATAAGACCCTAATAGGGACGAAACTTGTGTAGTTTGCTTTAGGTTCTTGAGCAAAAAATAGGGTCGGAAGCTGCTCGCAGCCTGAGTCTCGGGCGCCGGTGAACAGGCCCAACGTCCGCTTCAAATGCAGGATGATTGCGTTGGACCTGAGCATTTTTTGGGGGGTTTAGGGTTTAGGGTTTAGGGTTTCGGCTTTAGGGCATTTGGTTCGAAGTAGTAGGATTCGCTTGTGGGGGAGCCCTGTATGGTACCCCCAATCTCCTATTCAGTGCAACAGCTCTCCCAAACTCTCAGGCCAAGAGCTTGCCTCGAAAAGCACGCCCCTCAAAGGTATTTAAGTCCCAGGTAGGCCCTCCCAACTGAACCAATCTGGCAGGTAAATGGTATCTCGCGACCCAACCACAAAAACACGAACCCTCTGGCATGCCACTTGGCCGTGGTGCGGTCTTCCACGTAGATGAAAACCCCCGAGAAGCGAAGCCCTAAACCCTAACCCTAAACCCTAAACCCTAAACCCTAAACCCTAAACCCTAAACCCTAAACCCTAAACCCTAAACCCTAAACCCTAAACCCAAAGACGTAGGCCACGCAGGCAACTGCACGCACCTGGGAGCCCCTGCACGGCCACCAACATTCCCCCCAAGAGCCCCTGAGAGGCTGGAAGGCCGAATGTGTTGGGGTTTAGGGTTTAGGGTTTAGGGTTTAGGGTTTAGGGTTTAGGGTTTAGGGTTTAGTGTTTAGGGTTTAGGGTTTAGTGTTTAGGGTTTAGGGTTTAGGGTTTACTACGCAGTTCAGGGGTTGAGAGGGCTTGGGCTCTAGCGTTGGCTTGGGGCGTCTAGTTTCGTGTCTCGCGTGTGGTTTCGGGTGGCGCGACGCCATTGTAAGCCATTGGAAGCCATTTTCAAGCCTCGAAGCTAAGGCTGGACTTGGCTAAGACTCTGGCAACGCATGCAGGCGCCGAGTGTAAGGATAAGTGAGCACGCGGAAGCTTCTACAATTGTCTGTCTTCATCTCAGACCAGAAGAAGTCCTCAAGCCCTGCAGTCCTAAGACCCGAAGCCCTTGCAAAAGAAACCTTAACCCCCTTCGCAAACCATCTTCATGTCCCAAAGCCCCGCTCTGGCAAGTGTCTTGCTGCCGATATGGGCTGCCCCCTGTGAAACTGGACTTGCTGAGTGAGGAAGCCCTTAGCCATAAACCCTGGTACCTGGACTAAGGTTGATTTGTTCAGAATAGGATGCCTGGCGCTTGGACTGCATCTGTGGGCCCGAGGACCCTGCAGCCTTTGTCCCCCCGGGGACGTCATCGACCAGCATGACCTGGAGGGTACAGTATTCGGGTTTATCAACTTTGCAGAACCCAGCTCTTTGGACCCAGAAAGCCTGAAAACGAAGTCCTCACACCCGAAACCCGAAACCCTAAATCCTTTACTGTAGGGTTCTGGGCTCAAGGACCGATTCCGGGTCTGCGAACCCAGAGATCTCGAGCTGGGTCGTGGGCACCCAGGCACAGGCCCATGAAGAGGGCGCCGTTGGACATGAACCACTGAAACACCTGCCGACTTTCTGCAGGGACTGGGTACAAGGGTTTCGGGTTTAGGGTGAGACGTTTCCCTCTACCTTTCAGGGACCTCAAGCTAAGGTGTCCCGAAGGGCTGTCGTAACC
Organism: Symbiodinium natans; assembly: GCA_905221605.1. Classification (NCBI taxonomy): domain Eukaryota; class Dinophyceae; order Suessiales; family Symbiodiniaceae; genus Symbiodinium; species Symbiodinium natans. The sequence goes on from CAJNDS010001001.1 coordinate 484,356, forward strand.
AAATACCAGTACAAGATTTTTTGGAAGTAAAGGTATTCCGCAGGGGATGCAGAACATGTTTAGGGCAGTCGTTCAATAGAAGAGGGTCAGCCATAAGGGCTTGACAACTCTCCCCACCCCCCCAAAACCCTAAACCCTAAACCCTAAACCCTAAACCCTAAACCCTAAACCCTAAACCCTAAACCCTAAACTCGAAACCCTACCCCCCCCCCCCCCCCCCCCCCCAACCCTAAATCCCTCAACCCAAGAAGGGCTTAGCGACCTCCGGGGCCTTGAAGCCAGAAGCCCTCAGAGCCAGGTCTCCCTGAGGCCCATGAATTCCCGCACCCCGAGGCCTAGCCTAGGGTTTAGGGTTTAGGGTTTAGGGTTTAGGGTTTAGGGTTTAGGGTTTAGGGTTTCGGGTTTCGGGTTTAGGGTATCCCCTATAAACCCTAGCCACCCAATGGTAGCTCCTCCTTGGGTATAACTCTGTTATGATGTGTCGAAAGAAGATGACAAGAACACTGGGTCTACTTGGAGGTTCAAGGTACTTATAATGACTTATAACCCCAACCAAAACTGTACCTATAAGCCCCCTACATCCCCCAAGTCCTCTAAGCAGGTAAGTAGACTCATAATTGGGGTTATACCCCTAAACCCTAAACCCGAAACCACCCCAAACCCTAAACCCTAAACCCTAAACCCTAAACCACCTTGTAGGTTGAACCCCGGAGACCTTTAAAGACTTTTCCGAGTGCCCCCGCCGCCCCGTTGTAGGTGCTCCGGAGCTTTGCCGGCACAAACTGCACCTGAGGTTTAGAGTTTAGGGTTTAGAGTTTAGGGTTTAGGGTTTAGGGTTTAGGGTGTAGGGGTTAAGGGTTTAGGGTTTAGGGTTCAGGGCTTAGGGTGGAGGCTGGTCTTCTTGCTTGGCCGTTAGAACTCATTGAACAGATTCCCAAATCAGAAAACCCACTGAGGGATGCTAGGACAAAAGAACGCAGGGGTCCTACGGTCCTACCCAACGTTCGGTGGGCCTAAACCCTAAACCCTAAACCCTAAACCCTAAACCCTAAACCCTAAACCCTAAACCCTAAACCCGCCTACCCTGAAAAGTGAGGTTGGGAGACCTCCTGATCACTGGAGGCCGAGCTAAGAAGGCTCAGATCGATATCATTGGACTTCGCAGCAGAATGGGCGTATTGAGGGCTTAGTGTCGGAGTATGTGGCCCCTTACACTTTCCTGGTTCCTTCTGAGCCTATGCGCGCACTGGCGTTCCTGCATCGTTTCCAGAATATGGACGTACACAATACGTGGCTTCATCTCAACCCTAAACCCTAAACCCAAAACCCTACCAAACCCTACACCTAAATCCTTAACCCCTAAGCCCTAAACTCTTATGTAACCCGAAACCGCGGCCAGCGACAACCCAGGAACGAAGGAAACCGGGCTCCATGCGCCATAGAAGACCACGCATCCCGCCTTCAAGGGCGTCTTGGGGCGTCGGTCGTGGCTATAAGCTCATATATCTCCAGGGACCTGACAATTCAAAAGCAAAGCCTGATACATACGCCGGTCACCGGAGCGATGTCCCTGGAAGTCTACTGCACCCTTCTTGCCGTGGTTTCGACCATTCAAGGAAGGGCTCAAGGGTGCGAGCACCCCCCTCCCCCTGCTCCCTCCACAAGTTTGGGGTTGAGGGTTTAGGGTTATCCTGAACACCCCAAAAGGCTCAACCTCCCTCCCGTTACCCCCTGATTATACATGCTTTAGCTGCGAGTATAAGGAGGAACATCCTGACCCAAAACAAAAAATCCCAAGCCAGTTCCTGCCCCTGGGCGCCGGGCAATGGGCAAGGCTTGGGCTAAATGGAAAACCACCTGAGGATAGAGGTTGTGGAACATCCTATAAGGGTTAGGGTCTTTGCTTTGCCACCCGCCTAGCTGATAACTTGTTTGCCATTCCCTAGGAGGGTGGAGGGTTTATGGACGTCCTTGAGCCAAATTGAGACATCCAGATGGCTCGGAAACTCGATGGGGCCTGCTTGTCTGGACCAGGGGAATGGGACATCAGGTTGGTTGATCAGGTTGCTTGCTCGTTGCACCCAGAGTGGGGGCCCGCGAGGCTTTGTAGCACCAGTTTCAGCTAACCACTGCTATCCGATGCTGGTGGTTTGCTTGCTTCTTACAATTTTACACGGGTCCATGTACAGCACAGTCCCAAAAACTGAAAGGCCCAAACGTTAGACAGACTTGAGAAGGAAAATCCAAACCCCCTTCCCATCCTCACGGACTGGGTAGCTAACCATACTGTAACCAGGGCACCCTCCTTGGGTTGGTTTCTGTCAAAGGGAACCCAGACCCCAAAATTAAAGGGCAAAGGGCACGCCTGCGCTACCGAGAAAAGGCAAATCCTAAATCCGATGATCCTCGCTCTGAGGTCGGCTCCATGTTTGGTGCAAGGGCCGGGGCGGTGCTTCGCTGGCATTCAGAAGGAACCTATGGGAGAATCTCGGGGAGGAGGAGGAAGTTCCACGGGCTGAGGGTTTAGGATGTGGGGTCCACAGGCCGTCCTTTTCTCGGTAAAGGTGTTTGCCAGTCTAACCTGAGCATGTTGGCTGCTTCATAGTCGGCAAAAGCCATCAAGACGTGTTGACCAAGCCGGAGCTGTGCAAGACGCAGACTGCATCCCGGTTGGGTGGGCTGTCATACCCGATAACCCCTCAAAATGGCTTTGATCGGGTTGACCATGGGGATTATAGGGCCGAACAGCCCATCCTTTAAACACATTCCAACAAGTCTGAGACAAGGATGCAGATATTGTCAACAACCTCTCTGAAAGCCGACAACGCCGAGCCTGATGCAGGAGCCATGTCGCGCCAAAGGCTAAGGCTTAGCTCAGGTTTTGTTGTTTTTGGGGGGTGCACTTGTACTTCTGTTCTCTGGGCGACGCTGTTGGAATCCTGCGCCTCTTTGGCAAGTTGTGGGCTGCGGCAATCTTTGAATGCGACCAGGTCGCCACCTCCTGGCCAGAATAACCCCGGCCTATCCCAGAGACCAATTAGGTTCAAGCACGCAATACTTAGGTCCCTGGACGTGTTGGGTAAAGGGCCTCAGCAGCACAATCTCTCACTCAGCAGGTGTGTAGAGGGTGTAGGAATTTTGATGTTTTCTTTCCTGTTGTAATTTGGGGGAGAGGGTTCAGGGTTTAGGGTTTAGGGTTTAGGGTTTAGGGTTTAGGCGGGGGGGATCGCGGCTTTTTCTCCGCCTCCCTAGAGCTCCGACCCGCGCAGCTCAGAGACGCGCAGGGCCTCCTGCGAGTCCAGGCAATGTCATTATAGGGTTTAGGGTTTAGGGGGTTCAGGGGGTTTCGGGGGTTTAGGGTTTAGGGTTTAGGGTTTGAGGTTTAGGGTTTAGGGTTTAGGAGAACTCGTCATGTGGGCGGTCGCCGTAAATTCTGGGGCACTATGGGCACCATTTTGGGTCTCCGGTAGTTATATGGGTATACTGTTGCATGTGTACTTGCTTATGTTGCAACATACTGTGTTTCCTTATGGTTTAACTAGGGTACCCCCCGGCCCCACACACACAGGCGGCCAGGTTAGATGAACCCTGTCTCGGAAAAATTAGGACGACACCGCCGACACCGCCGACGATTTGCTTCGTGACTGTAGCGTGTGGTCCTAAACCTTAAACCCTAAACCCTAAACCCTAAACCCTAAACCGTGGCTGAAAATGCCGCCTTCGGGGCGCGGGGATGTTCTGCGCCACCCCGAACGGAAACCCTGAATTGCCACCAAGCTGAACCCTACACACACGCCCTAAGCCCTCTCTTGCACAGGCTTGCGTGAGCGCACCTCAACGACCTAAACCCAGAACCCCAAAGCGCTGAAACACCGAACCATCGTCAACACCCTCCTAAACCCCAAACCCTAAACCCTAAACGTCCTGGGTGCCGGCATCACGCGAGACCTCGAAACAGACTTCGTTTGAAGTGCTTCACCGAAGCCCTTGCAAACCTTCAAAGTCCCTAGTTTAGGGTTTACGGTTTAGGGTTTAGGGTTTCAAACACCTAAGCTTGGGATGTTCCCCCTTATACTCACAGTCCTTTATTTAATAAGGAATATAGTACCCGCCGATTATAATCCCTATCAAGGACTGCTAGTGTAAGGGGGAACCGCCCAAACCTAAAACCAAATCTCCGACAGGGGGAGGAGGGATACCGTGAGGACCCTCTACCCTGAGTCAACAATCATTTGCGGTGCCTAAGTACGAAAGCCCTTTAAGACGAGGCCCCCCCACCAAAACAAAACAGCACAAGTCAAGGACTCGGGTTTTGCTTTCTCGGGCTGATGAAGCTGAGGCGCATAGGCTACCAATTGCTTAAGAACCCCCCCCCCATTAAAAAAAAAAAATCAGGGTAATATATGGATTACTCTCTTTTCTTTTGGCAAGCAAATAATAGTAGGGAGTGGGTGTTTAGGGCTCTTTGGGCAGGGCTTCACAGCCCTCAGAGATAAAAATGGTGCCTTGAAGAGGGGGAGAACTCCCTTGCTCTGCTTTGTGCTCAAGAACCACCAAAGATGCTAAAATAGATTCTTCCTCAAAAGGGTAAAATAGGAATCATAAGATTGCATTATTGTGGTTTTTTTTTTTTTTTTTTTTTGGGGGGGGGGGGGGGGGGTTCGTAAGCAAATAGTAGTTCTTCAACCTCCAACATGCCACATCTCAGCCTGGCCGTAGCTCTTTGAGAACTCTTTGCTTAAGAAAACACCCCCAAAAAAGATATATTCCTTATAAAGGCAATATAGGCACTATGACCTTTCAATTTTTTGGTGGGGTTCTTAAGCAAGTAGATAGTAGTTCTTGGAGAACATCAGGGGGTAGAGCCCAGAGCTCGGTGCCTACGTCGTTCCCTTTAGGGTTTCGGGCTTAGGGCTTAGGGCTTAGGGTTTAGGGTTTAGGGTAGGCAAAACGCATCAAACGTCGGCCGAGGAAGGCGCCATCTGGATGACCTCACAGGGCCAAGAGGTCGAACCCCTGTGGGATTTCGGGTTTAGGTTTAGGGTTTAGGGTTTAGGGCTTAGGGTTTAGGGTTTAGGGTTTGGGGTTTAGGGTTTAGGGTTACTCGGCGCTGTCTCTGAGTCTGAGCAACTGAGCGCGACTGCACTGTGAACCAGGGCTTAGGGTTTAGGATTTCGGGTTTACGGTCTAGTGGGGTTTAGGGTTTTTTGGTTTGGGGTTGGGGTTTAGGGTTGAATCCATACTTGGAGGTTCATGGGTACTTATAAAGTAGGGTTGTAAGCAGACGAACGGATATGACCTTAGTTATTCCGTACTTTACGAACCCTACTTGTCAGTACCCACATGAACCTCCAAGGCTGCCACCTAAACCTAGACCCTAAACCCTAAACCCTAAACCCTGGACCCTAAACCCTAAACCCTAGACCCTAAACCCTAAACCCTAAAAACCCTAAACCCTAAACCCTAAAAACCCTAATGTCCGTTGGGGTTGAGGCTCTAGGATGTTCCGTTGAAGGTTGAAGGGACGGGGGGCGATCTCAAGGCTTCAGGGGAGGCTTAGGATTAGGGGTTTAGGGTTTAGGATTTGGGGTTTAGGATATGAGGTTTAGGGTTTAGGGTTTAGGGTTTAGGGTTTAGGGTTTAGGGTTTAGGGTTTAGGGTTTAGGGTTCAGGGTTGGGGGAATTCAAAGAAGTCCTTTCCGGTCGGTGGTTTTGGAAGCAGGGTAGCTTGAGGGAGTTGAGGGCGGGGCTTCTTGGGCTTCGCAGTCCCTTGTAATTTCCCTAAGCCGCTCTGAACCACCCTAAACCCGAATTAAACCCCACAAAAGCCCAAAACAAGAAACAAAAAAAACAATAAATAAAATAAAACTTCGCACGTCTCTGGGCTGGCCTCGTCCTCTCCTTCGCCTGCACTCAGAGAGTGGGGGGGGGGGGGGGGGGGGAAAGGGGGTCCCAGGTTGAGGGGTTGAATATCAAACCGGGGGCTACGGCATAGGCCTAGCGATAGGTCGGACGAAGCCTTGATTTGGGACTTCTAGGTGCTATTTTGGGAAATGCCCACATCGCTCAGGGTTTAGCAGGGTTTTTGCACATGGTCCGGCTCGTGGGGTGGGCCACATGGCACCTTTGTGCCAACTCAAACAGATTGGGGGGATCTTTGTGCTCAGTGCCGGCGTTGCTCCAACTGTTACAAGAGGACATGCGTCGGACAATCATACTGGGCTCATGCTTCATGCGAGATGAAGTCGGGCCAACTTGCGATGCCACGGTTGAACATGGCTACTACGATGAACGATGAACTTGTGATTTGGGCTTGCGCTCGTAGAAGTAGGCCAGTGAGGAAAGCAGCAGCAACAAAGGAATCACCCACACATTGTGTCTGCCTGGTGCGTTAGGAAACAAGCGATCGAGGAGTCCTGGACGGCATGCCTGCATGATCCGAAAGTGAATGTAGTTTAAGGTCAAGGTAGCAATGGTGTACGGCACCAAATCAGCAGCCTTGAATGCGATCAGAAACACGAGCATGAACACCAGCACGTTCTTCTCTGACAAGAAGCAGAAGGCGAAAATCATCTCATCCTGACATCCAGATGTTGAGAGAGGGTAGCCTGCAATACTCTCAACGCCACCATCTGCTTTGAATCCATGAATGACACCCACGATCAGCTCCTTCAGCGCCCAGAGGCAGAGGATGAGGTTGGCGATCTTGAACGACGAGAAAGCGCGTGCAGAGAAACCGCTGGAGACATGGTGGGTATCCGCTACTTCGATGGATTTGGCTTTTGGTCTCAGCTCGCAGAAGTAGGCCAGTGAGGAAAGCACCAGCAGCAAAGGAATCACCCACACATTGTGTCTGCCTGGTGCGTTAGGGATCAAACGATCGAGGAGTCCTGGGCGGTATGCCTGCATGACCCGAAGGTGAATGTAGTTTAAGGTCAAAGTAGCAATGGTGTACGGCACCAAATCAGACGCCTTGAATGCAATCAGATACACGAGCATGAAAACCAGCACGTTCTTCTCTGACAGGATGCTGATGGCGAAAAGCATCTCATCCTTACATCCAGATGTTGAGAGAGGGTAGCCTGCAATAGTCTCAACGCCACCATCTTGCTTGAAGCCATGAATGACACCGACGATCAACTCCTTCAGTGCCCAGAGGCAGAGGATGAGGTTGGCGATCTTGAAGGATGAGACAGGGAAACTCGACATCATCGCCATTGCACACGGTAGTCCATGTTCTAAGGCTTAGCGTTTAGGTCTACTTGGAGGTTCATGTGGGTGCTTAGAAGTAGGGTTACCAGTAGGGTAGTTGTTACTTCTAAGGTACCCAAATGAATCCCCAAAACCCCACATAGCAAGACCACCCCACAGACCCCGAGAGCTTCCGATGACTGTTTGCCTGGACACTATGGTCACGCCTTTCATTCATTGAAATGCTGGATGCTGTATGGAAGAGAGAGCACCTTGCTCTCACACAGAGAAATACTTGGTAGCCCAGTACCCATATTGTCATAAGGGTACCCTTTTTGGGGTTGGTTAGTTCATACGGGAACTTAGAACGTTACTCTTTACCAGGAGTAGGCTGCAGGATGTTGACAAGGCTTAGGGCTTGTAGGCTTGAAAGACACAAATCTGAAAGCCTGGAGCCTACTTAGCCTGGGGGGGGAGGGGGGTGGGGGGGGGGGGGGGGGTGGGGGTGGGGGGGGTGGGGGGGGTGGGGGTGGGGGGGGGATAGGGGGGGTGGGGGTTATGCACTTCCACCAGTATAAAGAGCGATATTCCCTGATTGAATATTGGGACCACGGGGCTCAACCCGAAGCCGTGTACGGCAGCGCAAGTAGGGCTTCGTACGTTGGCCGGATGGCTTGTAGGGCTTTTTAACAACCTGGCTCGGGGAAGAGGGGGAGGGGGAGGAGGGGGTGTGTCCGGGAATTCGGGATTCAGGGCTTATAGGGGTTGTAAGTAAGGTTTTGGGGGGTGGCATGGAGTGCTGTGAGCCGCAGCGCTGTTGCTGGGCGTCACGCTAAGTCCATGGCTACGCAAGAGGTGGAGTTGGAACCCGTATGACTATATACTCCCCTTAGAACCGTACTAAAAAGAGTATTTTGAATATCCTCTTGGGTTTTATATGAACAAGATAAAAAAATTAATTCCCAAGGGGGATATAGATGAATGCATGATTGTATTGGAAGGCATGTGACTTGTACACCCTAATGTAACCAAGTCCACCAGGGACCCACGGCAACAACAGAACAACCCTAAACCCTATATATATATATATAAACCCTAAACCGACGAACCCTAAACCCATCGCAAGGGTTCAGAGTTGTTCGGGTTCCTTTGGGGTTCCGCGTCCAGAGGGCGGGGGGGGGGCCGGGGCCTTCCATCATTCCTCGAACTTTGCGATACGCCGCCTGAGACGGGGGGGGGGGGGGGTTTGGGGTTTACAGTAAACACCAAAGAAGTTGGAAGATCCTTATCCGCATACCCCAAATATATACAACAAGGAATCCCTGCTCTACTCATCCTTAAACCATGTTCCCACTTTCAGGAGCTTACTGTAGCCGGGATGGGCTATTATACCCAGTAATCACTTAAAAGGCCCTTTGTTGGGTTCATTCAGGGGATTTTGAGGCCTACTAACCCATCCTGGAGGGCTTCTAGGGTGAAGCATGCGAGTCTTAGAACAATGGCCAAGACGAGGCCTATTTTCCAAAGCGCCACGCCTGTAGACCACAAAGCATCCTTACCGAAAGCATGCCCCAAAAAGGCTCAACGTCGCCTGGGCCCCCAATAAGAACCAGCAAACGGCCGTTTGGCTGTTTATTATTATTTTTGTGTGGGGCGGGGGGGGGGGGGGGGGGGGGGGGGGGGTGAGGGGTGACGGGAAAATGGAAAAATGGATGTTACAAGTGCTTCTTGGTCCCTACATGATAAGGAAGATCCACAAACAGGGGGGGCCAAGATTCTCCTCAGCTGTAAGCCCTCACCTCAGACCCCACATCCTTCAGAGAGAGGGAGAGGGCTAGACCCTGCTAGACTCTGAGTGGGGGCCGGGGGCATGTAAGGTCATGGGGCTCTCGGGTTACAGAGCTTTTTCCTTCAGCGTTTGAAGGGTCTTTACTAATGTGTTCTTGTTCCCCCCAAATCTTGAAAATGGTAGGTAGTCCCTATGTACTAAACCCTAAACCCTAAACCCTAAACCCTTTTGAGCCCGTGCGCCCTAAATCCTAAACCCTAAACCCTAAACCCTGAAACCTGGGCGGTTTAGGAGTCGAATGCACTCGCGGGGGGCCTGAGCGGCTTTTGGCGAGGAAAGCCTTGGATCCAGGTGCTCCAGAAGATCTAGGGTTTAGGGTTTAGGGTTTAGTGTTTAGGGTTAGACGTCTCCGCCAAAAAAGACCATGGAATAAAGATCGAAGGTGGGGGGCGGAAGCCTCCAACGCCCCCTATACTCCACACCAGGCCCAGTCAACCTTTCATTGCGGCGTACTTGTGTTGTTGTTGTTGGGTGCGGGGGAGGGGTAGGGACCCCTAAACCCTAAACCCTAAACCCGAAACCCTAAACACTAAACCCTAAATTCAAATAGGAAGGATGCCCTACTGCAGGTCCTCAGTGCCTTTCCCCTCCCCCCTCCCTCCAAGTTAGGACGGCGATCGTCACCTGCGCAAGGCGCCACTGCCTGATGTGTCTGGCCGACACACTCTCTTGGGGTTTTTGTTACAGTATGTGGAGTCCACACTCTTTTGGGGTTTTTGTTGCAGTACCCGTATCTTGGGTAGGGTATAATTATAAGGCAAGAAACAAGGCTCAGAGCACCTTTTCTTGCTTCGGAGGAAGCATGGTCTGCGGCGGCCTGCAGACAACTCGCCGCAACGCGCCGATGCTTGCGCAACCCATGTGCCCACCACGGACGCCAACTGCATCTGGAACAGTTTCAGCTCTCATCTTCGACCTCGAAACTCTATAAGCACCCGAAGCCTTAAACCCAAAAGCCCCCTGAGAGCTGCTGTGCCAGAGAGGGCCTACTTGGACGTTCATTTTGGTAGGGTTTAGGGTTTAGGGATACTTGAAGTAGGGTAAGTATGGTTACCTGATTTAGGGTGCTTAGAACCCTACTTATGAGTGTCCCAATGAGCCTCCAAGTAGGCAGTCGGTTGCATCGCATGGCCAGTAGCAAACACCGACCCAAGGTGTGTTCCAATCATTTCCCCCCTCCACTGTCCAAGAAATATTCAGCGTACCCCTTGGGCATATACCCTTTAAAAAAGAAGCTGAGGGGTCTGGGGTTCACGAACATAAGGGACCCCCCACATACAACCCCCCGAATAGTCGGATCTCCTCACAATAAGGACCCCAACAAGGCACGCCTAAAGTCGGGAAACCTGCGGGTGGCAAAATCCTTCCTTATCTTGTCCTTCCATTGGCTAAGGGCCATAGGCTTGGTCTATGTTGAACATACCCCTTGGGCCCTTGGGCACACCCTTTAAACGAACTAATGGGGTATCTCCTTTCACAGGGTTATGGGTTTGGGGGTATGTTGAATTATGCTGGCAGTGATAGGGTTAAGAACTACAGGAGGTTCCGGGGGCTTAGGGTTTAGGGTTTAGGGTTAGGGTTTAGGGCTTAGACCTTGGGTTTATGGTTGAGGGTGTAGTGTTTCGGGTACGAGGAAAGCAGAATTTAGTGATCCCAAGCACTGACTGAAGGCCCCCTACCCCACGACACGAATCTGCCCTGATATCGTCTAAAACCCTAAACCCCTATACCCCTAAACCCTAAACCCTAAACCCCGCCTTCAGAACCCCTGAGCTTCTTATAATGTAAAGAAATCTACAGAACCCCTTGTGGGAGTCTTAGGAGGCAAGTGGGCGTTGGCCGGGTTCTTAACTTGGCCCAGGAGTAACCTAGGAATAAACTCTTTTTTGTTGCTAAGGGGATTACAAGGGAACCCCAACTCAAAAAAAACAGGAAAAAAAAACGCCAAGGTACGAAGCCTTGGCTGGCCTTGAGCTGTCGCAAGGTTTGACACCGTAACGGAGGCTTGAAAATAAAACCCTTTTGCATCCGGGCTTGGGCAGTCGGCCGGGAATGGAAGCAAACTGATGCCCCTAAACCCTCAACCCTAAGCCCCAAACTTTCCCAAACCCTAAACCCCAAGCCCTAAACCCTAAACCCGGGATCTAATTCAAGGCGGGGAGGGGGTCGTACAGAAGTTTAAAGAATTGGAGGCGGGGTCGCCCGCAGCACGCTGTGCGTTGCCTGAGTCTGGGCTTCGCATTTTAGGTTCAACCCAGTTGTCCAGGTAACCTGGGGGAATTAAAGGTTAACCTTTGGGATTATACGGGGATTCTACTACGCCAAAAAGGTTAAAGGTTCCCTACTCTACTACTAGGTCAATGTTTGCACAGGCCGGACCTAGGTACCGAATTGTTGGGGGGCGTGGCTTACAAGCCTACTGGGTTCCAGATGCTAGGGAAGTCCCTAAACCATAAACCCTAACCCTAAACCCTAAACCCTAAACCCTTTTGCAACTGGGCTTGAGGACTAGCCAGATTCAACTCCAAGCATCGGCCGTTCGTACCCTAAACCCTAAACCCTAAACCCTAAACCCTAAACCCTAAACCCTAAACCCTAAACCCTAAACCAACCCTTGTAGGCATCCGGATGTGGTCTACTGGCCGTGTGCGGGTGAGGACGGTGGCAGGTATAGGGCCCTGCAGGGCTTGAGGCTTTACAGGAATTCAATCTAGGGTTAGGGTTTAGGGTTTAGGGTTTAGGGTTTAGGGTTTAGGGTTTAGGGTTTAGGGTTTAGGGTTTAGGGTTTAGGGTTTAGGGTTTAGGGTTTAGGGTTTAGGGTTTAGGGTTTAGGGTTCTCTTCCTGCCCAGACACCCTAGAAGGATCCGAAAAGTAGAGCCCCCAAATAGTCCCCTATGGTCATCTTAGGAACCCTTAAGGGGATCTACCTTTTTGGATCCAGGGGTCTGGGTGGTTCTTTGCCGGAAATTCAGCAAGTCTAGGTACCCTATAAAACCGCTTAAGGGATTCATTCTGACTAGAGGGAACAAGTTCCCGAGTATCCTACTGAGAACCAGTAAGTTCTTCAGAGCTAACGGCTGCTGTGACACCCTACACCCGAAACCCTAAACCCTAAAACCCGAAACCCTAAACCCTAAACCCTAAACCCTGCGGGGAGCGTGCGCCGGCTGACTCCCGCCTGATTGAAACAAGCGCGCATGGCACGTGTGTCGACTCTGGCAGCCTCTGGATGACACAAAACTCCAAACCTGAGCCACAAACCCTAGGGTTTAGGGTTTAGGGTTTAGGGTTTAGGGTTTAGGGTTTAGGGTTTAGGGTTTAGCCCTAAACCCTACGCCCTAAACCGAAAGCAGTATGGTGGGCTCGTGGTAGGGAGCCCATTGGATAGCAGGCCCTCGGCTGTCCGCCCCAGCCTTCGCCAGAGAAGCGAGAGGCAAAAACAAAAAAAAAAAACAAAAAAACACAAAACATAAAATAAACAACAACCAAACAGACTTTCTGATTTTTATATGAAGTAGGGTATATATTTCTTGTATCCCCAAAAGGACACCCTATATATACACTCACCAATATTAAACAGGAACCATATATACACTCACCAAGAGCAGAAATATAAACCCTGCTTGTTTTAAGGTTCTAGGGGGGGGGGGTATAGGTGTCAGGGGCTTCTGCTTAAGAACCCCTCTAAACATAAAACCCATTCTTCCTCATAAGGGCGATATGAAGACCATTATCTTTCATTCATTGTTTGAGGGTTCTCAAGCAAATCGTAGTAAATAGAACAAGCAATCTACAAAATATGTCAAGCTCTCAAGCCACCTGAACCTATTGTTTTGGGATTTAAGGGACCCGCTCCCCCCACAAGGCGCTGACAGGATTTCAAGCTCAGGGGCATGAGAAGGATCTTGGAGGTACTCTAGGAAGCCTGATGACCCTAGTGTAAGGGGTTTAGGGTTTAGGGTTTAGGGTTTAGGGTTTAGGGTTTAGGGTTTAGGGTTTGGGGTCTCTGATCTGCAGCTCCTAAGGGGACTCTATAGGTGTCACCACCCGAGGTGACTGAATCGACCGGAACTCCAGTTCCTTGCGGTCTTTGCTGATCCTGGTCGTACGGCGGTCCGGCTCCTGGGTTAGGAAGCCCTGAACCCAAAACCCTAACCCTAAACCCTAAACCCTAAACCCTAAACCCTAAACCCTAAACCCTAAGGCCTTCAGATTGCACACTGGCCCTTTGAAGCCCTCGGAAGCATGCTCGAAGTTGGGGTTGCCCTTAAGATCAGTTGAGGGTGGAAATTTTGTTTAGGGTTTAGGGTTTAGGGTTTAGGGTTTAGGGTTTAGGGTTTAGGGTTCAGAATTCCCTCCCAAGCTCCTACTGGCGGGTGGGGGGGACATCACTGCATCTCGGGCGGCTTAGGGTTTAGGGTGTTGGGGCTTAGGCTTACAAACGAAACCCCCCCCCCCCCCCCCACGCAACATTTAAGTTTCGTTCAACTCAAACCCCAGAAGTTTGGGCATCCAATTGGTCCAAGTTGGTCCTCTGTGGTACCTACATACAAGCAGGCTCTCGTAGAGCAGTTAAAGCCCTCCCAAACCAAGCAGCACCCTAAGATACCCTAGCCCCAAAACCCAACCAAGCAGCACCCTAAGATACCCTAACCCCAAAACCCGACTCCCTTAGAGAAATGTCCATCTACGAGCGCCCGCCCAGAACAATGTTGGTTGTCTTGGTGTTTAGCGTCTAGGGCTTGAACGAGTCCCTAAACCCTAGATCCTAAACCCTAAACCTCAAAAAATCGCGGGGTTCGAGTTGTTAGCACGGGGTATGAGAGGGGGGGCTTTGGTGTCGATGCTGCTGCTACCTACAAGCGCCCGACCTGTACCGGCCAGGGTGCATTTCCGAAAGCATAGAATCAGAAACGACCGCTCCCAAAAAACAACACTTCATGCAGTCAAGAGCGGCTTCAAAAATCGCCCCACTGGTTTAGCAGGGCGACTGCATCCTTCAAATATAAAAGAGTCAGGCCAAGTTTATGAAACCAGTTAGCTTCTGGTTTCTTGCTTCCTGCTTGATGACTGCCCATTAGGGCTAGTAGAGGCCCCATGGCCGACATGAAGTTCTGAGGTAGAAAACAGCAGTGATGCCACAAGCAGGGCTTAAAATCTGCGTGTACCTGTCTCATTCCAGTCAGAATCAGTTAGAAGCCAATCTGCGAATGTCTCTGGGGGGCCTCATGGGCACCTGGAACGCTGGAGTACGAGAAGCCATGGGCCCCTATAGTTAAGAATGCTCCCCCTTGTACTAACAGTCCTGAATAGGGATTCTAGTACCCTAAACCCTAAAGCCTCTATTCTCATCCCTATTAAGGACTCTTCGTATAAGGGGGATCATCCCGAGCTCCTACCACAACCCCAAATCCCTGAACACAAAACCTAAGCCCGTGGTCTAACTCTTCGGCTCTCGCGCTCGCACAGGGTAGGCAAGGATTCGGTCTAGACCTAATCCGCGAGCTTGATCGCCTTGAACCCAACAGGCGACATGTGACATATGCCACTGGCCTATTTTGCAGGTTCATTGGGGTACATATAAGTAGGGGGCATAAGTATGGGTAACTATGGTCATAAGTCATAACCTTCTTCAACATTACTTATGGCCCTACTTAGAAGTACCCCAACCCCAAGACTGAAAACTAACAAGGTCAACCTAAGAACCCAAACAGCATCCGAAGAAGTACTCGTAGGCTCATGTTTTTAAACCGCACCGCAGAGCGAGAACGGAGCTGCGGGTGCTGCAGCTTGTTTTTTCTACCGTTCTTGTTACTTTGACCATGACAATCCAGCCGGCTCACCGAAACCGCGATTGCAGTACTAAACTTGTACTACACATCAATGAACATCCAGCCCTGCGCCGAGCTTTTTAGGAGGCAGAAGAAGCCCCTTTACATGCCACACACCTGGACCCCCACCGGCTTTAAGCTCTGTTGATTAGGGTTTCGGGAAATCCCTGAGGCCCACAAGAGCACTTGGCAAAGGAGTTCAAACAGAACCGCCGCGCTTGGGAGTGGCTTCTGGCTTCTCTCGCTGCTATCTGTCCATCACGCCAGTCGCCCATCACTCAATGCCCTCACGGGCTGTAGTTAGTAACCCAACTAGATCCACAGAACTGTAGGGTCAGAGGTGCTCATCCTAAGAACAAACCCCCCAGCAACCGAAATACCCCAAGCCCCGTACTTTCCACAGATGGGCACGCCCCTGCAATTAGAACACTTTGTCCAGCTGTTTCGACCTCGTGACGTATTCTGCGATTCAGAAGCCCCGAAGCCGTGAATCTTATCATGAACCCAAGCCCCTCCCCTTCCTCCCTCACCCTGCCCTGGCCCTAAACCCATCCAAACCCTAAACGCCCTACAAACCCTGTAAATCCATCTAAACCCTGTAATTAAACTTCTTAAACCCCAGAAAGCCAATAAACTAGGGTTTAGGGGCCACCTACATGCTGGTTCTCAGCAAGGAACTAGGGCAGATACCGGATCTAAGGCACCCCGCCATTGTCTGATTGCAGTTTCGTGAGTTTCCCTTCTACCTCTATAATTCAGGCTATCTAGGGATAATTAAGCCCAGTTGAGCCTATTTAAGGGGCGAACCTAAGGGGGGGGGGGGGGGGGGGGGGGGGGTGGGGGGTGGGGGTCGTTGGTAGTTTTGAGGGGGGTAGTTTTGAGGGGGGTAGTTTTGAGGGGGGTAGCAGGGAAATCCATGACCGTTTTGCTATCAAGCCAAGCCACTCCCAAAAGCGCCGTGGTCGCATAAAAATTGCTCCCGGTGCGTAGGCTGCTAGTTTCGGCACCGCGGCACGTGGGCCTGTTTGAGTCGCAACTCGGCATATGCCTGAAATGCCAATACCTAAGCCATTCCTCAGCCCAAGCCCTAAGCCCTAAGCCCTAAGCCCTAAGCCCTAAACCCTAAACCCTAAACCCCAGATCCTAGACCCCAGACCCCCTAAACCCTAAACCCTAAGGGGGTCTACTGATGCAGGGGGTGCACCCAAAATTTGCCAACCCGGAGCTTCTTGGGGTGGTGGATGCGTACGTCGCAAACAAGGCACCCTAAACTACTATTTGCTTCAGAATCCCCCCCCCCCCCGCCCCCCCTCAAAAAAACAACAAAATAAATCAATATATATATATACATATGTACACATATATATATATGCACATGCATATATGTAAGAATCCAGCTATTCCCCTTCTAAGGAAGAATGTCTTTGTTTTTTGGGGGGGGGCTCTTGAGCAAATCGTCGTAAGCTGAACACCTCCAGACAGTTTGCAGGGTTTGGGCCGGGGTGCCATTGGCCCATACCCCTAACCCCTAACCCCTAGCCCCTACCCAGCCCCTAGCCCCTAACCCCTGCCCCGGGCCCCTAGCCCCTAACCCCTCACCCCTATCCCCTAACCCCCCACCCCTAACCCCTAACCCTGAACCCCAACCCCTAAGCCCTAACCCCTAACCCCTAACCCCTAGCCCCTAACCCCTGACCCCTAACCCCTAACCCTAACCCCTAACCCCATTGCCTTTCAGATATTAGCCGCACTGGGAGCAATCGTCGGCTCAGACCCTCGCCGATACGATACACTCGGCCAGAGTCTCTCACCGAACATTGCCCAACAAGTCCCACCCCTTAAGGGAGAGGGTTTAGGGTTCGTTAGGTCACCAGTGACCCTTGCCATTCAGCAGGACACCACCTTGCACATGTGGCTTTTGCGGAGGGCGCCCCGAATTTTTGAAGCCCAGGGTTGGGAATCAACTGTGCTTACGGCGGCCATTAGCGTGTACTCTGAGTACAGTGATGCCCCGTCGGCCATGTGAAGATATGAGGGGGGCGTCACATATGGTTTCAGATTCTGGTCACCCAGGCTCCGACACCGACCCAAGCCAGGCCAGCCTCAACCCTAAACCCTAAAGCCGAAACCCTAAAACCCTAAACAGCCTACTCCACACCTGCCGGGTGTCCCTTCCGAAAGCTCGTCATGGCCGGACCACTGCTGTTGGCGGTTGAGGGCAATAGGAAGTCGCCTAGGTTCAGAAACAGAGCTGACAGCAAGGGTCATGAATGCATCGAAATTCCTTCAAAAGATGGCAGCTTCGCTGCCGAGCAGAAGAATAGTGGTGGAAGAAGAGAAGTTGACCTTCGCTCCAGTAGCCTTAAGAACTCTTAAGGTTCAGCGCCCCAAGGCTATCCCCCAAGCCCGAAACAACACAACTCCCAAAGCGAGTGGATAACCGCGCCTCCCCCAACAGACAGCCCCAAAAAAAACCACAACCTGAACATCTATCTCTAGAGACCCTAAACCCTAAACCCTAAACCCTGAACCCTGAACCCTGAACCCTGAACCCTGAACCCTAAACCCTAAACCCGAAACCCTAAACCCTAAACCCTAAACCCTAAACCCTAAACCCTAAACCCTAAACCCTAAACCCTAAACCCTAAACCCTAAACCCTAAACCCTAAACCCTAAACCCTTACCCAAAGAGTAACCTAGGAATGAAAGTGGGTAGTTTAGGTGAGCCGGGGAGTGGCAGCCTCTTAAACCCTTAAACGCATCAACACTGGATCCTAACTTAGTTGCACAATAACCTGGCTTCAAAAAGGTTAAACCTTTTCTCTTAGTAGGGGTTTAGTATACCCAAAAAGTTCTCAAAGTTCACCTATTGGGCTCCCAAGCTAAAGTGACCAACTCCTCGCGTGCTTGATTTCGATCAGGTTCCCAGAACTTGAGAGTCGATTCGTCGGTGAAATTGTGAAGGCAGGGCAGCGCAGCGACTAAACGGGGCTAGGGGTTGCTGGAGCTGTGTACGTGTTTGACCATCCACAGCAACTATGTAAGATATATGTCTCTACACATCCGTTCCCGGAGCTAGGCTCAAAGAAGGTGCATTTCAATGGGGTAGATGGGGGGTCTATGATATGAGGAGTACCTTCTGGGGGTCCTTAAAAAAGAGGGGATCATGCTACTTGGGGGGTAAACCCCCATATGGGCATAGGGCTCAGGCCTGTGCTTGAGAGCAGGTTGCGCTGCGCGCGTGAACCTTCACAGAATGGGCCGCGTGCATTGGGCACATTCCCGTTCCGACCACGGAAGGCTTAGGGTCTCAGTTGATCCTTCAGAGCTCGGAATGTGTTTTAAACAACGTGCTAGTCGGCTGATCGCGCGCTTCCAAGCGGTAAAAAGACTACCGAAAACAGATCGTCTACTGAAAACATCGTCCCTGCCGATGGTTTCATGGTTTAGACTACACACCAACCCTGTTCCAAAGTGTCGATTTTTTCCTTGCTTCTCCTATAGCCCAGATAACAAAAGTTTAAACTTTTACAGAGGACATGCATAAAGGGCCCGGCAACTGAGAATCAAACTGGCAACTGGAGAGCCGAATCAAGGCCCCGCTGATGTCTCTTTTTCCGACGCTGACGCCCATCGCTTCAAGTTCGCTCTGCCTTGCACGCCCGTGCTCTTCAAAACGGGCCGCTTTCCATCATGCTTCACATCGCAATAGTGTGGGCATGGAAGCCCTGACCATTCGCACGCACTGGTAACACAGACGCGATCATCGTGCGGGCGTGCACTGGTAACGCGGACGCAATCATCGGGCGGGCATGTGAATACTCTGGCCATTCGCACGCACGGTGCGAAAACACGGTGTAGAGTAGTGTAGGCATCATGCGACCCATGCCAAACACTTCCAGCCGTGCGAAAATTAACACTTCGTTTTCACACTGCTTTTGGGTCTTTTTGGCATGTGACACACGCGAAACACTGTAAATACCGATGCAAAATCGATGCAACAGACGTCTGAAAGAGTAGGTGCCGAAAACACTTCGCCCACCGGTGTTGTGTTTTCGGCATGTGACCCCCACACAGCACACTGCAAATGCCAAAACCCTAAACCCTAAACCCTCAACCCTAAACCCTAGACCCTAAACCCAGGCCCGCGCGCGCGCGATCTTCCAGCTAGAGGGTTAAACAAAGGTGGAACACCGCAGGTCCCAACAACTTGACGGCTGCCATTTTCTCCAGGGCCATGCGAACTATGCTAATCTACTATTTTGCTTGAGAACCCCCAAAAGAATAACAAACAGTACTCCCCATATTACCCTTGACAAAGGAAGAATACATTCTTATTTTTTCGGGGTTCTTAAGTAATTGGTAGTAATATAGGGGGCTGAAGAATCAAAATGGGGTTCTGGGGGGGGTTGTTATAGTATAGTGTTTGTAACGGGACCCCAGGGGAATATTCGTAGTAATTATTCCGACCCCTATAGTACTCTTGCTGGTTGAGCTTTCTGGAGGAATAGGGTGCACCTCTGGGGTCTTTTTGGGGGCTCAGAGTATCCGACAGGTCAGTTCAAGATTATTCCTAGATGATTGTAGATTACACCTCTTCCATCATGAAAAATTCAAGTGAAGGTACCCTTTTTGGGGTCCTCATTATTGGGAAATCCTACTATTTGCGGGGTCCATTTTAAGGGTCCCCGATCTTCGTAAACCCCTCGAGCCGTAGTCAGGCGTTACGAGCCCCAGGGATTTGTTGTCTTCTACACTTACTTCGCCCGGAACAAGGTAAAGTAAGGTTCGGAAAAAATCTCAAAAGATCCATGGTCAGTACCAAAAGGGAATAAGGGCCTGGGGCTCGGCCTACCAAATTCGGGAGCACTCCCAAATGCTTGAAGTTCAACTAGAAGCAGTGGTCTTATTTGCCAGCAACCTGCGGAAGGGGTCCAAAGGCATTGCGCTCCAGCAAGTCCTGCAGCCTGCGGCAGGGGGATGTAAGGGTTCGGGTTTAGGGTTTAGGGTCTAGGGTCTAGGGTTTATAGGGTCTAGGGTTTAGGGTAAGTCGAAGTGCTAACGGAAAAAGCAGGCTAAAGCCTCAACCCTTAAACTACAAACAAAATGTTTGAACCCAGGCTCTTGACGTCAGCTGGCACGCGAACCCTAAGCTCTAAACCCTAGACCCTAGAACCTGAACCCCAAACCCTGAACCCTAAACCCTAAACCCTAAACCCTAGAGCGACTCTGGGCCCCTGTTTCTTGAGTCGACGAGCGGGTCGGAGCTCGCAAGATCTTTGCTTGGGACTACGACGACGACAGCACCGCACGTGAATATAGGGCTTAGGGTTTAGGGGTTTAGGGGTTTAGAGGTTTAAGGGTTTAGGGGTTTAGGGGTTTAGGGGTTTAGGGTTTAGGGTTTAGGGTTTCGGGTTTCGGGTTTAGCAACTGCATACTTCGCGCATTATTTGGGAGTGATATGTCTATATTACATACGTATAGCGGTAACCTCATATTTGATTCTAGACCCCCTGAATTAAGAAATGCAATAATACACTGGATGGATAGTGAATAGTAAGTCATACAAAACAAGGAATGTTGTAGGACTTTTAAGGGCTATTCTGCTACCTTCATAGTTTCTCTCGCTCGTTCATTTCTTCGCTTCGCTTTGATTATTTAAAATAGCAATGGAATGAACTGAATGCACAATTGGGTGAAAGAAGTGAGGTCACGTCGTTCCTTTCATTTTCATATTATTCTCTGGTACTTCTACAGTAATAAAATGCCCAGGGAACCGTACGAATCGGAACTCAATTCTAACCCCCGCCCCCCCCTCAATTAAGAAACCCTGCGCCGGCAGATGATTTCATTTTAGAGAGGTCGGCTGCCGATCAACTCGTGAGCTTTGGATTTAGGGTTTAGGGTTAGGGTTTAGGGTTTAGGGTTTAGGGCTAAACCAGAGACTTGAGAGTCTGGAGCCCTAAGCTGGAGACTGCATTCTCTGGAGGCCTAAACAAGAGACTGCAGGGCCTGGAGGCCCTAAACTAGAGACCCTAAACCCTAAACCCTAAACCCTAAACCCTAAACCCTGCAGGGTCTGGAGCCCCAAAACAGCGACTCCAGGGACTAAGGGCACTCATTAAGCTAGAGACAACCGGGGCCGGAGGCTCAAACTAGAGACTTCACAAGCTGTCTCAAAATGGGATATATACCAGGACGGGCCATAGGCCCTATAATCCCCATAATCAACCCTATAAAGGGCTTTTTTAAGGGGTTATAGGGTATAATAGCCTGTCCTGGTAGGGTTACACATGGAGTCGGTCGCCATAGCCATTACCAATATGCCCCAATCAGCAACAGCACATCTGATCTCGGCCAAAATCCTGACGGACCCTGACCCCTAAGCCTAGACGCAACAAACCCACCCTACCCTTACAAAACCCTGCAAACCCTACATAACCCTGTCAACCCGCCTATAAACGTATAAACCCGTAAGCCTGTCCTGCGCTGCTTCGAGTGTGCAATCTTGACGAACGTCTCTGGGCACAGCTCTACCGCAGCTCGGAACTTGTTCAAGGAGCGGACGTGGCGCCTCTGGGTACTTGGAGGTTCATGGTACCTACTAACCAGTTATAACTGGACTTGTCACTGTACTTATAACCCATTTGGGGCGCTTGAGGGGCTTATAAGCCGGGTTTATAAGTACAGTTAGAATTGGTTAATAAGTACCATGAACCTCCAAGTAGGGCTTGTAGGGGTGAGGTCTGCGATCGCTTGCTTACCGGCAAGCACTTGGCGTGAAGATTCGATGCCGTCGACGCGACTTCCCTACGTTCCAAAAACCCGAAGCCTGAACCTACACACACCTCCCGGCGGCCCCAAAAAGACGCACACTCTGCTTACTTCCGAGCACGCCTGCGCTCACATCCTTTCTGAAGCTCTAGCCACAAATACAGATACGCGGACATATCCGAACTACCCTGGCACCTCAGCAGTGTTCTTCAGCTACGAACCTTGGGACTAGGTCTCTAGAAGAAGAGGGCCGAATTCTTAACCCCCCAACTCTAAGCCCATAGAGCCTCAAACCCCAAAAACCTGAATGCTTGGGTTCGTGGGCAAAAGGCAAAAGCGCAGATCGGGCACTCGTGGCAGCGTCGATTTGGCTCTCGAGGCACCCCTGCCAGGGTCAGCCCCCCTCCCTCCCCCCTTGTAGAACTTGAGGCATGTGCTATCTATACCCTTTTGAACGCAGAACTTGCCGCTGTTGCAAGACTGCGATGAAGACACACAGCACCATTGTTGCCACCTTCTGCGACTTTACTCGGTACTGAACCGCTCATGTTCACCCCCTTGTGTAGGTACACGAGCAAACGCAAGGACATTAGACAAAAAAACAAAAAAAAACGGCGCCCGAAACCATTGCGTGGTCAATCCAATGATAAAGACCAAGCCCCGAACGTTAGGAAGAAAGAGGGGTTGAGGTTCCTGATTCTTGGTTTGTATACATACACCAATTGTCTCGGAGTCTCTCTTTCTCTCCGTCCTGATTCTGCTTTACTTCGCTGCGTCAATGGTATGTGTTGTGGGGCATCCCATGGTTTTTTGCTTGGTTTAGGGTTTAGGGTTTAGGGTTTAGGGTTTAGGGTTTAGGGTTGTGCTTGGTTGGGAGAGGCGGCCCCAAACAAACGGCAAAACAGAAGAACACGAGCCGCCCAACCTTCGGGGAATCCAGCCGGCTCCCCGAATGAGTGGAAGGATGCGCGCTCGTTCTTGCTATCCAGCCACTCATCCTGGGACATAGATACGACTCTCAGCCCTCTTAACCTCTCTAAACCCTGCTCTTGGAGGTTCAGGAATACTTGTAAGTAGGGTTCATATAAGTACCCTAAATAAGGGTATAACCCGAGGTACCCCTGACCTACTTATAAAGTACCCCTGAAGCTCCTAGTTCCGGCCCCAAGCTACCCTGAGAACTATTCAACATCGACTTTCCGTAAGTTCTTCGCACGAAACCCCTTGTAGGATTCTGAGGCGTCGAGTTCTGCAGGTAAAGCCCTACATGACCCCCTCCCCCCAAAAAACAAAAAGACTAACCAAAAAGAGGTCAGTCAGGAACCTTGATGCTGCTTATCAGGTATATATGGTTCCTTAAAGAACCTTTTGACTCAGACCCTAACCCCTCATCTCCCTCTCAACCCTGTACCCTGTACCCTGAACCCTGAACCCTGAACCCTGAACCTTAAACTTGCTCAGGGAAATCCAAAAAAGGCCCCCCAACTCCCCGAAACTTCCCAAAACCGAAACAAGAGCTGGGGTCCGAAACCTCAAACCCTGAACCCATTTTAACCCAGGGTTTAGGGTTTAGGGATTTAGGATTTAGGGTTTAGGGTTGAGGGTTTACGGATTAGGGTTCACCTCCAAGAGCCTTAGGGCAGGGTTTCGGGTTTAGGGGTTCAGGGGTTTAGGGGTTTAGGGTTTGGAAACTACCCTTGGAACCCTTGAGTGGACCGAAGGTTGTCCCGTGTTGGGGGTGGTGGGGGGGGAGGGGGCGGTGTATCAAGGGGGAAAAAAAGATATACGGGCCTGCTGAATTAGACTGGTCGAATTCTGAACTGCGTTCAAGGCTTAGGGGTTTTCAGGAGAGAGAAAAACATACATATATATTGCGGAGGCTCTTAGCCATAACTTTGGCTCCCTTACTCTGGGCTGGGGGGGGGGGGGGGGGCATTGGGAAGAAGCCTGGCTGCTGCAACCCGAGGCGCGGTGTCGTCGAAGGGCGTGCTAAGGTCACAGCTTGGTTGGGAGGTGATCCTGAGGGGCAAATACCCTGGCCCAAAAAAGTTTCAGGGTTTAGGGTTTAGGGTTTAGGGGTTTGGGTTTTTTTATGAATAACCAAAAAGGTTAAACATTCACTACCCAACCCCTGAGGATCTGAAACGCCAACATCTGCAGGTCATCCAGGCACTTCTTCGGGGCAGCCGGCGGCCTCACCTGCTAA
The DNA here is from genome assembly GCA_905221605.1 of Symbiodinium natans. Taxonomy (NCBI): domain Eukaryota; class Dinophyceae; order Suessiales; family Symbiodiniaceae; genus Symbiodinium; species Symbiodinium natans. The sequence goes on from CAJNDS010001001.1 coordinate 508,208, forward strand.
GTGCTCGGACACTGCAGTGGTTGTCTGAGGCTTGGCTCCATTTCAGGGACTCTATGTCTCTAAACCCTAAACCCTAAACCCTAAACCCTAAACCCTAAACCCTAAACCCTAAACCCTAAACCCTAAACCCTAAACCCTAAACCCTAAACAAACCCTTGACCTCACGTTGCGGCCGTGAAAGGGGTGCGTGCACCGGTGGCTCGGGTGCCACTTGCCGACTCGCTGCGGACGCGGCGCAGCCCATGCCTGTGAGGCCCTATAAACCCTAAACCCCAAACCCTAAACCCTAAACCCTAAACCTTCTTGGAGGCTCATGTATGCCTTAACCAATTAGAACTGTACTTATAACCCACTTAGTAGCCCCTCAAGTGCCCTAATATTGTTATAACTACAGCTATAAGTAACCTCCAAGTATGGCAGTTCCATAAGCTATCCTATTGGGGTTGCCACTATACCAGAACCACGTAGAGAACTTCCTTCATAGTTGGACCCTACAAGCTTAAATTCAGCTACGGCTGTGGTCATACTTCACGACTTCGTGGAAGATGAGTCGTTAAGGAAAAGAAGCATTCCTCAAACGCAAAACCCTCAAGCCTCTCTCTCTTTCTCTTTCTCTTTCTCTCGCTTGCGCCGTGCTCAAGCCTAAAGCCCAAAACCCGCAAGGCTCCGAGGCCTCTGATTTTGGGGTTTTTGGGCCCAAAGGCCTGGATCCAAATTTTTGGGGGTCACCCAGAGTCCTGACCCTCTCAGGTGGTAAACCCTAAACCCTAAACCCTAAACCCTAAACCCTAAACCCTAAAAAGCCCTAAACCCTAAAAAGCCCTAAGCCCTAAAAAGCCCTAAACCCTAAACCCTAAAAAGCCCTAAACCCTCGAGCCTCGGATCTCCCACAAAACAAATCTTGGAACTTCTCAGAAGGGGACTCGATGAGTTACCTTGGGCCCCAAATAAAGCCGAAGAACCTGATGTTTTTATCAGAAGACTCCGAACTAAGTTGAGCCCTTGGGGTTTTCGGACTCTGAGGATTCTAGAGCTTATCTGGGGTCTACCCTGCAACCCGCAACGTTCTTAACTCCGAAGGCCCTGCAGCCCCCCCAAAACACCAAACATCCTTGCAGCCGAGCGGACCAAATCCAAGCAGACTCCCTCTTGCGGCGCTTGCGCGGGGGAAGTCTGGATTTCTGAGCCCCCGACCCAAAACTGCGGAGGACATGGGTTGTGGACAGAGCGTGCATCATGTGGCCTGCCGTGCCCTTTTCGAATCCCTCAGGCTCCAAAATCGCCCCAAGAACCTTATGTCAGAAGGCCCTTTGGGCGCCAACAACCCGAAATAAGAGGCCTTAGAGCCTGAGGGTAGGTTGTGTTTAGGCTTAAATCCATGACTGGAGAAGTGCCAGTTCTGTGTGTGTGGGGGTTCAGGACGCATACAAGGCTTTCCAGTCAACCAGATGCTTACGCCCCCTACGCTTCACAGCAACATCAGGGTGGCATTTTCCAGAGATTCTGGCTTCACAGCAACATCAGATGCTACTCTTTAGCTGCTTTTCTTGCCTTTGTTTGTTTTCCTGCTTTATTATTATTATTATTGTTGTTTTTTGTTTGGGGGGGGTTGGGTGTTACCCGGAACTACACACACGCATCATGCCTTTCCCTCACAGGGCAGAAGTCCGAGAGGGAAGCTGTCAACTCGAAACTGTCCCCCCGCTCAAAGAATCCCGGGGTTCTACCTTGGACCCTGTTCCCCTAGGAAGAAAAAAGGATCCTTTTTGTTTATATATAAGAAAGCCCATAACCCAAAAAGTAAAAAGGATCCCTAACAGTGATTTAGTCTACCTTGGACCCTTGAGGTGGTACCCTTGGGTTTTGGGGTCCCTTTCTAAGGATCTTATAAGGGAATAGAAGGGCCATATTGGGAGTATATTGAGGGGGAACCTTTAGGGGTACAACCTTAGGGGTACGAGTCTGAATCCCTTGAAAGAAAATTCCTCCGAACCCTAAACCCTAAACCCTAAACCCTCCGAGCAGCAGCTGCTCTCCGTAGGAGTCCAGCTCTTGGAGGGCGGGACACACCTCACTCTCGAAAAATCGTCCCTTTAGCTTGCCCTGACTTAGGGTTTAGGGTTTAGGGTTTAGGGTTTAAGACTCTAAGGACCCTCCGGCAGCGGGACTGGTACCTCCTAAGACAGGTTCTGGGGTTTCAAGTCCCAGGGTTTTGAGGGTCCAAGGGCCTTAGGGTGGGATGTTCCCCCCTTATAACTAACAGTCCCTAATAGGGATTCTAATACCCCCTATTTTTGGAATCCCTGTTTAGCACTGTTAGTATAAGTAGAAGGGGGAACTTCCCGACTCATCCGGCTGAGTCGGGTTCAGGGGGAGCAGGTGTTGGATATGAAGACTCTGAAAGTCCTGTAAACCTTCGAGAGTCCAGAATGGACAATTCCCCCTCCCCCCCCCTCCCCAAAAAACGTCCAAGTAGGAGGAGCCTATCCCTAGCCGTACCAAAAAAAACATGTTCTGGAGCCTGGTCCTGGGCGTTCATTCAAGGCTTCTCATCTGCGGCGGGTTTGGGGGCTGAATCAGCACCCTGCTGTCACGGCGCTTAAAGGCTTTAGTGGATCGAGTCTAAGGCAGGCTTCATGCCCTCAGTCCTTGGGGACCAAATGAACCCTAAAAGGGTTTATGGTTCATATACCTTAGTCTCAAGTATAATAGTACAGGGTATATGACCTCAAATCAACGGCTCTTTGCTCCTTAATTAGGCGTTTACAACCCCAAACTTTCAAGCTTCAACCCCCTTGAGCCCCAGAAAGCAACGAAGGAAACCACCCGTCTGCGCAAATTGCTGGGTCTCCCGTCCGCGGGATCTTCGCAGTAGTACTTCTCGAGGTAGCCCTGGTCGCCGACGTCTCTTAAAATGCGGGGGGGCGCCAGGGCGAACCCCCTATCACCCGACCCCTCGTAACCCTAAACCCTCAGGCCCCTAGCCCTAAACCCTTACAATCCAGAAAAATGTAAACCTTGAACAAAATGGCCCCGTCCCTGACACTCAAAGACCTGGGCTCTTGGGTTCTCACCTGGGCCCCCCTGTTTGCTGCAATGTGGTTTCAGAAGGGTTTCGGGTTTAAAGGGTTTCGGGATTAGGCTTTGGGCCCCCATAAGCTCCCCCAAGGAAAAGGGAGGAGGGTACCCCACCAGGTATTTTTGTTTTTGGGCTTGCGGGGGTTTACTGGTGTTCGAGAGCTGGGGGAGTTTCAGAAGATAGGCTTGTGCCGTCTTCGGGCTTCTTCTAGTAAAGCAGGTGGAAGCATATTGGGAGCACCCCTAATTTTTGGACATACCCACTTGGGTAGACTGGAGTGGGTTTTGTGTGTCCTGCTTATACTGCATAGGGAGTTGGGCCGATAGAACTGTAAAAGCACTTTCCACTTGAAGCCCAGTATGGAAGATGGAGACACGTCTGCCGGCGTCCCGGTCATCAAGCCATGCATGACGGTACGGAGGTTCTGCACACTGGGCTTCAGTAACATATAGGGGCCTTAAACATCATTAGAATAGTTTTTTTTTTGGGGGGGGGGGGGGGGGCATTAAAGTATTGAAATAAAGGGCCTCATAAGGGAATACCATTAGTCCTAGAGTGCTCTAGCTTCACGGCTTCAGGCATCTGGTGATTTGAGCCCCACCGTCCCTTTGCCTTTTCCTGCTTGATCATGTCCTGCAGTCCAGATGCTGAGCCAGTTGTGTGGGTCAGGACAGGGTCTCCATTGTAACAAGTTCCCTGGGGCTTCGGCGGGTCTAAGAAGCTGGGGCCACAATCTAAGCCAGTCCCCCTTTAAACTTTAACTTTAGACCCGAAGGTAGGCATCGAAAGGGTTCTTTGGCCCCAAACACCTCTTAAACACCTAACTTGCAAGGGCCTTTGGAACTTTGGGGTGTAGCTATCCGTGTAAAGAGTTTAGGAGCGCTCAGCCATACCCAGATGGCCGGTTCTCTCACACGCTACACGAGAGTCCGATTTGGGTACGTACCTCAATACAAAAGGCCGGAACGACAATAGGTACCCAAGTAGGCGCCCTCGCACAGGAAACTTAGACATATAAATTAGAAACATACATGAATATGCCACATTTGTACACACATTGCGTGCGCATCTACCCCAAACCCCTAAACCCTAAACCCGAAACCCTAAACCCTACCCCCCCTCCCCCCCCACCTGGGTCCAGGGCTTGCTCTTCTTCTGGCCATTAAGGCGGCGGACCCTGGGCGCCGAAACGGCTAGGGGCTTCGGCTTGTAGGGTTTGTAGGGGTTTACTTAGGGTTTAGGGTTTAGGGTTTAGGGTTTATAGAGGTTTAGGGTTTAGGGTTTAGGGTTTGAGGGTTGGTTCTTTGTTTTCTCGCTTTGTGGCTGTTAAGACATTGATCAACCCTTCGCCGGAGGGCCAAACCCTGAACCCATCAAATACTCAAGTGCCTGGTGGTCGTAGTCCTTTGAGCCGAATCTGCTGAGCTGAAGGGTTTAAGGGTTCAGGTTTAGGGCTTAGAGTTTAGGGTTTAGGAATAGGGTGCCTTACAGCAGCAAGGTTCGGCAAACAACCCCCAAAAAACCGGATACCGGAAACTCGAAAACTCTCCCTGCAGGCTTCTTGCCTCGCCCCTGGGGTCCGCACGACTCCGTGCGTGCCTGGACTACATTCCAGTGGAGGAAGTTGTACCTCGCCATGTGGTTTTCATGTAGGCTCTAGTTCCCCTAAACCCTCAACCCTCAACCCTCAACCCTAAACCCTAAATCCTCGGATGTGAAGGTCTCGATTCTGAAGACTCGGACCTTCCAAGCGAGACGCAATTGGATGTCCTGTTTGAACAGCAAACAGTGAGAGGCTTCCTATTAGGGGATAGGATTACGGGGTCCCTTGGGGATATAGACCCTCTGAATAAGGTCCCTGTTTAAGAGAACCAGAAGAGGGTTAAGAAGGGGCTCCCTTTTAAGGGTCCCCCTTATCCTATCTAGGACGAGCCTCTACCACCAGGGAAGGATTTCTTGGGTCCGAATGATGAGCCATCAGGTCCCTGGAAGTCTAGGGCTCGGTGCCAGCCAGGAGCCCCATGTACGCCCAGGCCCAAAAAGGTTAGCCTTTCAGTTGTTATGCAAGGATCGTATGTACCCCAAAAGGTTGCAGGTTATCTACTCAGCTGCTAAGTATGTCTGCAGCACGTTTAGGCTTTCTCTCTGTGCGCCCAAACTGGGCGGAATAAGTCACTTCACACACCACGTGGCGGCGCAGACACAAGGCGACTGTTGCAAAGGCTAACCACCAAGTCCCCCCACGATTAGACTAGGGCTGAGCCCAGCCATATGCTAAACCACTTCAATTCGGTCGAGTTTCGGTCTACGACATGCCCTGGAATGGATCTTCTAACGATGATTGTGGCAATTCTATTGCTAGACCCAGGAGTAACCCAGGAAAAAAAGGGTACCCTTTTTGGTTTTGAAGGGATTATAAGGGAACCCCAATCCTAAAAAAAGGACCTAAGGGCCTACTCCGGGTCCTAGTTTGTGAACTTTTCTGCAGGGTCGAGTGGGAAAATGGAAGGGGCCGTGGCCTGAAGACCCCTTCTGGGCTGCGCACGCTAGCTCCTCCAGCCTCGGATCACCAAGCTCTAAACCCTAAACCCTCAACCCTAAACCCTAAACGCTAAACCCAAACCCTAGACCCTAAACCCTAAACCCTAAACCCTACACCCTGAACCCTAAACCATAAACCCTAAACTCAGGTCAAAGCCCTACGTACACCCTCAAGCCCAAAACCCCTAACAAGGAACCCTGCCCTGTGCCTTTTGTGCCGCCGAGCTGAACTTGAACTGCACCCTCAACCAATAAACCCTGAACCCAAGGGTGTAGGACTAGATTTAAGACTCTGCAGGGGTTGTAAGGGGAGAATGATTTGTTCCGACTCTGATCCTGGGAATTCCTAGGGCGTGCGGGTCAAGCGCCTGGTTGCTCTGTATCGCCTGCCTGGCACTGCAGGGTTGGGGCAAGTAGCTTGGAGGATGCTCCTTTCCAGCTACATCTCGGTAAAACTGGCCCAATGGCTGTAAGCAGCCCTCTAGGGTTTAGCGTTCAGGGCGTGGAGTACCCTAAGCCCTAAGCCCTAAGCCCTAAGCCCAAAGCCCTAAGCCCCAAGCCCTAAGCCCTAAACCCCCACTCAAGTTCGGATACGTATCGCTGTTTGCTCCAGGGTGCTGTGCCCTTAGCCGCGTAGCTGGACAAGCAACTCTGCAGCAACACGACTTAGGCTTGAGGCAAACCCTAACCCACCACTTCCAGGGGACCCTCAACCCTAAACCCTATAAACCCTAAACCCTGAACCCTAAAACCTTAAACCCTAAACCCTAAACCCTGACCCCTGAGCCCTTGCTTGGGAGGCAAGGGTCGGCATCGGGTAGACCATAGCTACTAAGCAACTCGGCTTTCCAAATATGGGTTTGGGGTTCTCAAGGTGCCCAAGCCCTATTGTTCAGCACGGACTGAGGAGGCTGCCGGCAACCCTTGAAGCCCTTTTGCAGCAGGTCTCCTCACCCACTGCCTGCCTCGCCCTTATTCCCCAGCAGCCCTAAACCCTAAACCCTAAACCCTAACCCTAAACCCTAAACCCTAAACCCTAAACCCTAAACCCGAAACCCTGTAAGGTGCAGCTCGAGGTTCGTGACTTTCTTGTCCCGGTTGAGGTCGTGGTACTGCAGGGCATCCTGGCACCAGCTACTTGAAGGTTCATGTGGGCTTCTGTTGCCTTGGGGTTTAGGGTTGAGGGTTTAGGGGGTACTTCTAACTACCCCAAGAACCGCAAGACCTACTTTCTTTGGGTAGGTTCCCTCAGAATCCTAGGAAGGGGTCTTACTCTGCCAGCCTACCAAAACAAGCGGTTGGGGGGGTTCTTAAGGGAGGGCTCTAATGCGGCTATAAGTACGCCACATAAGGCTAGAACCAGAGTTACACTTCAATTTATCCATACTTCCTTCTAAGTACCCAAGCTGGGTGTTGCTTTAGAGCCCTCTGAAAATTATTTATGAATAGGCTCCCTTAAAAGGGAAAGAAGGGAAACTTAAAATTATCCCAAAGCAATACCCAGCAAATGAAGCTCCGACTAGCTGACTAGCTCAGGGAGTTCAGGAGTTTCGGGGCTTCCTGGGTGGCACCTTTAGGGAGTTTTTCGGGCATCTTTGAGGCTTTAGGGGGTTTAGGGTTTAGGGTTTAGGGTTTGTGTTTAGGGTTTAGGGCGGGGAGTGTTTCAGATAGTTTGGGTGGGGGGGGGGGGGGGGGGGGTCTGGTTTGACAGAGAGGAACCCTTTTTTTGGACCCAGACTCAAATCCTAAACCCAAAGACCCTAAACCCTAAACCCTAAACCCTAAACCTCAAGGAGCTCGAGGTGCCCACACTGAAGCAAGGCGGGCTCACATTGAGGGCTTGGGGGTATCACCATTTGGGAGGTTTCCGACAATACGGGTACTCGTTTTGGGGGGACTGTACTCTATGTGGGGTATAAAAATAGAAAGGGTTTAGGGTTTAGGGTTTAGGGTTTAGGGTTTAGGGTTAACCCTAAACCCTAAACCCTAAATCCTATTTTCGGAAATACCCATAGATAGGGTGCACAAGGCTTCGGGCTGAGCATTGCGGGGCTGAGGAGATTGAGTGCAGAGGGCCTATAGGCCGTAGGGTCTACGGAGGAGTGAAGGATTCGGGGTTTAGGATTTTGGGATTAGGTTTTGGGTGAGAGCTTAGGGTTGCAGGCTGTCGAATATCTCCGACAAACCCAGGCTTCGGTCTTTGTTTTGAACTCAGATCTCCTGCTGCTGTGGCTTTGAGATGCAGGTCAGGTCCTGCTATGGAGTAACCCGAGTCTGCTCCTGGTCAACGCCGCGGTCGATTGCGCCCCTCTAGCAGTGCAAGCGTACTTTGTGCCCTGGGACGAACGAGTTTCTGACTTCGATCTTGGAGGAGCCGGCGCGTGGCATTGACAGCTTCAAGATTGTTGGGAAGAGCCATCTGGCCAAGAGCCAGCAAGGCCACCTCTCGCACTTCCGCTCGCCCGTGGTTTAGCCGCGCCAAGATCTCCTGCACGACATGCTCAGAATCCTTGCTGGCGATGATTTTGAGCGCAGCTGCCGCTGCTTCCCTTGCATCTTTCTCTCGATGCTCCAACCTTTGGCAAACGGTGCGAACTAGATTCTCATCGTCCTTCTGAGCAATTTCACGCAGCCGCCGTCCCAGACTGCCGCTAAGATCCAACCTCCAGTTGCTCCAAGTGGTGTAGGTGTCTATCACACAACCCGCCGCCTCGATGGTCCTGGGGTCCCCAGGGTGAGTCAGTTTTGCCAAGGATTCGAAGACAGAGTGGGGGAACTTTCGCAAATGTGCGTGGCAGCATGATATAGCCCGTTCATCTCCTTTGGATGCTCTTGTGCCAAGAACCTCCACCACTGCCCGTCGCACGCTGGTGTCTGCATGTAAGGCCTGTTGATAGACAGCATCAGGATCCCGAGCCAACTCCTGTTCCAGCACAATCTTGGCTCCATCGTAAACAGCAGCCACCCAATCAGAATGCCTGTCTCGCATGGACTCGCTGCCCCACGCCGGGAGACGCTTGTGGAGCCTCTCCACTGCATCCATTCGTTCTTGCAATGAACCTTGGGTAAAGGAGTTTATGAAATCTTCCTTCGTGTCGCCATGAAAACCTCCGCAACACCAGCCAGGCCTCTGTAGCCGAGTAAGCAGAGTCTCTTCCAGAACTGAATGCTGCCCGCAGCCCACGGACATAGCAAGATCTATCTTATTTGTCTGCGTGCGCTGTCAGTGTCAGGATCTATTTATCTAGAATACCTCTGTTTGGGCTGGATAAACTGTGCCTGAAGTCAGCTGGGAAAAGCCTTTGACAAACTTTCTGTCCAGGCAAACATACATACGTTCAGAGAAGGAACCCTAAACCCTAACCCTTTGCAGTGGAATGTGGGGTTTCACTGGGAGCAGCCAGGGCGCTGAGCGCCAAGGTTGGGGAGTATTAGGGATCCTTGGGTTACATGTCCCCCTTGATCCCCTCTTCCTTACTAGGATCCGAGAAATCAAGATTCAGGGTTTAGGGTTTAGGACTTTGGGATTTAGGGCTTTGGGGGGGCCTTTCGTCTTTTGCGGGCCTTTATGGGTCTAAGGGTTTCTGTGGGTCCAAGGGATTGACAAGGAGACTCGAGAGCCAGGCTGCGTGATCATGACGTCACCCTGAACCCTAAACCCTGAATCCTAAACCCTAAACCCTAAACCCTAAACCCTAAACCCTAAACCCTAAACCCTAAACCCTAAACCCTAAACCTATCCGAAGCTGAAGCCTGAGGAGCCTAGAGAAGTAGTTGCCGCGAGCGTCTTCGTATAACCCTATGCAGGAGACCCGCCAATTCGATGAACAACAGTGCCTTGTGGGGTGCACTTTAAGGTTTGTGAGGTAGAGAAGAGAATCTTGGCAACCATTTAGGACTGACTAAAGCCCAAACCCTAAACGAATCTAGGCCCCCCGTGTATTGCATGTCCCTCCCCGCTGCCAGCGCCTCAACCCATACGGCCAAGGCTTCGTTCACGAACTCCTTGCATCGGCTGTGGAAAAGGCTTTTGTTCAGATTTCTTCGGAATGTAGGCATTTCAAAGAGGCTTATGGGGTTGAGGTTGGGGTCTTTAGGGTTTAGGGACGGAGTTCAGGAGCTTTTGGCTTTGGCCACACGCTCTGCCCACACTCTGACGTCCACTCCGCAGTGCAGCGGTCTCAGGGTGGAAAAAAGCAATGAGGGCCTCGGGACGCAGCCAACAAACACACACACACACACACACACACTAGGACACTTGCCCTCAAACAAGGTCCTGGGCCCAAGAACCCTTCGTTGTTTATAAAAATGCAGGTGCATTCGACGAGGGATGGGGGGGAACTCTCTCCGGCTGTGGTGTTTGTGAGGGATTTCGGGCTTCGGCTCTTTCACTCGCGCAAGGCAAGGCTTGGGCGAGTTGGATCGCAATGGGTCGGGTTGAGGGATGTCGTGGCCGAGATCCCAGCAGCGATACCGGACGAGTCAGTCTCAGGGCTTCTTCCAGGAAAACGCCCTCTGAAATGGCACCCTCTCGAACCTGAAAGCTGCCTCATGCCTAAACCCTAAATTAACCCTAAACCCTAAACCCTAAACCCTAAACCCTAAACCCTAAACCCCGAACCCTCAACTGGGGGGGGGGGGGGGGGGGGGACTTCGGTACCTTGCGTAAGAGAAGTCCGGCTTTCAGCTTCGGCCTGCTTCTGCTCCGGCGTAAGCAGCTTCATCCAGCTGTACCTCAGCAAGACTTGTGGGGTTTAGGGTTTAGGGTTTAGGGCCAGAGTCTCTTGGGTTTAGGGGTTAGGGTTTAGGGTTTAGGGCTACTCGAAGGTTCTGGGTAGTTTGCAAGTAGGGTTGGACGTACCCTAATTGAGCATACCTAACCCACTTTATAACCCTGCTAGTAAGGTACCCGTGAAACCCCAAGTAGGTCCTCCAAGAAGCTGAACTTGCGAGTCACCAACCCTCAGGACCGCCCACAAAATTGCACAAGCCCCTCTACACTATGTAAACATCACACCCCCTTGCCAAAAACAAGAAGCTATTGGGAGCCCCCCCCCCCCCCCCCCACCCCGCGCCCACAAAAGACAAAGGTCAAAACCGCAGCCGCAAAAGGCCAAAAGGCAAAACCTACTTGGAGGTTCACGGGTACTTTAGAAGTAGGTTTTAAGCTACTTATAGCCCTATAGTTAGAAGCACCCCAAACTTGAACCTCCCAGTAAGCCCTAAGCCCTAAGCTCCAAACCCAAAAGCATAAGTACCCATGCGCCCGCAACCCTAAACATCCTAAACCCTAAGCCCCAAACCCCAAACCCTAAAGCCTAAACCCTAAACCCTCCCCGGCTCACAGTCTCTCAGGGCCGCGGCTGGAAGTCGCCTTTGCTGAGGATGGCCTGCGTGCGAAAGGCGATTCAATCTCAGTCTCTCGGGGGCTGAAGCAAGGTCACGAAATAAAGGCTTAATTAAGGCTTTGGGGGTTGTATGCCTTCAACCCTCAGCGGAGCGTTTTTCAGGCTCCGGGAGGGTTAGGGCGCAAACCTAAACCCTGATTGTTGGGTGCTTGCGGAGCCTAGAGTTTGTGAATCCTGTGGTGGCCCGGGCAACCCGAGAAGAAAATGCACGGATGCCCTTCCCTGCTCCCTAGCCCTTCCCAACGGAGTAAGGGCACGGGACGCCCTGGCTCAAAGTGCACAGAAAGGTCTTCCTAAAAGTTTCCCAAGTTTCAAGTATTGCATGCACGACCCCGACCCCTAGTCGGGGCGGGTGGAAAACCGGAAGCATTGTCAGAGGGTTTCCTCAGTCTATGGAGACTTCTTTCAACAAACTTCGCCCCAAAGACCCTAAGCCCCTCAACCCTAAGCCCTATCTTCGGGTAGATACGTGAGCCCTGGTTCTGGGCCCTTAAAAAGGGGACCTCTATATACACTATACAACCCAAGGGCCCATACATCAGACACTTTAAACTACCCTTAAACCCTACACACCCTAAACCCCAAACCCCAAACCCTAAACCCTGAACCCCTAACCCCTGAACCCTAAACTTTGGCACCTTCTTCTTGCTTTTGGAGTAGGCGTCGTACCTCGACCATCCGCTTGGCTCCCGCCCTCAGAGAGCCCCCCCCCCCCCCCCCCCAAAAAAAAAAAGAACAACCAAATTGGTGGTGATTTCTCCCTAAACCCTAACGCTGTAAAAACATACTAAACCCCAAACTTTGGCCCTAAACCCTGCCACCCCCAACCCTTGCACAGCAGGGCGCAACTCTGCCGCGTCGAACTGGCCCTGAGCTGCTTTTGTAGACACGCGAGGTTCCGCGAGAACTGTATCCGGCTCCGACTATGCATGACAGGGCACGCAATACACATATACATAGATAGAGAGGGGAGAGGTCGAGAGAGACACGCATATGTGTTATTATTTATGTATGATGTACGCACAAAGGTAGGCATGCACGTACCTCGGCACGTTCTGGGAGGATAGGATTCTATGATGGCTACCGACTCAGCTACTAAGCATTCTTGCTGCTGGTCTGAAGTTCAGTCAGTCTTCCCCCACCCCTGGCTGTATGACATCCCTGAACATCCCGAAAGCCCCGACACAAGAGCCCTTGGGCCTGAATGTCAACCTTTGACAAGCTTGTTGAGGGCCCAGGGTGTGGGGCTTAGGGTCCGACACCCGCGGGGTTTAAGCCCCCACCGACGCTGGGCCCGTTGGCGTCGCCGTTGGCGTCGATCTTCTTCATCACTTTGGCGGCCTGCAGGTTAAACTTTGTAGGGGTTACAGGGTGTAGGGTTTAGGGTCTAGGGTTCAGGGTTTAGGGTTCAGAAGGGTTTAGGGTTTAGGGTTTAGTTTAAGGCTTCTTGTGTGGGGTGGTTTAGGGGTCTAGAGGTTCGGGGTCCTGGGCTTAGGGCTTGGTCTCCTGCAGGGGTTGTTGGGTTTAGGGGGCCCCCGGACTTTTGTGAGTTGACTCGTGGTTGAGGGTTTTGCGCTTCTAGGGGTTTAGTGCCTGTGGGACATTGGGCCTCAGCTTTCTTCTAGCCGGAAATCCAACGAGACGCCTCATCGGCCATCTTCTCCGGCGGCTGCCGGAACCTGCACATGCAGCTAAGCTACTTGAAGGTTAAGGTTCATCCAAGTGCGCCAGAATCCGATAGGTTGAGTGGCTCAATAAGGCAAGGATCTACATCGGTGTGAGAACCAGTCCCAAGCAACGTTGGGGTCCAACTCGAACTGTAGGTTCATGGGCAATTTTCAGTAGGGCTACTTCGTGCCCCCCAAAGAAGGTTGTAACCGTAGCTGCCCTGCTTCTACCCCTAATTAAAAGCACCCCTGAAGCTCCGAGTAGACAAGAAGGGCCTCCGACTGCCGCTTGACGTTCTGAGGGGGCTCTTCGCAATGTTTTTTTGCATTCGGGCTGGGGGAGTCGGCCTTTGTCCCCTTAAAGCACCAAAGACCGAAAATTGCTTCCAGGAGTGCCCATGTTTGCTTCCAGGGTTCTGAGGGAACCTAAACCCACCCAGAAAGGGAAGAAGTGCACTACTGGGCATCCTAGAGAAAGCCCTCCGCCCGGAAATTATGCCGAACTTGCATGCGGCGAGGGCCGTTGCTCTGGGTTTTTTGGGGTTTATAGGGTTTATAGGGTTGATATGGTTTGTAGGGTTTAAAGGGATTTTAGCGGTTATAGGGTTTATAGGGTTTGGGGCTAGGGGTCCATCTCCTCCTTCGCAGGAGTACCGAGGAGGCCTGCAAACCTGATAAGAACATGGCCCTAGGTTGCCCAGTAACCTCGGATTCAAACGGGTGCACTCTTTTCTTAAAGGGCTTATTTCAGGGAAACCTAGGATTTAAACGGGTGGCCTTTTTTGCTCACAAAGGGGTTTAGAAGGGAGCCTAGGATTAAAACGGGTGTACTTCTTGCTTCAAGGGGTTTGTCAGGGAACCTAAAAATTCCCAAAAGGGAATAAGGCACTACTTGGCGTCCCAAGGCCAGAATATATTCTCTTCAGAAGCCCTATGCAGCCCGAAAGCGCCATGCCCCGCTGAAGCGCAAAACATCCCAAAACCCTAAACCTCCCTAACCCGTTTAGCCTCCAAACCCCTAAGTACTTTGCTGCCACTGCCCCCGTAAACCTTAAACCCTAAACCCTAAATTAACGCCCTAAACCCTAAACTCTACGGGTTCCCCCTTGGACCCTTAAGGTTGTACCCTGGGTTTTGGGGGTCCCTTTTTAAGGATCCTTAAGGGAATATAAGGGCCATATTAGGAGTACATTAGGGGGAACCTTTAGGGGTACAACCTTAGGGGAACGATTCTGAATCCCTTGATAAACCCTGAATTGAAACCCTAAACCCTAAACCTTCCTAATGCTAATCATACTCACGCCCCAGACCGAAAGTCCCAAACTCCCGAGTCGCTAGGCCGGGCAGACTGTACCCAGGTAGCCCCAACAACCCGTTGTAACTAAGTTCTGCTAAGGAGTACTGACTTCACTACCTAGCTCTACACCTATAGACTGATGCAAATGTGCATGTGTGCACACACACACACACACACCTCTCTCTAAATGTATGACCCTGAACCCTAAACCCTAAACCCTAAACCCTAAATACTAAACCCTAAACTATGGATGTTCGTACTGGGCAGCTGAGCTTCGGCCTTTCACGCCTCAAAGCTCCTGGAAGACCAGGAGCCCCAATCCTTTTGAAGCCCAACAACCAGGAAGCTGCCCTGTACCCCATGCTCCCTTTATATGGGTCCTTAAAAGGGTTCAGGGTTTAGGGTTTAGGGATATACCCCTTATATACCCCTTATACCGACCTATACAACCGGCACCTGGAGGCATCGTGCAGGAGCGTGGCGTAGGAGGAGATCTTTTCAAGGCAGGGCTCACCTGCAGAGGCCGTTTAGGGTTTAGGGTTTAGGGTTTAGGGTTTAGGGTTTAGGGTTTAGGGTTTAGGCTTTAGGGGAGCCATTGGGGGAGTGGTTTCGGGTTTCGTGTTGCCTTCCTGGACCCTAAACCTTAAACCCCTAAATACCCCTAAACCCTTTTTGAGCACGGACTGAGGAGGCTGCCGGCAACCTGATAGCAGAAGCCCTAGACCCGGTCAGAAACGCCAGGATGTGCCGGGTTTAGGGCCTTCGAAGGCCTGGATAGCGTAAACCCTAAACCCTAAACCCAAAACCCAAAACCCTAAGCCCCAAACCCTAAACCCTAAACCCTAAACCCTAAACCCTCCCAAGTGTTCCAAGGCCCTGGCTGAGCCCATAATGAGACATCGAAAAGCGACCTCAGTGGCAACAAGCTGGTTCGGAGAGGGAAAAGCCCCCGAGTAGGGTTTAAGGATTTTCGGGTCTAGGGGTGCAGGGTGTAGGGTCTTAGGGTGTAGGGTCTTTAGGGTGTAGGTTTAGGGTTTAGGGTTTAGGGTCTAGGGTTTAGGGTTTAGGGTAGAGGATTCTGTGAGCCCTGAACAGCGCTCTGGGGTGGATCGGGGGGACCCGATAAACATCGAACTTGTTTTGGTTACATGGCCTTATAGGGGGAACATTGGCCCATAGCAAGCCATAACCACCATTTACAAAGCCCTGCATGCATTTGCCCGAGGGCCGAAGACCTGACGCCTTTGCACCTGCAAACAGGAGCCACGGAACCTGCAAAGCCCGTTCAGAGCCCGATGTAGCTACACCCTATACACCCTACAGACTCAACCCTAAACCTTAACCCCTAAACCCGAAAGCCCGAACCCCCAAACTCCTAGTCCTAGACCCTACAGCCGCTGGGCGCCCGAGCTCAGATAGGCGCGGTAGAGGTTGACTTGCCGGGGGTGGTTGAACCTGAGAAAGGAATGCCCGGACATGCCAGAAGCCCCTTACGTGAGATACGGTGTTTCGATACAATGTACACTAAGCTGCTGCCTATACTTTAAGATAACATAAAACAACATACAGTATACTGCAATAAGAAGACGGGTAGTTCTCTAGATTAGGGTCCCTTCTCGCGCTCGTGATTATAGGGGGCGCCGTACTATTATATATATATATATACATATTGTATATAGGACACCGAAAGGGACCCCAATTTAAGAGAACCACCCAAATGCCCTAAATCATTGTACGGTCCCGAATATATCTTAAGTCATATCTTTTACTTGATTTTTGAAAGTCCCGGGAAGGACAAGCTGGGAGGAGGGGTTGGCTTCCGGGGTTCAGGGAACCTGTTTTCGAGCCCCGCCTGCAACCAAAAGGCTTCATGCTTCCAAGAAAGTCCCAAACCCGAACAAGTACAAACTGTATAGTAAGTGTGGTATCCGGCCTGGATCTCCGAACTCCTGACATCCGAAAATGCACCACAACCCTGAACTTCCTGCCCTGGGCCCGCCACTGGAAGGTGGAAGCCGTGTAACATTTGTGGTCGTTTGTATCCGGATCCACAAAAGTTTCCTGAGCTGACTCGGGCGTAGGGAAAGTCCTGGTGCGCAGTATGCCGCTATAAAGTCAAGGAAGAGACCGCCGAGCTCACTTGGAGGTTCACATGGGTACCTTAGAAGTAGAGCTAGAGAATGAAGTACCCTAAAGAAGCTTATGACCGTAGCTACCCCACTTACAACCCTGCTTAGAAGTACCCATATGAACCTCCAACCTTAACTTGCAGGGCTTAGGGTTTAGGCTTTAGGGTCATAGGGTTTAGGGTTGACTACGGCCCAAGCCTTGATTGATGGGCTACTCGAAGAAAGAGTGTCTGAACCCTGGAGAGGCTTTTGAACTGGTGCGTGGAGTTTAGCCCTATAATTCCCAAACCTTATGGACCCCAAACCCTAAACCCTGACCCAGAAAGCCCAGACTCAACCCCCTCAGCCCCCATAACAGGCCCTGAAGCCAAAAGGCCAGCAGAGTCTCCATTTCATTGATTTTTTATTTGCTTGTATTTGCAAATTTGGGCTACCCGGTGGCTGTTTATCTGTTGCAGGAACGTGGCTACGCAAACGATCTATTTGCCCCGATGTGGTTCCGAACTGTTCTGACCTTGCAACACCTCGGCGCGCCAACTCCTGAACCCGTTCCGAAACCGTTCCGAACCGTTCCGAACCGTTCCAAACTCGAGTCGCAAACTCTGGAAAAATCACGGACCAAGGATGTTGAGACAGTTCCTGAACATGATGAAATAGTTTTTGAGCCAAGTAAATGGGTCCTGAGATAGTATGCCTCCGAAACAGAAACCGCATGCTAAACAGCCCACCGGGCTGTCCGATTGCTAATTTGCTTCTTGTACTTTCTTTGTGTAGAGCCGGAAAAGGGGGGGGGGGGGGCAATGCCGTCAAGGTGCCCATACCTCAAACACACGTCCTCCCCCCCTCCACCCAGAGCCCAAAAGCCCAAAGCCAAAAGGGTTTAGGGTTTAGGGTTTAGGGTTTAGGGTTTAGGGTAGCCAAAACCTAAAACCCAGCCCGAAAATCCTAAGCCTTCGCTTTTAAACAATCAACCCCACAGAGATTCTTCGAAGAACTACCGGTGGATTGCCGGGAGATATTCCTTGGGGCCAATGGGGGGTTTAGGGTTGTGTGTGGGAACTGAGCGGCTTAGACTGCTTACAGGTTTGGGAAGGCTTGGAATGATTCCGGGCTTTGCTTCAGGCAGCTGGGCTTCGGGCTTGGGCGTTTGGAGGTGTGGGGGTCTAGGGTCTCAGGGTGTAGGGTTTTGGAGTTTAGGGTTTAGGGTTAGGGTTTAGGGTTTAGGGGTTAGGGGTTAGGGTTTAGGGTTTAGGGTTTAGGGTTAGGGTTTAGGGTTCAAGCAGCTGCAAGCATCTTAAGATTGAAAGAGGCAATGCATCCAGGACTCGTGCAGGTAGCCAGTGGGGAACACGAAGCACCTGAGACCATCCCTGGACCCGTTTGGGCCTTGCCTAGGCCGCCCAAGCCTAGATCTTGCGAGGTTTAGGGTTTAGGGGTAAGCCTAGATCTGCGAGGTCCTGCACAAGCCACTCTTGCAACATCGGCGCGAGGCTGAACCGCTGAAGGGGGGGTTCTTGAAACAGTCAGGCCAACAAAACTAGCATACCCTAGCACCCCCTCATTGACTGGTATGTGTGTAAACTGGTGAGACCTCGCTTTCGTCAAATGACTGCATGATAGAGACGGCCATGAAAGCAGCGGAAGAGCCCTCACACGCCAAGCGCAACTCGGCACAATGGACTGGCCCAACTGCCTGGAGTGCATGGGCCTTTTCAGTTGCTCTCGGCCTTAGCCCTAAGCCCGAAATGAAACCTTAGCCCTCACCTAACTTCAGCCCTAGCCCCAGACCCACACCCCGGACTTCCATCGCCCTAAACCCTAAA
The DNA here is from genome assembly GCA_905221605.1 of Symbiodinium natans. Lineage (NCBI taxonomy): Eukaryota > Dinophyceae > Suessiales > Symbiodiniaceae > Symbiodinium > Symbiodinium natans. The sequence continues at coordinate 526,152 of CAJNDS010001001.1, forward strand.
CCCTAAACCCTAAACCCTAAACCCTAAACCCTACACCCTACACCCTACACCCTAAACCCTAAACCCTAAAGGAAGGAAGTAAGGAGGGAGCTGGCCAGGCCCAACTGTGAACTCGGTCTCCTTCAGAGCGGCCGAAAAGGGGGGGGGGGGGGGGGGGGGGGTGGGGGGGGTTGGAGGGTTGGAGGGTTTGAGGGTTTGAGGTTTCGAGGGTTTGAGGTTTCGAGGGTTTGAGGTTCTGAGCGTTTAGGGGTGAAAGGGTTAAGGGTCTAAGGGTTTGGGGGACAAAGGCTTAGTGGACTTCTATATAGCTGCCAGGGTACTAGGGAGTTGGGGGCTCGAACGGCTTTAAAATTCCAGCTCTCGGTCCCTGGGAGTCCCTGATACCTTCACTTTGGTGGGGCCACAGATTCGGCCGGGCGCAGTGCACAGACGAATCCCCCACCGCGGTACAACCATGAACCCTGAAATCAGGCAAGGGCATGGAATGTCTTATGCGTGAGGAAAGAAGCAGGAAGAAGGCACTGCACATCGCAACAGGTGCGTGCTTGTATATATAAGTACATATAACACATACTGTATCTGTATGTATATATATATATACACTTGTATTTATGCGCGTGTGTATGTATATATATATATACATTCTGGCATTGTCTTTGTAACAATGGGAACCCTCTCTCCCGGGAAAAACCCTAAACCCTAAACCCTAAACCCTAAAGCCTAAACCCTAAACCCGGCTGAGGGCGGCGCTGGGGTCCACCGCACATGCTGCTTGCCCCCGTAGATCTGCTCGTCGCCGAAAGTCGAGGCCTGTGCCGGCTTGCAGCATCTCATCGAATCTCACCTACTTAAGCTTAGGGTTTAGGGCGTAGGTGTAGGGTTTCGGGTTTAGGATGGTTTAGGGACCCCAAAAACCCTGACAAAGTTTCTTGGGGCAGAAATACGGTTCCTCTTTTGCTGAAAAGGGCGGTTACATTGCAAGAGACCCCCTCCGATCGTCTGCACCGCACTGTGTAAGCCAGACCCTGCGCTACAGGGCCCCGCGTCTCAATATCTAAACCGACTCTCTCCTCAGTGGCACTATTTGGGGGGTTAAGGTACGATATTGTGTACCTTGTTGGAGTCCTTATTCTTAGGGAATCCTACTATTTGGGGGTCTATTTTGAGGGGTTCCCTATTTTCGGAACCCCCCATTCTTGACTTGTTTCTTGGTGGGGCGTCTTGGGCTGACATACGATGCAAGCTGCAACCTCAGCGCCGGACCCCCTACGCACTCCACAGAAAGATTCGCCAGCCCTCTAGCGTTTCGGTGATGGTCGCCCGTGCCTGATCATTGGCCCTCCGTCAAGTCAAGCCAAGCCAAACTCCGAGCAACTAAGCACCACGCCCCTGTCTGACACAGAGCTAGGTCGCCCACTAACCTTGTAATGACAGAGGGTGCTTTGCTTTTGTGTCATCATCCTAAATCGACAGGGAACTTCTAGTCACTCCGAAACCCTAAGCCCTAAACCCGAAGCACTAAACCCTAAACCCCGAAACCTTAAACCCTAAACCCTAAACCCTTGAAGAAGGGAATCAGGGGCTGCTGGCATCCTGGCTCCAACAGGGGCCCCAACGTTGAAGAAGTGGCGGATCTCCGGGAAGGCCTGAATGCGCCATCGCCTCAGGGTTTCGAGGTTAGAGTTTTAGAGGTCTAAGTGCAGGGTTTAGGGTTTAGGGTTTAGGGTTTAGGGTTTTGGGTTTTGGGTTTTGGGTTTAACTTGCAGGAGACTTTGGGGTGGCCTTGACCTAAACCCTAAACCCTAAACATCCCTAAACAACCCAAACATCCCTAAGCCCCAACACCGCAGGATCGAGGCCGCCGCTTGGCGCCCTTGAACTGCATGGAGATCGTGGTCTCGCAGTAGGCGTCGGCCTCACTGACGCTTATCCCGTAGGTTTTCGGTTTTGAGGGTTTGGGGAAAACCACTCTGAACCCCCCCCATACACGACTTCCGTCATCTTACAATCCCGAGGCTGCGGGTCAGGTCAAACCCCCGAGCTGAGGGTTTTGGTTCAGAGGTTTCAGGCTCGGGGATTGTTGGGGGGGCTCCGGCAGGGTTTGTGTGGCTTTTGGGGTTCAGGAGGATCCCAGAATTGTGGTGTCCTTCAGCCGTGACAGAAACCAAGCGAAGCTCCGGCCGTCGGTTCGTGAAGCATAGCTTATCGCGACCCCACCCGCGAAGCCCTGCAATTCTAAACCCTGGGGCGGGTACTTCAAAGTTCATGGGTACTTACGATAAGTAGGGCTGTACTTTCGGTAGCCACGGTTCCTTATTTATAAGTACCAATGAACCTCCAAGCATGCTTCAGAGACGAAGGTTTGTCATGGGATGGATTGCCTCTTCAATTCGGGTTCAAGTAGCCCCCTCAAGGGGTGTGGGGGTGGGCATGGCAGCTTCCCATCGCACGGCAGGATCGCAAAATGGCCCAGCCTTAAGAGTACTGTTGCTAGCAGTGATATGCGCTTTGGCTTCTGCTCTTTCCTTGATAGTTTGGGGAAGGACGCAACACTTGCCCAGCTAAGCCCCCACAGCCTTTTTGTCGCACTTCTCCGTCCTGAGACTTTTGTCGGTCAACAACACAGGAGGGTAGCATTGGCACATCGCACAGAGCCCGGCTGCTATGCCTGGATGTGGTGAACGAGACGCCCCAGCTTGACAAAGGCTAAACCCTATAAACCCTATAAACCCTATAAACCCTAAACCCTGGGTGAAGTCTGGTTTCGCTGCCACGCCCACCAAGTTGTTCTGGATGCTGTGGAGAGTCTCGTACACACGGCGATGAGAGGTATTAAGGCTGTCCGGCTGCGTCTCAACTTGAATATTCCAGCCAATCTTCCACGCATCTTGCAACACAGAGCCACACGAGACGAGGCGGAAAAAAAGGAGGGTTTAGGGTTAGGGTCTTGGGTCTAGGGTCTAGGCTCTATAGGGTTTAGGGTTTAGGGTGCACGGTTCAGGGTGCGAGCAAAGTTCATGACTTAGGGTAGTGCTGCCCTGCCATGTGGTACCTGCCTGTCCCCAACATAGCCATAAACCCTTATAAGCCTTAAACCCAAAACCCGTTAGGTTCCATAATGGTCCCCTTTTTACGGGAGTCCTGTCCCGTGGTCCATCCCTTCAAGGGACCTAGAACAACCCCCCCCCGCCCCCATAAAGACTAAGCCGAGGCCCTTCCATGGAGCTTAAGTGACTGCGAAAGTTCCTGCCGCTGACGGGTTTTGCGGTGTATGGTGTTGAGGATTTATAGGGGTTCCCTGATTTCTTCTCAACCGCAGTCACCAACAGGAGCACGTGCCTCATCACCGCAGCCACGATCGCCAGGGTTGAGGGTTCAGGAGCCTACAACTCACCAAGCGCTAGGGGACATCAGCAATTATTCCAAGTGGCTACCACTTTGGGGGGGGGGGGGGGGGCTATACAAGCTATGTTAGGGCCCATAAACTTGAAAAAACCCAAATCAACTCCAGCACACCTAAACCCTCAACCCAGAACCCCAGACCCAGGGTAGCAAAGTCTAAGCCCGGAACCCTGAAACTGAACTCGATACCCACCAAGGAGGAAATTGGAAAACCATAAGATTCAATTGAGATTCTTTTTTTTGTTCCTGGGATCCTACTAACCCCGAACACACAGGAACAAGGAAGCACGGATACTAAAACGGAAATTCTAGATGGCCGCAGCTTCGAGAGACGGCCGACTGTCACAGCTCTGACATTGGAGCTGTGCTCGAAACTTCTGGGCGGGATCTGACCGAATGAGTTTAAGGCTCGAGTAGCGCCACCCAGCTGTCAGGTTTCTGGTCTGGATCAGGGTTTCCGTGAACCAGGAGAACTGCATCCGACTTCGTGGTATTTGCCCAAGGGTTAAGAATACGGGCCAACACTTGGCTGCACTCAGGAGGGTAGCTATAAATTAAACTTTTACCTGCCTTAATAAGAAACCCAATAAACCCCAAAAAGGTAAGGATCTAAAGTTACAGTGAAGTACCACAAAGAACAGTCACGTGCCTTGTGGGAAAAGGGGGTGGAGCAGGGGCAGGGTGGTCTCGGAGAGGAGGTCTTCAAGGGTTTAGGGTTTAGGGCTCCATGGCTTCTCTCTAAACCCTAAACCCTACCTGGAGCCTTCAAATTACGTGAAAAAACAGCCTTTCCATGAAAACAGCCTTTTTCAAGACATGGACCCAAAAACAGCCCGTGGGGCGGAATTTGGCTAGGCATCCCAAAAAAAGGCTATTTTGAAATTTGTGACGGTGTTCAACTCGAGGACGTTTGCTTGCTACGTGTTCTGCGGATTCTTGCTTGTTGAAGCAACGAAAGCCTGAAGCCACAAGCAGAAACCCTGAAGTTGCAAACTCAAAAAACACGCAAGCCTGAAGCCAAGCCATGAAAGCCTGAAGGAAAAGGCGGAAATGGCCGGAAAAAAGGCGGAATTAGCCGGAAAAAGGCGGAATTTGCCGGAATTCGCTTCTTGTCTCGCTGAAACAGCCGAGAACCCTGACCTGCAGCTTCCGATTGTCATGGCATCAGAAGCAAACCTTGGGTCGACATGCGCTACGAAGAAGAAACCCTGAAGCATTGTCTTGCTTTGCATGTGGGCACGCGTGCCCTCAATAGGAAAAAGGCTGTTTTTGTTTGTCATGGCTGTTTTGGTCAAAAATGCTTGTTTTTGAGAATCTTGGCTGTTTTTGGTGTAAGTTTGGCTTGTGGCCATTTTTTCGCGTACACAGAGGGTCCAGGTAAACCCTTTTTGAGCACGGACTGAGGGGCATGCCGGCAGCTCAGGGGACATGTGTTGACGCTATACATCACAGATCCACTTCCGAGCACAAACTAGAAGACTAACGACACGCACACCAGTTCAGGTCAGGTGTTGTCTGCACATTTTCCAAGTGACTGGAGGCGCTGCTGCCTGCGACGACTCCTGTCGTCAACCTTTTTGGCATAAGCCCGTGCCTGCACCTCTTCAAGGGTCATGTGCGGCAACCATGGCATCACAACCGACGACGACACGTTGCTTGCCTCTGCTGATGGCTCGCATCTGGACATAATCCGAGTTGATATGGGTTCGCCAACGGAATGGCTGAGTTGGGCCACCTGCGCGCTCAAGTTCTCAACCTGCTTCTTCATGCCGTCCATGATGAGCTCAAACTGCGGCCTGGAGATGACCTCTAGCTCAGTTTGCGTGGCGCTTTCCCGACAGTCCAGCTCTCCACGCGCCTGCACAAAGCAGCCCTCGTTGTCTGGATTGCCCTTGTCAGAGGATTTTTCATGCAAGAAAGCACCGCTTCTGAGAGCACTGCTGTCGACATCAACGACAGTCGAAGTCTGCATTTTTGACTGGGTCTGAATGGAAGGATCACACCCTTGGCTTGGAGCATCGTCAACAAGCACCGTGGAGATGCTTTCACTCATCATGTCACTGAAGCCCAATGCCGAGTAGAGACTGATTGGTTTTTTGATGCGGACTGTGACATTGGTTGTCTTTGTCAAAGAGTACAAGCCATGCCAGAGGTGGCCAGCAACATCAATCTCCTTCTGTCTCTGTGCTAATCTCAGAGTATACCCAATGCAAGCAACGAGTTTTCTGTCTGCCATGGCACAAGTGAGGCAAGAAATTCTACGAATTGTCAAGCATTACCCTTTCGGGTCTCGTAGCCAAACCTTGAGCCAAAATGGCTACGGGTAAACCCTAAACCCTAAACCCTAAACCCTAAACCCTAAACCCTAAACCCTAGACCCTAAACCCTAAACCCTAAACCCTTTGTGTTCTTTTGGGTTCGGCGCTTCGGGTTGCTCTGCGTGATCGCGCCCAGAGCATGCTTGAAAGTCTTCAAAGGAGCAGCCGGCAAGTGCTTTGACATGACGAGAAGCAACAGCCAACCCCTAAATTCTGAATCCTAAGCCCCAATGATAGAACCCGAAACCGTAAACCCTAAACCCTAATAGCATCACACCAAAAACCGGGTGTTCATACCATAATAAGCATTTTGGCCAGGAGTTTGGGCTAACAGTTTGTTCCATGAACGATCTCCATTATGTTAGTTCGTTTAGAGTTTAAACCCTGATGCCCAATTTTTTGGGGGGGTGGTAAGAACCCAAAAGGGTGCTAGGAAATTTTAGGTTTTCTTCCCCTCCCGCACAGCTGGGGGTGCTGCCAATGAGAGCACCATCGGTCTCTTGAAATCCATCAGAAAAATCATGGAATTGTGATGTCACATCAATGAAACAAACATCAACATTCCTAAGGTTTTAGGCCATCGTTGTTGGTTTAGGGTTTTAGTAATACTATTAATAATACTAATACTAAAAAATATTACCAATAATATTGATGAAACTAGCTTATGGCTAAGCCAAGCAATGCTGCGCTGCTCGCTGAGCGATGGCGCGGGCCAGCTCAGCTTTGGTCGGATCGGTGCCTGGGCCATGCACAACGAAGCCCAAGCTGCTTCAGGCTTATCGGTTTAAGGCTTAGGGTTTAGGGTTTTCTGGGCCTGCACTTGGGATGTTCCCCTGATGCTACCAGTCCTCAAATAGGGATTAGAGTACCCCCTATTATGATCTCTTTTCAGGCCTGCTAGTATAAAGGGGGAGAATCCCAACCCTGCATTTACACTCTTGTCTACCAAGAGCCTATGGCAAATCTCACCAGCAAGGCTTGCACAACACGCACTGGCTGCACCGGCAAACCGGCAAACCGGCAAAACCTTTTTCAAGACTGGAACTGAGGCCAGCGCAGCTGGCACAACCCTAAACCCTCCAAAGCTGGCCCCTGGATCTACATCCTCAAACCGAACCCTGTATTAATTACTCCCTCCCACACCCCCAGCTTGCCTGCGAAGCCTCTTCCCCCCCCCACAATTAAATACATATATCTCTCTCTATATATACATATATATTTATATACATATCGATACATACATACCTACATACATACATACATATATGTATATACATATATATACACACATATTGTGCATATATATATATATGCACACTCACACCAAACCAATGTTTAAGCAAGGTGGCGGCCGAGCGGATTCTCCTGGTTCCGGACTAAGTCGGCGCCCCAGGACTCCTTCGGAGGAAAGGGGCTACCGTCCACCGCAATAGTCGTCCCACAAGTGCCCTGAATGAATTATACATGGGGTGTAAGCATATATATATATATATACTAATGTATATACATATGAATATGAATATACATAAACCGTTAATTAAGTAAATAAATAAATAAACTTACATACATACATACATACATACATACATACATCTATACACAGTATGTTCATGTCTAACGGCTTTTAGATAACAAATACAGATATGCACATAGGTGTATGCCTGTATGCGAGCATGTATGTGTGCGCACATGTGTCCATAAAGAGAGACAGAGAGAGAGAGAGAGAGAGAGAGAGAAGGGAAGAGAGAGAGAGAGAAACACCGAGAGAGAGAGAGAGAGAGCGAGAGAAAGACCGACAAAGAAAGAAAGAGAGGGATAGAACAAAACATGAACATAAAGAGAAGGAGACAGAGACAGCCCCTGTTTAGGCGGAAGGGTTGATTTTAGGGAGATGTGCTTGCAAGCTTGTCGACAGGCCCATCACTTTCGAGATAAGGCTCCCTCTCTCCCAGCCACGCGCGTCCTGTGCCGAGAGGTTCCTACTTGCAGGTTTGTTTCTTGGCTGCACTCAGGAGGGTAGCTATAAATTAAACTTTTAGCTGCCTTAATAAGAAACCCAATAAACCCAAAAAAGGTAAGGATCTAAAGTTACAGTAAAGTACCACAAAGGTTTGGGTATTCCAGGTAGGGTCAGGTAGGGTTTAGGGTTTAACGTGTACTTAAAAGTCGGGTTATAAGTAGGGCAAGTATGGTCACAGCTTTATTTGGAATTTATACCTACAGACAAGTACCAAATAACCTTCAAACAGGCTTTTGGTCTGGAAGGCTGCGGGGCGAAACGTTTGGTAGCTGTAGGGCCTCTTTCTATTGACAAGGCGTAGCTGTACCCACTCTACATTGCTTCCAACTCCCGAACTCTAGTCCCAAAGCCCAAACCTAAACCCTAAACCCTAAACCCTGAACCCTGCACCCTAAACCCTGAACCCTAAACCCTAAACCCTTAACCCAAATGCCCGGCTTTGTAGGGTTGAGTCCTTGCTTGTCGAGCAAGAGGTCCACGCGCAAATACCTTGGCGCAGCGTGCGGAAGCAGGCAGAGAAGGCTTATGGCCCTGCTTGGAGGTTTAGGGTTTAGGGTTTAGGGTTTAGGGTTTAGGGTTTAGGGTTTAGGGTTTAGGGCTTAGGGCTTAGGGCGTACTTACAACCAAGTATATAAGTCCTAAGCAGATGTTTTAGGGTTTAGGGTTATAGCCCCAATTATAGCTCTAGTGTTTACCTACTTAGAGGACTTAGGGGACTGAGGGGACCTATAAGTACAGTTATAAATTGGGGCTACAAGTACCCTGAAGCTCCAAGTACGGCCCTCTGCCTCTTTGGCCCGGCGCAGGGACTTGAAGATGAAAGGCGGGGCTTGAGTTTTAAATGTCTCTCTCTCTCTGCCGCTGCATCCCAAAGGTCCCACGCAGGGGTTCTATAGGTAGGGGATAGGATTAGGGGGACCCTTGGGGATATAGACCCCTCTGAAGTAGGTCCCTGTTTAAGAGCGCCAAAACAGGGTTTAGAAGGGGTTCCCTTTTTAAGGGTCCCCCTTATCCTACCTGGTATAGGGTTTGAGTGGGAATAAGAAAGGGTGCCTTATTTTGTGCCCGTACAAGGGTAGAGGCCGAACAAGCCCCTGTGGCCCACTGTGGGTCCTAGCAGAAGGGGTGAAATCCCGAAGCCCACCACTGTGCTCTCAGCGTGTTGCTGCGGAACTTCACCGCCGGCATCCGCTGTGGCCTCCTGGACCACCTGCTCCACCTCTCTCTGGAAGGTTCGGGGGTTAGGGTTCAGGGTTGAGGGTTTAGGGTTTGGGGTTCAGGGTTTAGGCTTTCGTTAGGATTCCAGGCTTATAGGGTTCCGGGCACAAGGTTGAGGAAAGTTTCGTGACTCACTCTCGCGCACGTCAGGCAAGGCTTCAAGTCACACTGCCAAGTCAAACAATACCACCTTGAGCAGACTGCCAGAGCTCATTCCAGAAGATCGCAGTCAGAACCCTCGTATCAGACTACTCTACTCACGACCGCATCTTCCAGCGCCATCGTGTGCAGGGTTTAGGGTTTCAGGATTGTGGATGTGCAAGCACATGTCTGTGCATTCTTCTGCGTTTTTCAGCTCAAGCTTAGCTTGAGGTCGTCTACAGGCTAGAGACCTACCCTTTCTAGAGCAATGTCCGAAGGCTTGTGCTGGCAGTGCCAGCCCTTTTGCCTCAATTAAAGGGTTCATGGGATCGACTCAAAAACTCCCTGGAACTCGTTGGCACCAAAGGCGAAAAGCAAACCGAAGGCAAACTGAGACCCTCCTGCCAATGCCTGAAGGGCTGCATTTTCCCTAAACCCTAAACCCTAAACCCCTAAACTGTGCTTGGCAAATAAAACCCTAAGCCCTAATGAAACCTAAAAACGATGTCCCCCAGGCCTTGCCCCGGAGGCTCTCCTCCAGCTCGAGGCGGCCCTGCTCATCTTTGGCAAGGCCCCAGCGCTGGAGCGCGGTGCCTCTCCGGGGATTCTTTGAGTCTCTAGGGCGTCTTACTTGATAAACCTATGATAAAAACCCCTTTATTTTCATCACCATTCAATACCATCATAATTATCCGAACCTGTAGAAAACATCAATGTGAAACCGTATGTTACAATAGATAAGTCACCCCAACAACACGGTTTCGGCACCGCCCTCTTTCACCTCTGTTTATGGTGTGGGGCTTAAATGTTACGGTTGGGACTTAGGGTTTAGGGTTTAGGGGTTTAGGGCTTCAGGCGTCAGCTTACTGGGGTTCACCGGAATCCCAGCCCCCGCGGCTCGAAACACAAATCCTTGCATGTGCCAGCCCAGGTGCGACACATGGCTTCGTTCTTGTAGCCACCTGCGAAGGAAGCCCCTAGACCCTAAACCCTAAACCCTAAACCCTAAACTCTCTGAGCCAGCACATGTGGTTTGCAAGGCGAAGTGGAGCTGGCGACCCTAAACCCTCAAACCCTAAGCAGCTGGTTTAGGGTTTAGGGTTTAGGGTTTAAGGGTTTAAGGGTTTAGGGTTTAGGTCTTTGGGGTGTGGCTTAGCTTAAGAATCCCCATTACTTGGAGGTCCATGATGGTACCAGTAGTACTTATAACTGGCGTTGCAAGTAGGGTAGGTATGGAAACAGCAGAACATTTATACAGGGTTAGATTCTAACCCTGCTTGGCCCATGAGAGCCTCCAAGGCGAGGGCGATTTGGGAGCTTTTGGGGTGTGGGGTGTCGAGGGCTGCTCCTGATTTGCTTAAACAAAGTTTCCGGAAGGCTCGAGGTCCCAGGGCAACCTGAGGACCAGAAAGTGAGTGGGCCCTCTTCTCGTGTGTTCATAGAGCTGACGTACGAGGGCCTCATCGCAAACAAAGCTTTAAACCCTAAACCCTAAACCCTAAACCCTAAACCCTAATCAAATAAAGGCCCACTCTGGGTCGAAAGGCAGCGTTCCTCCAGAGATTGCGCAGGAAGAGCGTTCCCCCCATAGCTTCGACAAGGGGTAACCCCGACTACGACTCCGGGGCTACCGAACCCTTTGCTGATACTAGCTATATCACCGCGCAACCATGCACCGAAAACAACCAAAAGGAGAGCCCTACATCCGAAACAAACATCATCGAAATGGCATCTAGAGCAGTGCATCCCTTTTAACTTGTGAGAGCCACTCGTTCCGGAACCTGGATTCTCAGCGAGGCCCTATCGACTGCTATATGGGTCAGGGGTCGGAGAATTGCGCTCAAACTTACAGGGCTTAGGTTTGTAGGCTGATGTCCCCCTAAAACTAACAGTCCTTACTAAGGATTATCGTACCCACTATTAAGGAGCTGTTTGTCTAAGGAGGAACATCCCAATTCGTAGGCTAGGGCTTGAGGGTTTGGGCTTGTGGGATTGAGGATCTAGGGCCGTTCGGGGGGGCTGCGGGTATTGAGGGGCTTCCTGCGCGACCTCCACCGGCCCGAACCGCCGCATTTTGCAACACAGGCCTGTGCCCTAAGCCCTAAGCCCAAACAACCCTAAACCCTAATTAGACCCTAAACCCTACAAAAAGCCAGACCTTCTCCGAGCCCTAAACCCTAAACCCTAAACCCTAGGTAGACCCTAAACCTTAAAGGCGCTAAACCTTCCATCCCAAACCCTATGAAGTAGACCCTATAAACCCGAGCAGATCCCCCCCCCAACCTTCGACCGAAAAAACAAAAAATAGACCCCATAAACCCTAGCCCTAAACCCTAAACCCTAAACCCTACACCCTACACCCTAAACCCTACAGACACCAAACCTTCAATCCAAAAAACACCAGAGACAGCGGAGGGTGCGCCTGTGATGGACCCTGCACCCTAATCAGACCCTAGCCCCTAAAACCTAAACCCCAAATTTGACCCTAAACCCTGAACCCTATAAACCCTAAACCCTAATTAGACTCTAAACCCTAAACCCTGAACCCTAAACCATAATTAGACCCCAAACCCTCAGCCCTAAACCCTAAGCCCGAAACCCTAAACCCTAAACCCTAAACCCTACGGAGCGTGCCTGTGATGGCTGGCCGTCCCAGGCGAGGGTTGGCAAGCGTCGTCCAGCCTCGGCCACGCAGCTGGCCGTCAACTACCTGAGAGCAGGGCTTATACAGGGCCGAGGGTTTCGGGTTTAGGGTTTAGGGCTACCTGTCGGTAGGGCTTATTATGTAGGGCTTAGGGTTTATAGGGTTTGCATTATAGGGCTTAGGGTTTGGAGGGTGTTATAGGGTTTATTTTATAGGGTTTGAGAGCAGTCCGTAGGGCTTTATGGGGGAAACAGAGGGCTTACTAGTAGGGGGATATAGGGTTTACAGGGTTTATTTGGGGTCTTATCGGTTTATGTAGGGCTTAGGATTTAGAGGGTTTACCTTCACCACCTGAGCAATCCGGGGTCTTATCGGGCTCATATAGGGCTTAGGGTTTAGGGGGTTTGGGGGGGTTTAGGGGGTTTTTTAAAGGGTCTGTATAGGGTTTAAAACGGGCTTATAGGGGGTTAGAGGGTTTCATAGCGTTTACCTTAATTAAAACCCCAAAATCTACGTTTGTTGTAGGTTACCTCGAATATCAAGGGCTATATCGTAAGAACCTGCGAAAAATATAGGTTTTTGGGTTCTGAGGGTAGGGTTCATAGGGTTCTTGGGGTTTCGGCTCTCCGGGTTCCTAGGGTTTAGCGTTCGTCGGGATGTATTGCTTAGGGTTCATGGGGTGGACCTGGGACTCTCTTTCTTTACCTGCAGCTGAATGGGTTATACCTACTAATTAAGGGGTAGTTACTACTAACCGGTAGTCTTTCGACTCTCACGCTGGTAGATGCGGGCGAGGCCTTCAGGGCGTGTGTATGGGGTGTAGGGTTTGGGGTGCTGGAGACGCATCCTAACCAGAACCTGAAGAACCCAAACAGCTGCTTATAGCAGGCTGTGGACCGAAAAGCTACATGCTCTGGTCTATCAAGCGCCGACATGTGAATGTTTGGGAGCATCGGCTTCTGTTTCGTTTCTTTACGTGGATCGGTGGCGGAATGCAGTGTGTGGCTTATAATGCGCATATACCTTAAGAAGCCCAAGCAGACGTTGCTGTAGGCTTTTATTACAAAACCCCCTATATAGGATTCTTACATAACCTACGAAAATGAAGATTTCGTGTTCTTAAGGTATTTTAATTAAATACCCACATGAAGACATGGGTTTCTGCGGGGATTTGGGCAGACAACGGCCTCTTCTTTTGTGGCCCTCAGGGTCCCAGCCTTCGGGTTTATCAACCCGAAGGAGGGTGAACCCACGAAGCACCTGAGAGCTGCTGCAATCGGAGTGCTTTTAAGAAGGAGTTGGCAAACCTGAGTGTAGCTCTACTGGGTTGGGCCTTCAAGCCCTTTGAACAACATATTTATGTGTCGGGCCCCTTGCGCATATCCCCAAAGCCAACCTAGTCTAAATTGGGGTCCCATTCTGGCTCCTTATCATAAGGGTACCTACTTCATAGGATACCCAAAAACTTACTTCTCCAATAACCAAGGAATAAAGAAGGGTTGAACTTTATTCTTCCTACTAGATAAGGAAACCCAGCAAGTTTAACATTCAACTATTGGCTAAGTAGGAAAAGGGACCCCTAAACCCTAAACCCTAAACCCTAAACCCTAAACCCTAAACCCTAAACCCTAAACCCTTAACCCATGGGCGTTCTGGAGCCGGGTGACGGTCCACCGAAGCTCGCCAACCAAATCGATCTGGGCAGCTTGGACTTCAACCCATTTTGGGGTTTAGGGTTTAGGGTTTAGGGGTTGGGGTTTGGGTGTAGGGAACCATAAACAGGCCTTAAGCCCTGAACCCTTAAAAAGAAACCTTCTGGACCCATCTCCCTGTCCCAATGGGCAGTTCTCTACATTCCGTACTATGTACAAGACCCATAAAAACAACTCTAACTTCGAGAAGTACCCAAATCCTGAAGCCCTTTTAGAACCTCTGATGCATCTTGGAACCTTGTCCCTAAACCCTCCAAACCCTAAACCTGTAGGCCCTTCAAACCCTGTATGCGGAACGGCCCTTGCAGCCCTTGGCCCTAAATCCTAAGCATTGTGCCCACTAAGCCCTTGAAACCCTACATTCTACACGGCCGCCCTATACCCTTAAATCCCTCTAAACCCTGAAGCTCTTTTTGTTGCGTACCTTTGCGCCGCAAACCCTAAACCCTAAGCGAATAAAAGAAAAGGGATCCCAAACTCCAAACCCCAAACCCCAAACCTTAAACCCTGAACCCCCAAACCATTTATAGGCCCTAAACCCTAAACCCTAAACCCTAAACCCTAAACCCCAATCCTTCAACCCTAAACTCTAAACCCTAAACTACTGTTTGCTTAAGAACCCCAAAAAAACTAAAAAAACAACAATAATCCCCATATTAACCTTAACAAGGAACAATATATGTACATATATATATATATATATGTTAAAAAAACTATTCATTTATGATTTTTGGTCTGGGTTCTTAAGCAGTTAGTAGTAAATGTGCCCGAAGCCGTAAACCTCTGGCACCCATCGTCTTTTGAAACGCAAGCCTTGGCTTGCAGCAGGACCGTCAGCTCGGCAGCCTCTTGAGCTTGACTTAGGGTTTAGGGTTTAGGGTTCAGGGTTCAGGGTTTAGGGTTTAGGGTTTGAGGGGGGGGTGGGGGAATGGGTTAGGTGGGGTTTAGGTGGGCCTGGGTGGGGTTTGGGTGGGGGTTCAGGTGGGGTCCAGGTGGGGTTGGGTGGGGATGGAAGTCCTGTACTTGGAGGTTTCATGGGTACTTTCGTGTAGGGTTCCCAGATAAGGTTACAGCCACGATTACCATATTTACAACTCTACTTACAAGTACACATGAACCTTCAAGTAGCCTCACGCCCTGCTCCCCCTTGTCGCTGTGGAGGATTCAGGGTTTCGGGTTTCAGGGGCCCCTACCCGTTTCTGTTTTGTTGGCGCCCGCCATGACATAGTTGCCCCGAACATGAAGGAGACTACGCAGGTCTAGGTCTAGCCCCAATGCCACAACCCCCCGCAACCCTAGAACCCTAAAACCTATCCCCTACACACCCTAACCCCAAACCTAAACCAAAGCTCGGCTTGGAGTCCTCTCACAGTTTGCCTCCTTCGGCATCTTTGCCACGACGCTCTTCTCCAAGAAGTCAGGCACCTGCATCCCATAAAAACGGACACGGCCTATCTGCAAGCTCGATGAGAATTACATGTTGAAAGGTTCAGGGGGCTAGAAGGCACCTGGGCATGAGGGCCCATAGAACTTGAGCGTTGATTCCAAACCAAGCCGTGCAACACCACGCGGGGTAGTTCTCTATGACCTTTGGGCACCCTCGTGACCAGGAACGTCGGAACGCCCCCGAACGCAAGCCATAGCTTAAGCATGCAGCTTTTCTATCTAAACGGAAGCAACTCCGTCTACAATGTCTACAATCAGCAAGGCAGCTACAGTAAGTGGTGTGTAGTACCTTCCCTACGGGTCCCCAAACCCTAAACCCTAAACCATGTACCCATACAGTATATACTCGAGGCCATACGCTATGATATGGGAACCCCTGACAGGCCCAAGTATATACTTTACGGGGGTTTACGGACCCTCAATATACACTCCAAGAAAAGGATTCCCTTTAGTATACCTCTTGGAATATGGTGATGAGGACAGGATGTTCCAACTTTTGGAGTCTAATTACCGAAAACTAGATTGGTACATGGATCCTTTGGGTTTCCGGCTTGAGATTAAGCCGAGTGTGCGCCTCGCTGGGGCGCAGCCGTCGCACGGCGTAGCCGCCCCAAGATAGGCCTTGCTTCACCACGACATTCCTGGGCTTGCTGTATATGGGGGGTGTGAGGATGAGGGTCTGAAGGTGTGGTGACTCCTACACCCCCCTTAATTCCCCAGTCTTGGGCAAACCCTGAGCCCCAAACCCTTAACCCTGAAACGCCCTGAAGTGTAGTGTATGCAAGGTTCTCAAGAGAGGTTCGGAAGTAACACGGCTTTAGACTGCTGAGTGGCGTGCCAAGATTGAGTTGTGCGAGGCGCAGACTTTTTCAGGTGACATTGGGAGGGCTTCTTTTGCTCAAGCCTATCCCCAAGGTTCCCTAACACTCCCCACTACTGCTTCCCGAAGTGTCCCTAAGTACCTGCATGAACCTCCAGTTAATGCAAGTATACCCTGTAATCTCTTTGGGGGCCAGCTGAAGTAGGCACAACTCAGAGCCCTTGACCCCTTTGCTGCCCTTTTTTAGAAACAACCCTGTTCTGCCTGTTGTGGCCTTGAACCCTTTTCTACCCAGCTCTACCCCAAACCCTAAGCCCCAACACCCCAACCGCTGAGCACTGTCCGGTCTCTCCAGGGGAAGCCCCACCGACTTCGCGTCAGCACGCAGCTCCTGGCACTTTTCGGATGTGGTCGTGGGTCAACATATAAGTTATTTTGGGCCGGGACTTACCCTAGGGTCTAGGGTTTAGGGTTTTTTTTGCCACCCGCTTAGCTGACCTCTCGGACACTCTGCAGGGGAATGCCTGGATATACTGTATATGCGTTCACCTTCGGTTACACCGAAATCACAGACTACTGAAATCCCCGAGTCCACAGCTGAGAGGTTTAGGGTTTAGGGTTTAGGGTTTAGGGTTTAAACCCTAACCCCGAAACCCTAAACCCATTCCGACGTCGTAACCCCCTAACGACTCCCAAGAAGGACCGTCAGATCCACCCCGATGTAAACCCCAAATGCTGAAGCCACTATGCTGCTTCAAGTCCATAAAACTTTCAACTGGGAGCCCAACCTACTATTTGCTTAAGAATCCAGAAAAATAAAAAGACTCTTCCTTATTAAGGTTAATATAGGGATTACTATTTTGTATTCTTTTGGGGTTCTTAAGCAAACAGTAGCAATCGAGTCCTGGATAGCTCGCGCAGCCGCCACTGCCACGCTGCTGCCCCCGGCCCGCACGCCATGCTGCGTTCGACGGAGCTGAAGAAACCTCGGCCGCTGTTGTCTCGGTTCTATGGGGTTTAGATATCGCTGTATGGGGTTCTAGTAGGGTTATAGATTCATAGGCTCATAGGGTTTGGGGTTAAGACAGGCCTGGGTGGTTGTAGGGCTTTAGAGGGTTTAGGGCTCAAGCTTCCCAGACCCTACAAACCCTAAACCCTAAACCCTAAACCCTCGGCAGGTCTCAGCCTACCTTCCCCCGTAAGTTAGTGAATCAGGGTCCAGCCCGACAATGGAAAGAGGGGCTACTCTGGGTCCTAGATGAAACCCTAAAACCCTAAACCCTAAAACCCTAAAACCCCAAAACCCCAAAACCCTAAAACCCTAAAACCCCAAAACCCCAAAACCCTAAAACCCTAAAACCCTAAAACCCCAAACCCCTAAAACCCCAAAACCCTAAAAACCTAAAACCCTAAAACCCTAAAACCCTAAAAACCTAAAACCCCAAAACCCCAAAACCCTAAAAAAACCCCAAAAAACCCCAAAACCCCAAAACCCCAAAAACCCTAAAACCCTAAAACCCCAAACCCCAAAACCCTAAAAACCCCTAAAACCCCTAAAACCCCAAACCCTAAAACCCAAAACCCTAAAAAAACCCAAAACCCTACAACCCTAAAAACCTAAAACCCTAAAACCCCAAAACCCAAAACCCAAAACCCCAAAACCCTAAAACCCCAAAACCCCAAAACCCCAAAACCCTAAAACCCTAAAACCCTAAAACCCCAAACCCCTAAAACCCCAAAACCCTAAAAACCTAAAACCCTAAAACCCTAAAACCCTAAAAACCTAAAACCCCAAAACCCCAAAACCCTAAAACCCTAAAACCCCAAAACCCCAAAACCCCAAAACCCCAAAACCCTAAAACCCCAAAACCCTAAAACCCTAAAACCCCAAACCCCTAAAACCCTAAAACCCCAAAACCCTAAAACCCTAAAACCCCAAAACCCCAAAACCCTAAAACCCTAAAACCCTAAAACCCCAAAACCCTAAAAACCCTAAAACCCTAAAACCCTAAAACCCCTAAAACCCCAAAACCCTAAAAACCTAAAACCCTAAAACCCTAAAACCCCAAAACCCTAAAAACCCTAAAACCCTAAAACCCCAAAACCCTAAAACCCTAAAACCCCAAAACCCCAAAACCCTAAAACCCCAAAACCCCAAAACCCTAAAAACCTAAAACCCTAAAACCCCAAAAC
Organism: Symbiodinium natans; assembly: GCA_905221605.1. Lineage (NCBI taxonomy): Eukaryota > Dinophyceae > Suessiales > Symbiodiniaceae > Symbiodinium > Symbiodinium natans. The sequence goes on from CAJNDS010001001.1 coordinate 544,066, forward strand.
CCTAAAACCCTAAAACCCCAAAACCCTAAAACCCTAAAACCCCAAAACCCTAAAACCCCTAAAACCCTAAAACCCTAAAAACCTAAAACCCTAAAACCCTAAAACCCAAAACCCCTAAAACCCAGGATCTGGGAGTCCAAGCTCTCCCAACTGCCATCTTGAGGTTCAGAGGCTCATTGGGTTTGGAGGGGTTTAGGGTTTAGGGTTTAGGGTTTAGGGTTTAGGGTTTAGGGTTTAGGGTTTAGGGTTTAGGGTTCCTCAACCCTTTTGCAGAACCCTAAATCCTAAAACCCCAAACCCTAAAACCCCAAAACCCTAAAATGCTGAGGTTCAGACGGCTTTGGGGTTCAGGCTGCCTTTTTCGGGGCCCTGGGGGGCCGAAAGCCTTCTGCACCTCTGGGGTTTAGGGCTCAGAAGGTCTAGGGTTCAGGGTTCATAAGGTTTAGGGAACCGAAAGAACCATGTTGTGCATTCCTACATCCTGGAACGCCGTTTCAGGCGCCAAGTGTAGTACCACCCCGGAAATCGAAACCGCGCGTCGATCTAGACCATTGAAACTCTGAGCTAGTTGATGCACGATGTGCCCGAAAGCCTGATGTTTCCCTAAACCCTAAACCCGAAACCCTAAACCTTGTTAGTCTTGTGTCCAAGCAGCTTCGTGGGTGGCATCAGGGCACTCGAGTACCTGAGGTCGAAATAATTTGACCCTGACCCTAAGAACCCCAGCCTACTCCTTTGCAGGTTCTTAACTAGTTTAAAGCCCCTTATAAGACCCTTAGGTAACCTACTAAAAAGTGGGTTTTGAGTTCTTAAGGAACTTGGGTGCTTTGGGCAGCTAAGCCAAGCCCTCTGCAATCCATCTGACATGAACTTGCCCACCCCGAAACCGAAACCAACCAAAGATCCTGACCGCGAGCCCCCCCTCTGCGAAACGAACTCCGCACAGCGCTCCTCCACGTCTACACCTCTGGTAACTTAAGATTGCGACCAAGGCAACATACCGTCTGCGCAGAAAAAGTGAGGCCGAAAGGGCGCGACGAAGCAGTGAAAAACCGCAAGCCCGAAAACGCATGCGCTCTCGTGCCTCTTCTCACTGTGGAGCTTGTCCAAGGGGGCACTGGGGTACAGGAGCCTTGACTGGGACTTCACCGCCTGCATGCAGTGTTGGCTTTATGCATGTAGAATGTAGAAACTACGAGAAGCTACAGATATAAACAAGCATACCAACACACAGCTGTCTACATGCATATATACCTACATAAACAAAAAATAAGCAGAAATGTATAAACATAATCTATACACCTCTCGAAAAAACGCATATATATATATATATAAATATAAATATATATATACACATACAATTTATACAATCGTGTTTTGTATAATAAGAAACGCATTTTCACCGTCACCGATTGAGGTGTAGGAAAAAAAGGCTTCGGTCTCGCGAGTGAAGAGGTCGTCGGCGCTGGGATCTGCAGCCCCACAAAGCCGCAAGACAAGCCCCCTCACCTCCAGCCCAGGCCTTCTTAACCCCTGAATCGGGTTTTTGGGGTTTGGGGTTTGGGGTTTAGGGTTAGGGTTTAGGGTTTAGGGTTTCGGGTTTAGGATTAGATACCCTTCAGAAGCTTCAAAAACCAAGCCATTCACAGGGCCGCCTCCAGGACAGGGTAGTAGTCCCAGGAGGGGATGCCTAGGCTGCTCAGCACCACGTGAAGATGACTGAGCCCTGCAAAGAGGCCTATGAGTCTTAACAGGTTTAGGGTTTAGGGTTTAGGGTTTAAGGCTCCATGGACCCTCCTACAGAGGGACTGGCACCTCCTAAGGAGGGTTCTGGGGTCTCAATTCCTGGGGTGTTGAGGGCCCAAGAGCCTTAGGTCATACATGGCAGGCCCCACAAGCCACCCACCAGAAATCCGAGACCATTGCAAGATGAATTGTGGTGCAAGGACAAGCCTTTGGTTGGACAGTTGAGGCGTTTAGCGTTCGAGGCTGTTGGAGCCAGAGTGGCCGGCGAACGCTAGAAGAACTAAAGCTACCAGAAAGCAATCCTTCGAAGTTTAGCAGCGCTTGCATTGTGGTTGTAGGGGCTCAGAGACGGCAGCTCAGGCACACTCCTTCTCGTACTTGCCGTGCCAGGCGTGCAGCATCACGGCCGCGGCACCGTTGATCTGCAAATCAGGCAGCACTTGGAGGTTCATTTGGGGCAATTAGAAGTAGGGCTTTGAGCAGGGTAACTATGGTTCAAACCTGGTTCAGGGTACCTCATAACCCTATACTTCTACGTACCCTAATGACCTCAACATCATGAGGCTTTGAGGTCTACAGGGTTTAGGGGTGGGAGGGTGGTAACTTTAAGGTTAAGGGTTTAGGGGTTTTACAGACATATATAGGGCTTACTTGTTTAAGGGCGCGGATACAGAGCCCCCTCAACTCTGCTCGGCATGGCTCGGCCGTTGCCTTCCCACTCTTGGCGGCCGCGCCTACCGCCAGCCACCTGCCACGTCGTGAGCAGCCCGGAAACGCTATAATCCATAATGTCCCTAAACCCTAAACCCTAAACCCTAAACCCTAAACCCTAAATCCTAAATCCTATACGTCCAGAGCCCTGATTATCAGGGTACTAGAGCCCCTTAGGACCCCATTATTGAGTCATTGGAAGGATGGGGTTAGGTGAGGAGTAGGGCATGTTTCTTGAATGGCACGTGGGTCCCTGGTGAACTTTAAGGGGGGATCCTCACACCAAGGATATTGGCATCTCTGGGATTGCCGCGCAGGTGTGCGCACTCGCCTAGTTTTGAGAGGCAGAGGGAGAGAGGGAGGGAGGGATGGTGATCCAAGTCCAAGCCAAGCGAACAACATCAGCACAGCAGTAGTGCTGCACAGCCAATTTCTTCCGGAACAGGCATCACAAATGCAAGGAGGGTTGGGGAGGTTTACGAAATCCTAAACCCCCTTTGCGCCAGTACCCTAAACCCTAAAACCCTTCTTCGCAGCAGGCCTAGACAAGCTGTTCACGTTCGCAACAAATCCTAAACCCTTTTCCCTAAACCCCAAACCCTAAACCCCAAGCCCTAAGCCCCGAGCGCCATCGAAATGTGCAGAAGAAGCGAGCTGGGAGTCGCGAGGCTCGATCTTTCACAGGCCACCGCCGGACCTCTTCGCTTTTCAACGTGGTTCGAGACTTCTGCTTGGGGATGTTCACCTTTATACTAAGCGTGCGCAATAGGGACTCTTTTTAAAAGAGGGTACCATCATCCCTATAAATGGACTGTTAGGATCCCAGATTCTACTCTTGCTAAAGCCCTGCACACCTAAACTGCCTTTTGGGCGTTCAACGCCTGTGGGTTCTTTAGGGAAGTTCCGCCTCAGATCTGTCTCGCGGCTTGCAAGAACTTTCAGGGCATCACACAGAAACATGGCCTATGAGATGCATACATATCATACAACCACGAAACTTGATTAGATTTCTGAACTCTTCTTGAACGGGAACCTACTATCAGTCGAAGGCCCAGCTAGCTTGCTGTACCCCATGCACTTTGTAACAGAACATAACGTAGCACGGCGCGCACGACCAAAACGCAAAGGCACATGCACAGAGAGACATGTATGAGTATATTGGTAATACACATACAAACCCTAAACCCTAAACCCTAACCCTAAACCCTAAACCCTTGGGTCAAACAACCCCCCCCCCCAACAAAAAAAAAAAAAAAAAAAAAAAAAGACCAACATCTTGGGGTCTGCTGGGGCCGAAGCACCGCTTCTTTCTGTACTAAGTGCTTAAGAACCACCCAAAAAAAAACTACTCAGAGAGCCCAATACATAACCCTAAACCCTGAACCCTGAACCCTAAATCCCCTGTGAAATAAGTCAGGAACATACCTGAAACCATAGTAGGCTCCTGAGAAACTATCGAGCTCTGGATAAACCCGAAATCTCTACACCCCCCTCTCCGACCGCACATTCGAAGTCCACCCAGCTTGATCTTTCCACCCTGGGTCCTCTGCCCTTCAACCCTTAAACTCTTAAGCCAGGAACGTTATGGGAGTCCAATCCTATAAACTATAAACCCCAAACCCCACAATTTTGTAGGAGTATTGGGGCTCTCTGGACACCAGCTGGATCTTCAACCCTAAGCCCTAACCTCTAAACCCTAAACCCGAAGCCCTAAACCCTTAAACCCCCAAAACCCTTAATTTCTAGGAGTCACACCCGAAACCCTAAACCCCACACCCTTAAACCCCAAAAGAGCCCTTAATTTGTAGGAGGATTTGTCCTCTCTACTCTAACCCATAAACCCTAAACCCCACACCCTTAAACCCCAAAAAGCCCTTAGTTTCTAGGAGTCTTTGGGCTCCTCCTACACCCTTAAACCCATTAAAAAAACAAATAAACCCTAAACCCTAAAACCCTAAACCCTAAGACCCTAAACCCTACACATTTATAGGAGTATTTGTCCTCTCTGGATACCGGGCTTCTGCGCACCTGGAAGCCAAGCTCCCGCGCAGCCCGGGCCAGCAGGGAACAGAAGACCAGGCTGGTGAGCTCCTGGAGGTTTAGGGTTAGGGTTTAGGGTTTAGGGTTTAGGGTTTAGGTCAGCTCCTGGAGGTTTAGGGGGTTGAAGGGGTTGAAGGGTTTGAAGGGTTCATAAGGTCAGCTCCTGGAGGTTTAGGAGGTTTAGGGGGTTGAAGGGTTTGAAGGGTTCATAAGGTCAGCTCCTGGAGGTTTAGGGGTTGAAGGGTTTGAAGGGTTGAAGGGTTCATAGGGTGGGTTTAGGGTTTCGGGTTTGAAGGGTTTAGGGGTTGAAGGGCTTGAAGGGCTTGAAGGGTTTGAAGGGTTTGAAGGGTTTGAGGGGTTGAAGGGTTGAAGGGTTGAAGGATGTAGGGGTTTTTAGGGAGCCTGGTCAGCTTCTGACTGGAAGGCATCCTTCTTTTTTGTGTCTGAGTGGAAGGGCTGAGGGATGTAGGGGGATGTAGGGTTTAGGGTTTGAGGGTTTAGGGTCCTCTTTCAGGGGGGGTTAGGCCTCCTAGGGTCTTCGTTTCTGAGACAAGGGTTGAGGGGGGGTTTAGGGCTTGGGGTCCTCTATTTTCTGAGTCGTCAAGAGAGGGCCGTAGAGGTTTTACGGTTTTGGCGTCCCGTTCACGGCTACCTTTATCGGGTTTAGGGATAGGGGTTCTCGTTTCTGAGTCAAGGGTTGGGGGATGTCGAGGTTTTGGGTTTAAGGATTAGGCTTTTAAAGCAGGGCTGTTGGGGATTACTCGAAAGTTCAGTCGGGTACTTACGTACAAGTAGGGTTAGGAGTACCTGAAAAGTACAAAACCAAACAGGTTATGACCATAAGTGACTCTACTTCTAAGAGTATCCATGAATAGGGTTGTCTACAGGGATTAGGGTGGATGGACCCTACTGGCACAGTCAGCCCTGGACTAAACTCGCATGAGGCTGCCAAGGGTGTTCGAAGTCTTCTAAGCCCGTGCTACCGTCAACTTAGATGGCCATGCTGTCGACCGTCTGGGGATTCTACAGGTACTTCGGCTTCATGCCCTATATGTGTAGTGGAGGGGGGCTCTAGAAAGACAATTCCTATGGGAATCATATTTACAGAGCTCAATTTGTAGTAATTGGGGCCATTGAGCTTTAGCACTGCTTTAGCACTGCTTTAGCACTGATTCGAAGTCAAGCCAGTAATTTTACAAGTCTCTGGCGAACCGCAGGGAAGGATCCTGTCAAACTCTCTGCACGAGCAGCCAAGACAATCCTTGGACCTTTACACCCTCTAAACCGTTCAAAGCGAATCCCGAAAAGCCGTCTGGTAGTTGCTTTAGGCCAAGTGCTCCCGACACCCTGAGCCTGAAACCCTACAGACCTTACACACCCCTGAAACCATGCAAAGCCTTTAAACCCTTTGAAGCCCTTAAAGCCTTTAAACCCTTTGAAGCCCTTAAAGCCTTTAAACCCTTGAAGCCCTGAAAAGCCTTTAAACCCTTTAAGCCTCTTTGAGCCGTTTGAACCCGAAGGACCCGGTCAGCCAGGACACACAGCAAAGCGGCATCCGGGCAGCAAGCCGCTGGGCGACCTGAAGGATTCTGTGCTTTAAGCCCTTAACCCTAAACCCTAAACCCTAAACCCTAAATTATATGAATAGGTCGCCTTCTAATTGCAGAAGGGAAACTCAAAATCGGTCCCAAGGCACGACCCAGTGATTTTAAAGCCCCCTACAAAAACAAAACCTCCGAATGGCCGAAATCGGGTGCATTTGGGGATTCGGGGGGGGGCGCTCCTCCTGAAGCTCAGGAGGCATGGTCGCGTCCACCTTCTGCTTGCCTCGGGCACAGCCCAGAGGGTCCATTTGTAGTACCATTTGTGGAATCTACAGGTACCCAAAGACGATACTAAATGGATTCTTTGGGGGGTACCTAGGTCCATAAAAGTGCTACGAACGGACCCTCTGGGATAGGGATCCAGAGGGTGCGGGGTGTGGAAATCAGAGGCCCTGGCCGGACGACCAGTGTCGTATGCCCTAGAAAAGGGCCCGGGCGCTTAAGCGTGGGTAGATTGGCCCCCCCAAACCCTAAACCCTAAACACTAAACACTAAATCCTAAGCCCTAAACCCTTATTGGGTTTAGGTCCCCGAAGCCATGGCAGCTTCAGCGCTTGCCTGAAGCTGCGGTGCAGTTGCTAGCCACTATCTCCGGCTCATGCCCATCACCTTTCAAGGCTTTTGGGGTTCAGGGTCCGTAAACTAACCCAAAACCCCCAAACCCCAAGTAATTGGCTATATACTTCAGGGCCTATAGGATGCATTTGGAGGGTTTTTCGCGCCCTAAACCCTAAACCCGAAACCCTAAACCCTAGACCCTAAGCCCTAAACCCTAGACCCTAAGCCCTAAGCCCTAAACCCTAAGCACTCGACTCACTGCAGCGGAAGCACAGACCCAGTTGGTGCTGTAAACCAGGTGGAAGGCAGCCCTCTTTCTGCTAAGCGGGCGCCTTAGGCACTTGTTGGGGTTTAGGGTTTAGGGTTTAGGGTTTAGGGTTTAGGGTTTAGGGTTGAAAAGGGCTGTGCAGGGTCTTCTGAGGGCCCCTGAAAGCCTTGAGCCCCTGAAAACCTTAAGCCCTGTAGGGTTTATAAGGCCTTCCTCTTAAGGTCTTATCGGGCTTCTGGGATGAAGGAATGTGGGTTTATAGGGTTTAGGGTTTAGGGATATTTGAGGGGAACACATCCATTTCCATGTTCGGGTTTAGGGTTTAGGGTTTAGGGTTTAGGGTTTAGGGTTTAGGGTTGCTAAATTTCCGCCTGCATGCCGGGTTGTTAGTTTATAGGGGCTGTTTATTCTTTACAGTAGGGGGGGGGGGGTTAGGGTTTGGTGAGTTTAAGGCTTTTGTTGGGGGCTTACGAGTTGTCATGCCGCATCTGGGTGCATCTCGCCCACGCCCTTGGGATTCCCCTAAACCCTAAACCCTAAACCCTAAACCCTAAACCCTAAACCCTAAACCCTAAACCCTAAACCCTAGTCTGCTGACTTGTGCGGCATGTGAATATGTCCCTGTCTCAAGGCCTACGTCTTCTCTAGGCCCGAGAGCCGTACACCATTTGTCAACAGGCTTCTGCGCATCCGCCTGGAATTGTCGCAGCCCCTAAGCCTCGATCTCAAAAGGTACCGACGTAAACGCAAGTCAACCATTTCCGAAACCATAAACCCTAAACCCTAAACCCCAAACCCCAAACCCTAAACTCTAAACCCCAAACCCTAAACTCTTCAGGACTCCAGGCGTTTCGGTGTCGGGGCTTGTAGGGTCCAGGGGTTTAGGTTTCCTTAAGGCTCCGGGTACTTCCTAAGGAGGGTTCTGGGGTGAGGTTTTGTGGGCCCAAGAGCCGCAGGGTTGGACCCCACAAGCCCCAACGCCGAAACGCCGGGAATCCTGGAGGGTAAAGGGCTTTGGGTTTATAAGGTTGATAGGGGGCTAGGGGGGTGTAGGGCACCCATGCGGACTTGCAAGGATTTAGGGTTTAGGGTTTAGGGTTTAGGGCTTAGGGTTTAGGGTTTAGGGTTTAGGGCTTACTGTAGGCTCATGCCCAAGCCGTGTGGGCTCAAAGCTGTGTGAGCCAGGCATCGGGATTCTCGCGGTTGAGGTCTTGGCGATGCCCTTCTTTGCGCCCTTCCTCCTTTTTTGCAGTGCTAGGTGGCCTCTTGGCATGTACCCAATCTTTCCAGGGACCTCATTCTGGGGTCCCTAAAGGCTCGCGCAACCTAATCAGTATAGGTCCCTGGAAGTAGTGATAGGGTGGGGTCTAGGATTTTGGGGTTACCCCCTAAATAAACCCTAAACCCTAAACCGTAAACCCGGTGTAGGCTTCCTTTTCCTACATCGCAGGGGTGCCGACGAGAGGGCTTAGGTTTTGGCCCTACCTGCCTAGCTGATGGGCTTAGGGTCTATAGGATTCACGGTTTAGGGTTTAGGGACGGGGTCACACGAACATGGCCAAGCGGGAGAAATGACGAAAGCCCGCTCGACCGACGGAATGATCTACAATCAATCTCACGCCTATCAGCCTGAGCTCTCCCCACACCAGGAGCCCAAGCCTGACCACAGAGCTTTCTGCCAACACGGCTTCATCGCAACCGGGTATGATGAAATAAGACACAAAAGGCTTTCAGAAGGTTGCCTACTACCCTAAACCCTAAACCCTAAACCCTAAACCCTAAACCCAAAAACCGGAACCTAAACCCTCTTTTTGAAAGAGGGGAAACGTAAACCCTAAACTCTAAACCCTTGGGAAAGCCTGTGGGGGAACACTCTACGTGTCTCAGCTCCTCGAGCGCGCGCGCAAAGGAGTGGCGGCTGCTGCACGGCCCATGGCTGTCTAGGAGCCCTAAACCTAAACACTCTTTGCGCAGATGGTGGTTTAGGGTATAGGGGTTTAGGGGTTTAGGGGAAACCTACACTAATTTCCCGGTTCTAGGAGACTCCTACTATCTGGGGGGGGTCTAGCTTCAGGTCCCCTCTTATCGACAACGCCCATAGTACATCCTGCACCTACTTCAAGGTTTAAGGCTCTAAACATAGTTACACTACGAAGAAACCCTCTTCTAAGTACCCATGAACCTCCAAGTATCTCTCGAAACCCCATACCTTAATAAAACAAACTCTAGAGCCCAGGTAACTTCATGAGCAACCGTCCCATAAAAGCCTTTCCTGACATGAGGGCCTTCTTATAAGTACCCATGAACCTCCAAATAACCCTCGAAACCCTATACCTTCAAACCCCTGAAGCGAGGATAACTGCATAAAAGCCTTTTCATGAAGAGTTTCGGGCGCCTTGAACATCTCATAGCCAAAGGCCGGCGGGGTATAAGCCGTCGTGGAGAACTGTAATGCTAGGTGGGTTAGGGTTTAGGATTGTAGGGCACAAAGCTACGCAAAAGAAGGGGAGCTGCCGACACCCGACTATAGCCACGGTAGAACCTAAGAAACACACTGGTAGGTTGGTCCTTTCAACTCCTTTCAACCCTGTTCTGTACTTACACAATTAGGGGAAGAACTAAACCTAGTTCCAGAATGGTACCCACTAGAGTTCAAGCCATGCTGCTGACTTTGAGCTTAGGGTGAATGAGGCCTTCGTACCCAAATACTTGGAGGCTCAGGGTACTTACAACCCCAGTTGCTGCACTTCTACGCCCCCTGAGTCCTCTCAGTCCTCTAAGTAGGTTCTAAGTGGACTTCTAACTGGGGTTATAGGTACCCATGAACCTCCAAATACGCCTGATTCTGACCCCAGGCAACCCTCAAGGAAGAAGGCATCCTCAAGTCTCTTCTGCTCTGATTTGTTCGGGTCTCTAAGGCCAGCTACATGGTCCCCTAAAAGGCCCTTAAAAAGGGGATCCCTTATGTACCCCTCATACACCCTGTACAACCCAAGGGCCCTTGGCCCATACTTCAGTTGGCCCGTACTTCAGAACCCTTGAACCAGACCCTAAACCCAAAACTAGACCCTAAACCCTAAGTCCTAAACCGCGGGCCAAGCCATGGACGTGCGTAAAGGTGCCGCCGCCCGCCAGGGAAAACCAGAATTCGAAGGATTCCTGGTGTCCAAACCCGATAAACCCTACGGTACACCTAAACCCTAAACCCCTAAACCCCAAACCCTTTTACATCCAGGCCTCGTCACAAACCCCTAAACCCCCAGTTCGCTTAGGGGGTTCGGGGCTTCAGAGCCTGCAGTTCTCAAGTCTGGAAGTTTGAATAAAGTCTAAACCCTAAACCCTAAACCATTGAATAAAAATCTCAAGGCGTGGAAGGACTTCTAGGACGAAGTCCCCGAGCGTAAAGCATTTAAGTTTTTGCCGGTAATAGGGTTTAGGGTTTAGGGCCCTGCAAGGTGTGTGTGTGTGTGTGTGTGTGTGTGTTGGTCGAACTGTAGGTCAGCAAGGGCCCAAATCTCGGAGTTTTAGGGTTTAGGGTTGAGTGACTCGCAAGGCGGTTTGAGATACCCTAAGGGTCCATGTACCTATATAGTACATACTTGGGCCTTAAAGGGGTTCCTATATAGTAGCTTTAGGGCCCAAATATATACTATATAGGTACATGGACCCTTAGGGATATTGAGTCAGTGCCGATCCGGGCCCATCGCCTTCTAGGAAGATCAGGCTGATGGGCTCCTACGCTCTTGTCTTGTCGTGAGCAGCGACCTGTATGCCATTGTTGGGAAACACTATCCCGACCCTAAGCCCCAAACCCTAAAACCCTAAAACCCTAAAACCCTAAAACCCTAAAACCCTAAAACCCTAAAACCCTAACACCCTAAAACCCTAAAACCCTAAAACCCTAAAACCCTAACACCCTAAAACCCTAAAACCCTAAAACCCTAAACCCTAAAACCCTGAAACCCTAAAACCCTAAAACCCTAACACCCTAACACCCTAAAACCCTAAAACCCTAAAACCCTAAAACCCTAAAACCCTAAAACCCTAAAACCCTAAAACCCTAAAACCCTAAAACCCTAAAACCCTAAAACCTAAACCTACATCCTCTGAAGCTTATCCCGGCCCGCCAGGGCCTTCGAAACAGGCAAGCCAGCCTAATTCCCATACTAGGCTGCCCAGCAACCTAGGCTTAAAACGGGTGCCCTGTTTTGCTTAAAGGGGTTAAAAAGGGAACCTAAACCCCAAAAAAAGGGAATAAGGGTACTACTGGGCATCCTAGCATAGTTCCAGATGCCTACTCACAGCATGCAAGAAACCCGCAAATCCTACAAGGTACCCTAAATCCTAAACCCCAGATCTTATTCCGTTCCTTTCTCCAAGGGAGCTATCTATGCGCTTTGAGTCCTAAACCCTGAACCACCCTAAGCCACGATATCCCAAACCGCAATACTCTTAAAAGTCTCCTGCACGAGATTTACCGTGTCAGCCTCACAGAACCGAGGGCCTTCCCGGATACCCTAAACACACAAGGCTGCGTACTGCAACAGGTACGCAAGAAAGGGGACCGCAGTCTTCTAAACCCCTAAGTGGCGTCGTTCCTTCACGTTTTGGGCTCCGTACATGGCAAGGCACCTCATGAGGAGGACCCCAAAAGAGGACCTTAATTTAGAGAACTCCCCACGCGTTTTAAACATCAAAGTACCCTAAACCCTAAACCCTAAACCCTAAACCCTGAGCACCTAAGCACCTAAGCACCGAAGCACCTAAGCACCTAAGCCCTAAACCCTAAACCTGGACCCTTTGAGAACCGAGGCACGTTGGCTTCGATGCGGTTGGCCAGGCTGCTCTCCTGTCGTCAGTCTGGTGTGGATTTCTGACAGTAGGGGGCACCTTATTATTGGGGTCCTTGATATAAGGGAATAGTAGGACTATTTGGGGGACGATATAGGGGTCCCTGATTTTCGTAAGCCCCCGGAATTCCTTACAAGGACGAAGATAGGGAACTCGGGAAATAAATTCCTCATATTCCCGGGACGAAATTCCCTGCTTCCCACTGACTTTACAAAGCTCAATTCAACAAGCACATGGCGCATTTCCAACACAACTGATTATATCTTTCAGGACACCCCCCCCCCCCCCCCCCCGAAAAGAAAGCAAAACACCGGGCACAATCTTTATTCGGAAGCCCCCCCCCCCCCCCATTGGTTTTTGGGTCAAGCTCCGTGGCTGCCCTAACACCACCCCAAGGTTCGCTTGGAGGTTCATTTGGGTACTTGCAAGGTTTCAGGGGTGCTTAGGGTTTAGGATGTAGGGGTGTGCTGAGAAGCATAGGGTATGTAGGGTAGCTACAAGGTTCTAACCCTATTTTTCAGGTACTTCTCACCCCACTTATTAAGTAGCCCATGAACCTCCAAGTACAGGGTGGGGCCCCCTAGTTATAAGTAGAGTTATAAGGGCCCTAAATTGGGTTATAAGGACCCTAAGTTAGGTTATAAGTCCCTTAACTACAGTTAGTATAGTAAGGGGGCCCCACCCTGTATGGTTCACAAGCTCTGGCTCCGCTCATACGAGCGCCCCTTTCTTGCGCAAGCGGTGGTCCAGGCTGTTGGGGCTTGCCTAGAGCCATGTGCCCAGACTCTAAACGCCTCCATGAAAGCCAAAGGTACGCCTTGGGTTTACGACTGAACCCTCAACCCTCAACCCTCAACCCTCAACCCTCAACCCTAAACCCTAAACCCTAAACCCTAAACCCTAAACCCTACCCCGTAAAGCTGCGAAGGCCCGGAAGCCTCAAGACGCTTCAGCCCTTCTGAGGGCCCCTGCTAAGAAATAGGGCGTGCGCCAGTGCTTCTGCACCTGCCGGCAAAGTCCACGACCCCTCCCCAAAAACAAAAAACAACAAAATAACAAATCAACCAGCATTATATATATATATAAATATATAAATATATATATATATATACATACATGTATATGTATATCTAGAGTATATATATATATATAGAGTATATATAGAGTATATATAGAGTATATATAGAGTATATATAGAGTATATCTCTGATTATGCCAAGTGGGCTGAACTTAAGGTTGAAGCTTATGGGTGCAGAACCCCGCGCAACTCAAACACACGTGGGCTGCACTTGGGGAGGTTTATGTGCCCAGGTTTAGGGCGCGTTGGGTGCCACAAGCACCACGCCATGTCGCTGCCACTGAACCCTAAACCCGAAACCCTGACACTAAACCCTAAACCCTAAACCCTAAACCCTAGACTCAAAACCCTAAACCCTATGCAGTCCCTGCGGCCTGGCGTTTCGTCTTCAGGGGCTCCTCGTCCTTGACCTGGAGAACACGTGGTTGGGCAAGGGTGCCCTTTCTTTCCCTAAGGGTCCATGTACCTATCTAGTATATACTTGGGCCCTAAAGCTACCATATGGGAACCCCTTTAAGGCCCAAGTATAGACTACATAGGTACATGGACCCTTAGGGTTTGGGACCAAATGAACTCTAAAAGGGTTTAGAGTTTAGGGTTAACGCACACATGTGTGTGGCAAAGAGCCATGGGCACTTCCAAAATCATGGGGACTTAGAAGTGGGGTAACCTTTGCTATAACCTTACTTACGATACTTAGAACCCTACTTATAGAACCCTAAACCCTAAACCCTAGAAGGGTTGCGAGGCTCCTCTGTTGGGAAAGCCCTTGCCAAGAGGTAAGAGGCCCGCCCAACGAAGTGACGTGAGATCTTGGTTTTCTGCGCCTTCAGGCCTGCGATGATGCAGATTTGGAACCCTTACCTCTGGAGTAGACCCAGGAAAAAAAGTATATACTTTTTAGGTAGAAGTAGCTGTAGTGGGAACCCTAAACCAAAAAAAGTATTAAAGTATAGTACTCCAAAGCCCAGAAACCTAAACCCTAAACCCGAAATCCTAAACCACGAACCCCAAACCCTGAGTGTGTTCGTAACTTTCGGCTTTGCTGGCTGGCTCCGGCTTGGGCTTGTTTTGAGTAGAGTGCCTGTGCCGGCCTCGGGTGGCGCACGTCAAACTCGCCGGGCAACGCTCATTTCGGTAGTGCTATAAGTACGTGTAGGGTTTGGGGCTTAGGATTTAGGGTTTAGGGCTTCGGGCTTAGGGTTCAGGGCTACTTGAAGGTTCATGGGGACTTAGAAGTACGGGTATAGAAGTACCCCAAATAAGGTTCTAACCACAGTCTACCCTACTTACAAGTACCCATGAACCTCGAAGTAAAAACCCTGCAACCTGGGCTTCAGGATCTCAGGGCAGGGCGTGCCAGATGTACGGCCCAGCAATCTTCTTCCTGCGGCGCGAGGGAATGGTAGGCTCGTCGTCCTAGGCTCACCCTAAGGATCCATGTACCTTTGTAGTATATACTTGGGGCCAAGCACTCAGGAGGGTAGCTATACATTAAACTTTTAGCTGCCTTTATAAGAAACCCAATAAACCCCAAAAAGGTAAGGATCTAAAGTTACAGTAAAGTACCACAAAGATTGCTACTATGCTGGAACCCCCTTTAGGGCTCAAGTATATACTTTCTAGGTACATGAACCCTGACGGTACAGTAGGGTTCGAGCTTTGGCATTTCAGTCTCCACAACAGCAAGGAGATGCGTTGTGTTTTTAGCTGTGTCAGCTGCAACCCTACCTAAGCGGGGCATCTTCTCTGTCTGGTTAACAACGAAGGGTATAGCCAGAGTCAGGTAGATAAGCACCCTGCTTCTCAGTACCCATGAACCTTCAAGTGAGCTATATAACCCACCGACCTCGAAACCACATGTGACTGGTTGATCTGAAATTGTGGGAGGCCCTGGCAAGCTTCTGCAGTTTACTAAACTCCTGAACTTTAAGAGTCCCAACCAAGTGGAGTGCCTTCCTTACACTTGGAGGTTCATGGTACTTATTAACCAGTTATAACTGTATGTCTAACTGTACTTATAACCATATTCACTCAAGGGGCTTGTAAGTGGGTTAAAAGTTCGGTTAGAATTGGTTAGTAAGTACCACGAACCTCCAAGTTGTCGAAAGTACCTATACGAACTAA
>CAJNDS010001001.1:564048-606548 GCA_905221605.1 Symbiodinium natans
CTATGTAGGATGAAATGACAGATAAAATAGAAAATGAAACTTGCGGCATGCGCGAAATACATGTACATATGATTATGTACTTACTGAGGAGACAAGACTGAGGACAACGGAGAGCAGCCATAGAAGAGGAATGAGACACGTTTGCCGCTACGCATTCTCAAAGTAATTTAACCGAACGAAAGTTGTGGTCCAAGTACTATGAGTTTAGGGTTTAGGGTTTGGGGTCTAGGGTTTAGGGTTTAGGGTTTAGGGGGATGACTCGGTCAGACCGGGCCAGAAGCCAAAGAGTCTGACAAACATTTGCAAAACGAGACATTGTGCGAGACATGCAACAAAAGCATGTAACGTTTAGGGTTTAGGGTTTAGGGTTTGCATCCATTGCCTGCAACAAAGGAACTCACAACACATAGCCAGATCGTACAATACACTACCCCAACTAAACCCATCCTTTGGGATGTTCCCACTTCTGCTAACAGTCCTCGTAGGGATTATAGTACCCCCGGCTATAATCCCTACTAAGGACTGTTAGTATAAGGGGAGACATCTCACACCAAACCCATATCATCTTTGAGAGCTACAACTACATTACGACGCCCTCTCGAAGCTCTGCAGCCATGGCGCCATATGAGACAGTGCCCTAACCCCTAAACCTTTGAAAGTTACCCTAAACCCCAAACCCTAAACCCTAAACCCTAAACCCTAAACCCTAAACCCTAAACCCTAAACCCTCTGCAGCCAAAGGGGCCACCTTGAACTGGGGATGGACCTCGGGGCCCCTCTGGCGGAAGTACCTGCGAGGGCACCGGAGGGCCGGAGGGCCCACTGTTGAGGGTCTTAGGAATCCTCCAAAATGCAGGATAATAATCCTGATATTACCCTTATAAGGTCAGGAAGTTTTGTTGTTTGTTTGTCTATATATATATATATATTATCTTTTTTTGTTTTTGAGGGGGTCGTAAGCAAAAAGTAGTTTCGCCAGCCAAGCAGACTTCAGGGTTAGGGTTCAGGGTTCAGGGGCCACACCATGGGGCTTAGGGAGTTTAGGGTTTGGGGAGGGTGCGGGGGTGTTCTCCCAGGGCACCTTCAACAAATGGGAACAGGGCTCACGAAAAGGGAGCCTACCCCAATGGCTCCTCTTGGGGACCCTGGGAGGTAAAGGCCTCAGTCATATACAGAGGACTATGCAGTCTTCTCTTCTTGTAGAACCTACCATGATGGGTTATATCCTTTGCCGTATGCTCGATAATATTGTTGAAGCATCTCATTCTGTGATATCACATTTCGTCATGGCATATCTTGCCACAAAATAAACGAGTCGCAGTAGGGTTTCTCGCAATCATGAATGCGTTCCTTTCCTTTTGGACCTGTCCTTGGCGGTTGGTTGACGAGGTAGGCTGCAAGACGTGTGTGTCTGTGTGTGTGTGTGTGTGTGTGGGGGGGGGGGGGGTGTGTGTCAAGAGTGCGAGCTTCAGGGCTCAGAAGCGTCTCAGAGCTGGGCCTTCTACGCGATCTCTCCGACCTAAAGGTCTACAAAGTCTACAGGGCTGATGGTGGGCTGCTCGACTCCGACAGCTGGAGAGTTCAGCATCCGGAGGCATACTAGGAGGTTCATGGGTACTTTTTCACCCCAATGATAAGTCTACCCAGAACCTGCATAGAGGACTTAGGGGACTTAGGGGGCTTATAAGTGCAGTTATACTTGGGGTTATCAGTACCCTGAACCTCCAAGTATGAACGATTTCCGATTCCGTAGTTGCGGCCGAAGACACATGTAGGGCGCATACCACATGTAGCCGACGACGCTGAGCGCCAGCCTTACGAGGCTTGCAGCCCAACGGCTACCCCTCTGAGTCGGGGCTGAGAATCCTTGGGTAGGGTTTAGGGTTTAGGGTTTAGGGTTTAGGGTTTAGGGTTTAGGGTTTAGGGTTTAGGGTTTAGGGTTTAGGGTTTAGGGTTCAGGGTTCAGGGTTCAGGGTTTAGGGTTTAGGATGGTTTAGGGTTTCAAGCCCTGAGCTGCCAACATGTGCCAGGCGGCAGGACTCGCGTGATCCCGCGGTGGAGGAAGTTCGCCCAGGTGCGGTTTTTGTAGACCTAGGGTTTTGGGGATTAGGGCTTAGGACTACTTGGAGGTTCAATTGGGTAGTTCTAAGTCCGGCTCGACATCCCGTTTAGGGCTTTTCGGGGCTTGGGTTTATGGCCACTATACCATGACTACCGAGCCAGAATTGTGGGAAAGAAACCGCCCAATAAATCCTAACCCTAAACCCTAAACCCTAGACCCTAAACCTACCAAAGCGAACCGAGAGCCTCGGGCAGGGGGGAGCCTGGAGGTCTGACACTTCTCCAGCTTGTGGCTCAAGAATCCCCCCCCCCCCCCCCCCCCACCCCGGGTTTTGGAGGGCCCATGCTGGGTTTAGGGTTTAGGGTTTAGGGTTTAGGGTTTTTTCGGCCGCCGAGAGGCTGTGAGCGTCTCTGTGTTTTTCCAGCTGACCTCAGCTCATCTTTGCCTCCATCTCTCTCTCTCTCTCTCTCTCTCTCTCTATAATCCCCGAAAAATAAAACCCCCCCCCCCCCCCCCCAATAGAAACTCGAAATATGTTTTATTATTCTCTCTCTCTCTGCCGCTGCATTAGGGGGAGGTGATTATCCAAATGTCATGTTGTGGGTCCAAAGGGTTTAGGGTCCAGGCTTCAGTGTTTGGAGGGTTTAAGTAATTACTTCAACCCTCAGAGCGTAGTAATTAGAGAGAGAGAGAGAGAGCTCCAGCAAGGGTCAGACAGTGGCTTTGCAGACACTTACACACACACACACACTCATTCAGGATGTTGGTCGGTTGGTTTGAGGGTTTTGGGAGCCCTCAACCCACCCCCCCCCCCCCAATTCGGAATAGGCGTCTAAATTGTGGGGGTGATTTCGGGAGGATCTTCCGGAAAATGCTTTTGTGATTGGGGGGGGGCTTAACACAAGAGGGAAGTGATTACTCCCTTTAGAAATGAACATCTTATCTTTTCTCTTGGATTTTATATGAATAAATATACACGAAATTTCCTCAAGGGGCTATGGTACTCTCTCTCTCTCTCTCTCTCCCTGTCTCTCCTTTTGTCACTCTGTTTTCGGGTCCCTTGTGGGGTTTTGCGCCAGGGGCAGTCCCTGACTTAGGCACCTACACTCTTGCATCGTGCATCACCAAACCTTTCCCCACCCCGTCCAGGATGACCAGCGGTGCCACGCCGGAGTACATGTTATCTCTCTCACTGCCTACCCAAAACCGCCTGCAAACCCTAACCCAACCCTAAGCCCTACATCCCTAAACCCTGAACCCTAAATCCCTGAATCCCTAAACCCTAAACCCCTTAACCAGGGCCCAGAAGACGCTCATTAGCGAGCGATTGCTGTAGGCCCCAGTGTCACAACGACACGACGTAGCCGACGTAGCCCAGCCTGGCACCGCAAACAACGGCAAGCCAGAAGCAAGGCGAGAAAGAGAATCCGGAAGGCCAGACGAGAACATCTCCCTCCTGCTGCCCGAGACATCGATCTACTGCAAGCACATCACAGCAGACCAGATTACCGTGCCCAGGTCATGTCAAAGCAATGGCGTGGAGAACGTGCCTGGTCCTACTGGCCTGGAGCCTGGAAATCTTCTCCACAGCGACCCTGGAGACGACAACAAGACAAGGCCTCAACGAGATCGTGTTTCCCCGCCTACGATGCGAGGCCAATTCAGGAGAGCAAAGGGGCAGTTGTCACAGTGGTGCACTCCAGCACCACAACAGACCATGCAGACAATGCCCTGGTAAAGGACCTGCAAGGGGCCCTGAACGCTACCAGGAGAACAGAGGCCAAGGTCAAGCATCTGATAGAAGCCAGAGAAGTCAAGATGCAGCAATGGGCTCGCTTCGAAGCAGACATCCGGGAGTCATACAGAAGAGAGAAGGCCAGACACGCCAAGGACATGGAGAACAACGCGCAGGAACTTCGAGAAGCCACTCAACGGCAAGAAGAAGCCAGGAGCAAAGTGAGAGCCATCGCAGCGGGATCCCAACCAACACCACTTCAGCAAGATTTGGAGACGGAAGACTTTTTCCAGGACGTGAACATGGACGAGGACCTCCAGCTCGACTACCTGCAAGATGTGCTTGGAAGAGCCATGCAGGGTACAGTGACCCCGACAAGAAGATCCAACGCTGCTATGACCCCCAGACAGACACAGCCGGCTATGCGAGCAACAGCCACGCCCTCCACTGGCAATGCAGCCACGACAGACCCATATCAGACACCTCCTTCGGCCAAAGCAGGACCTCCAGGGGGAGATGGATATGCTCCCAAGTCAGTGCAGCCAGCAATGGACAGTGGGACACAGGTACTCTCCGCGAGTGCCAGCCAAGGAGCCATAGACAGCATCAACCATATGGTGCGCCCGACAGCCAGACGCGCATCCCCAGGCCAAGGGAAGGCAAGAACATCCGTGAAGGAGACGACAAAGACAACATCCATGTCACCCCAGTTGCTACGCCAACGCGAAGCCGTGACTCTGGCAGACAAGCTTGCAGCAAAGAGACAGCAGGCGGCAAAGGAGCTCGTTGCCCAAGAGCTTGCCATCCCAGCTGGAGTGCCCATCCACCTCATCGACGACGATGGCGACCTAGAGGAGCCGGATCCGCCAGAAGCACATGCGCTAGGAAGCATGTCGTAGCAGAGAACAGCTGCAAGATTTGGACGACCTCAAGGTATGCCTGTCCGCGGAAGCTGACGGACTGCCATTGGGTTGGGCAACTCACGCTGCCGGGTAAACCTGAAGCCCAGACCTTGTACAGACACAGGTTCACGACAGTTGCTCTCACCCTTGTACATAAGTTTCCAGGGTCCCCCTCCCGAATCTACACTGCTGTTGCTCTTGACACTAGCTTCTACTGCGCTACTGCCCCACCCATAAGTAAGATACCCAGCTGCCACGGCAAAGCCTACGTCTTAGCCGAGCCGCCAAAGAGAAACATCCCACACAAGCAACAAGGGTACCCAGCGAACAAGCTTACCGCTGTCACTCAAGAGAAGACGAGTTTTTCAAGTAGGTTTCACAGCCGCCCTGAGCCTCAACCTTTAAGGTTCCCTAGTTCCCAAACCTCAGGGATAATCCCAGGCCGAGCAGACGACTCGCCAGACATGATGCCCTCAAGACCATGCCCTCAATGTAATGGACAGCTGCCACAAGGCGCCGGCGATCTGGCTTGCCGGGCAAACATTGAGCATTCTCTTGAAAGTCTTTCTGAACGCGTGTACACTTCGACCTCAGGTCACCCCAGGTCGATAAACCTAAGGCCGCCAGTGTTTAAACAACCAGCAGGCAGGCCGCCTCCACTGACACGGGTTCCCGACACATACTACCACGGACTAGGTTTCCCCAGCATAAACACCAGAATAAACCCTAGCCAGTCAAAAGGCCACGGGAACCCCCACTGTGTTTCAAGGCCACAAGGCGCCGTGTTTTTGGCATGCCAGGCCCACCAACATGCAGAGCCTGCTGTCCTGACAGCCGGCAGCTTTGAAGCTTACTGCCGCGCCAGGGCAGCAGTCACAGCTCCCCAGTCGCAGCTCGCGCCCGTGACGCCGAGCAATGTCCCTCTTGCGCAACGCAGGAAAAGACAACACGATGCACCAACGCCCACAGACTGCGCTGATCCTCGACTGCACTGCCTGCAAACACTGAGGACCAGACACAACTATACATCCCGGTCGCAGCTCGCGTGCAAGACGCTGAGCATCGTCCCTCTCGGCAACACTTCCGCAAGTAGCCCTGGTCGACAGGAATCCCAGTCGCAGCTCGCGCGTGAGACGCTGAGCATTGTCCCCTCCCTTTCATGTCAGGCCGCTCTAGGCACAGGACACGCACCATCCAGACTGGACATTACACCGTGTGCCACCCAATCCGTGTGCACGAACAGCGCAAGAAATCGCTCCGACTGCAACGCACGACACTGCAACAACGCAGGCAAAAACAACGGAGCACCTCCTCCAAATAACTGTCACGCTGAGGAAGATGCCACAATACCCTTGTCGCAGCTCGCGCCTGAGACGCTGAGCAACGTCCGTGTGGCACAATGCAGCACGCGACAGAACCACCCGCAAACAGTGCACACTGAACATGCCAATCACCTCAACCGGCAAGACCTGGCGTTCAGCCCTCTTTTTCCTTCCCGGTCGCAGCTCGCGCATGAGACGCTGAGCAACGTCCACCCAGGTCCAGACGACAAGAGCGCTCAAGGCCGACAGGAAGCCCAGTCGCAGCTCGCGCGTGAGACGCTGAGCAACGTCCTCTCCCTTCCCTGTCAGGCCTGTCAGGCCCCTCCAGTTTCAGGCCGTGTCCCATTTGAACTGGACAGTGCAACGCGCGCCCCGTCATCCACATACCGACAAGGAGGCCACATAGGCACTAACTGTGGCACAACCTACCCGAACCATTGTTCCGCTAAGGCAACAGCTGCAGCGCCTCAGTCGCAGCTCGAGCCCGTGACGTTGAGCAATGCCCCCCCTGCGTGCCACAGCACGCGCCCTTTTGGCGCCACGTTTGCGTATAGATATGGTAGACAGGAAGCCCAGTCGCAGCTCGCGCATGAGACGCAGAGCATTGTCCTCTCCCTTCCACGTCAAGCCACCACTGGCTTAAGCTTTGTCTCAACTGGACTAGACATTAAGCCAAGCGATACAGCGCCCCAGTCGCAGCTCGCGCCCGTGACGCTGAGCAATGTCCCTCTTGTGTGCCACAGCACCCGCCCTCCAGGCACCGCTCCGGCATATAACCACGGTCGACAGGAAGCCCAGTCGCAGCTCGCGCATGAGACGCAGAGCATTGTCCCCTCCCTTCCACGTCAAGCCACCACTGGTTTAAGCTTTGTCTCAACTGGACTAGACATCAAGCCAAGCGATGCAGCGCCCCAGTCGCAGCTCGCGCCCGTGACGCTGAGCAATGTCCCTCCTGTGTGCCACAACACCCGCCCTCCCGGCACCGCTCCGGCATATAACCACGGTCAACAGGAAGCCCAGTTGCAGCACGCGCGTGAGACGCTGAGCATTGTCCTCTCCCTTCCATGTCAGGCCGCTCCAGGTTCAGGAAACACATCCTCCAGACTGGACACCACACCGTGCGAAACACTACCCACCTGCACACACAGCGCAAGAAACAACACCGGCTACAGCGCACAACGCTGCAACAGTGCAGGCAAAAACAGCGGAACACCTCCTCCGAACAGCTGTCGCGCTGAAGAAGAAGATGCCACAATGCCCCTGTCGCAGCTCACGCCTGAGACGCTGAGCAACGCCCGTGTGGCACAACGCAACACGCGACAGTATCACCCGCAAACAGTGCGCTCTGAACACGCCGATCATTTCATCCTCTACCGGCAAGACCCGTCGTTCAGCCCTAACTTTCCCTCCTGGTCGCAGCTCGCGCGTGAGACGCTGAGCAACGTCCACCTAGGTATAGACGCTAAGACCTTTCAAGGCCGACAGGAAGCCCAGTCGCAGCTCGCGCATGAGACGCTGAGCAACGTCCTTTCCCTTCCTTGTCAGGCCCCTCTAAATTCAGGCCGTATCCCACCCGAACCGGACAGTGCAACATGCGTTCCACCATCCACGCACCAACAAGGTGGTCACATAGGCAGTGGCACAGCCTACATAAACCCCAGTTCCGCCAGGGCAGCAGCCATAGCGTCCATGTCACAGCCCACACCCGCGACTTTGAGCCATGTCCCTCCTGCGCACCGCAGCATGCGCCCTCCTGGCACCACTCTTGCGTGTAGATATGGTAGACGGGAAGCCCAGTCGCAGCTCGCGCGTGAGACGCAGAGCTTTATCCTCTCCCTTCCACGTCAAGCCACCATTGGTCTAGGCTATGCCTTATCTGAACTAGACACTAGGCCAAGCGACACTGCGCCCCAGTCGCAGCTCGCGCCCGTGACGCTGAGCACTGTCCCTCTTGCGCGCCACAGCACTCGCCCTCCCGGCACCACTCTAGCGTACAACCACGGTCGACAGGAAGCCCGGTCGCAGCTCGCGCGTGAGACGCTGAGCCTTGTCCTCTCCCCTCCATGTCAGGCCGCTCCAGGTTCAGGAAACACATCATCCAGACTGGACATTGCACTGTGCGCCACAGAACCCGCGTACACATACAGCGCTAGAAACAACTCCGGCTACAGCGCGCAACACTGCAACGGCTGCAACAGCGCAGGCAAAAACAGCGGAACACCTCCTCCGAACAACTGTCGCGCTGAGGAAGATGCCACAATGCCCCTGTCGCAGCTCGCGCGTGAGACGTTGAGCAATGTCCGTGTGGCACAACGCAGCACGCGACAGCACCATCCGCAAACAGTGCGCTCTGAACATGCCGACCACTTCATCCTCTACCAGCAAGACCCGGCGTTCAGCCCTTACTTTCCCTCCCGGTCGCAGCTCGCGCATGAGACGCTGAGCAACGTCCACCTAGGTCTTGACGCTAAGAGCTTCCAAGGCCGACAGGAAGCCCAGTCGCAGCTCGCGCATGAGACGCTGAGCAACGTCCTCTTCCTTCCCTGTCAGGCCGCTCCTGATTCAGGCCGTATCTCATCTGCACCGGACAGTACAACATGCGTCCCGCCGTCCACGCACCAACAGGATGGTCACCTAGCCAGAGGCACAGCCTACGTGAACCAATGTTCTGCCAGGGCAGCCGCCATAGCGTCCTTGCCGCAGCTCACTCCCGCGACTTTGAGCAATGTCCTTCCTGCGCGCCGCAGCACGCGCCCTCTAGGCACCACTTCTGCATGTCGAATTGGTAGACAGGAAGCCCAGTCGCAGCTCGCGCATGAGACGCAGAGCACTGTCCTCTCCCTTCCACGTCAAGCCACCACTGGTTTAGGCTATGCCTCATCTGGACTAGACACCAAGCCAAGCGCAGCAGCGCCCCAGTCGCAGCTCAACCATGGTCGACAGGAAGCCCAGTCGCAGCTCGCGCGTGAGACGCTGAGCATTGTCCTCTCCCTTCCATGTCAGGCCACCACAGGTTCAGGCTATGCCGTACCCAGACCCAGACTAGACACTTCGCCAAGCGCCCTGCTGCCCCTTACACACTGCGCAGAAGCCCACAGTGGAGCAGCCTCTACTCACCGCCGCAACGCCAGAGATGAGGACCCATCACCGCGGCAGCTTGCGCCAGCCCTTTGCCGCAGTGCGCAACACTGCAACGCACCTGTCACGTTCACCGCTCCTGCGGACCTACTGCTGCATTACCTGCAGACGCAGACGAGCGGACTGCTCCATTCATGGTTAGCCTACATTACCGCTGCGCTTTTCTCTTTGCTTCTGTGGGGGCTGCAACTACAAGGGGGCGAAAGAAACGCAGATCCGCTAATCCGTGTAGGAAGATGCATAAGCGGACCTCATGCATACCTGTGGGCAGCCCTGCGCTGCACACAACCACACTGCAGTCCGCCTGAGCAACGTCCGCATAGTAGGAATGGGCAACCTGCCAACAGCCCTGCCAGATCGCCTCCCAGCAGCTCCAACATACCTTTCTGGGCCAAACTCCTAGCTGTTGCTTGCCTTTTCACGCCAGCGCAAAGCATGCAGCCGAGCGGCGCCTTTTCCGTACCGGACCCCTCCCACACTTATGCCGCAACTTCAGTCAGCCAGACAAGGCCCATACCGACGCCCAGTAGAAGCCACAGCCGCCCTGCCGCGATCTGCTGGACTGAAACAGAACACACCTCGCCCCAAGACAGACTCCATGTCAGCGCAACAAGAACAAGCAACAGTGGAAATGCCTCTGCTAACCCCAGACCCCCTCGCGGCAGCAACCAGCACGCCGACAGCAACTCCCCAAAGCAGTCCACCCGTAAGGAAGATACGCTTCTAAACAGCCTGCCGCCGGAACAAAAGCTGAGAGCTTTCTTCCTTGCTGCAACCCTGCTCGACACTCTCTTCGAACACAACCAACAGCAAGCGCCGCCCAAGACCGGAGCCGACAAAAGCAAAGCAACAACCGCAGCAAGGCAGCCCTGCGGCCCAAGCCAAGATCCCTATGCGAGTCTCGCCGGGCTAGAGTCTGCGCTCGCAGGCTGCAAAGAAGCATGGACAGACTTCTGGAGACGGCAGCCCCCGTGCGACCTTCCATGCGGATCCCGCAGCCAACTTCAGGGCCCCCTCCCCTTCTTTCCAGCCTGTCTCCGTGCGCTTGACATCTACACAGACGGCTCACACAAGGATTCGCACTGTCCAGGCTGGGCAATAATCCTCGTTGACGGAGTACAGTTTGGTGAGGAAAAGCAATACGCCGCCTGTGCATACGGTACTGTGAAGGCCATAGCCGACATAGGCCTCTGTAGAGACAACCATCTCTCAAACATCGACGCCGAGGGAATCCCAGTACTCCTTGCGCTGCTCTGGACGCTTGGGCTTGACATACGCATCCATGTTACCATCTGGACCGACTGTGAGGTCATTGCCACCGCTGCGAACGGCGCCAGTTCACCTCCTGACGCCAAGGAGAAACAGAGGCGCCTCTGCCCCAGCATCCGACAAGTCATGCAGATCCATGAAGCCAGGACCTCCCCTGTCCAAGTGCAATGGACCAAAGGACACGTAGGCCAGATCTACAACGAATCCGCCGACGCGCTAGCCAACCACGCCAGAAGCACTGGGGCATGTACAGCCCTACCCAAAGCCGTGCTCGCACTCCTGGAACATGAGCTCCTCCCCTGGGCGTGGAGACTACAAGCCCAGACGTCTGCCATTCCCTCACTGCAGGAACTCCTAAAAGGTGAGTACGAAGAGCGAGAAGCTGCTGCGCCTGCGCACCTGCCTGTTCCCAGAAGCAGCACTACAGCCAGAACGCAGCCCCTACAGCTCAGAGTAGCCACTTACAACGTGCAGTCCATGCGTGACCGAGGGCCACTCCTCCAAGCCCTTATGAGGCGAGACGGCGTTGCGGTGCTTGGACTGCAAGAGACCAGGTACCGAACGGCGTCACTCGGCCAGGGCGAGACGCACATCACTGTGAGTAGCGCGGCCACACCAAGAGGCGAGGGCGGCTGCGCGATCTGGATTGCCAAAGACGCACAGATCGGGCCAGTCCAGATCAAGGATGCTACCGTCCTAATTAGCACAGACAGGCACCTGTTGATCAGGCTGTGCACCGACAAATGGACGGGCTACATCCTCTCCGCACATGCGCCCCACACAGGCAAGCCTGCTGAAGAGATTGCCGCCTGGTGGGACGACCTCACCAACAAGCTGAATCCCTATGTCGGTACAGGACTACCACTCATATGTTGCATCGATGCTAATGCAAGAGTTGGCGCCACCACATCACAGGCCGTCGGTCCACACGCGAGCGAAGCCGAAAATTTTGCGGGAGCCTGCCTGCGAAACTTCTGCCACGTGAATGCCTTATGCGCCCCCACTACCTTCCAGGGCATTAAGGGACAGTGCGTCGAGCCCGACACTGACGTGCACACATGGGCTTCCAGCCACGGTGACACGCACCGCATCGACTATGTACTCGTGCCGCAGGACTGGCTCAGTCACTGCAGCGAGATACGTATGCACCCTGACTTCAGTCTCAGGGAGGGGGAAGACCACACCGCAACGTCCCTGAAGATCACCCTCCAAGCTGGCGCCATTTCCAAGCCCAGTCGCGCTCATGCCCGGATCCCTCTGCTACGTGTTTCCGACACACAACAAGCAGAGGCGCCAATCCCTGCGGCGCTGCAGA
This sequence comes from Symbiodinium natans, assembly GCA_905221605.1. NCBI lineage: Eukaryota > Dinophyceae > Suessiales > Symbiodiniaceae > Symbiodinium > Symbiodinium natans. The sequence continues at coordinate 575,792 of CAJNDS010001001.1, forward strand.
CTGCCAGCCAAGTGCCCTGGAGTACCAACATACATGACCACGTTGCCAGAGTTGACGACATGCTTCGTAGCAGCTGCCGAAGTCAGGGACCAAAGCAACACAGAAAGGCGCACATCTCTCAGCACACCTGGAACCTGGTGAGGTACCGCAGGGAGGCCCGTCATAGGATCAAGGCTGCCCACAATGGTATCCAACGTCTCCGGCAACTCATTTGCTGGAGGGCTTGGAAACTTGGACACATCAGTGCGGAGTTCATTCGGAAGGTACAGGAATGGCGCGACAGGCAATGCGCCTTACACCGCCGTCATGCCACTGCCATACGTGACACTAGTGTAGCAAGCCTCATGCTACGAGCTTCTCTGAAACAAGACAGGCTGGACCACTTGGAGGTCCTTGCTGCCAAGTTCCAGGAAGCTGCTAACAAAGGCGCATCGCAGCAGCTTTACCACGCACTCAAGATATACCGGCCTGCAGGCAAAAAGGTCCACAAGTCCTTTGGACAGCCGCTTACTGTCATGCTCCCTACTGGCAAGCACGCTGAAACATTTGCCGAAAAACAGCAGGCGCACAGGGATGTGTTTGCGCAGCAGGAAGCTGGGACCATCCTCACCCCTGCGGAGTACTGCAGCCAAGACGCCCCCAGTAGAGTGGAGCCCAGTGCTAGGTACCGTCTGACAGACCTCCCAACTCTCTTCCAAGTAGAGCAAGTTGTGCGCGAGGCCAAAGATGGCAAGGCTCCAGGGCCCCTGGAATTACTGCAGCCGTGTGGAAATCCTGCCCGACAGGAGCCGCCAAAACACTGCTGCCCATTTTTATGAAAGCCCATATCCGGCTCACCGAGCCCATACAGTATCGGGGCTGTCAACTCGTTGCTTTTTTCAAGCAGAAAGGCACGCCAACTGACCCTCTAAACTACAGAAGCATCGCGCTCTTTGACCCCGCGGCGAAGATGCACCACCGGCTGCTGCGCCCTGCTTTGTGCCAGCAACTAGGACACACTGCCCAGCCGTTGCAACAGGGCTGCGTCAGAGGGTCGTCCTCAAACTCCCTTCACCATTACGTTGCCACGTGGGGAAGGATCTCCAAAGCCAGGGGCGCACCCTGCGCTACGATCTTCCTTGACCTCAGCGCCGCGTACTACAGATTGCTGCGAGAGTCTATGTGGCCGACAGCTGCTGACGGCGCCGAAAGCCCCACAGACCAACACGTTGCCTGGATACTTGGGCGCCTGCAGGTGCCCGCTACACTTATGCACCAGGTTCAGCAGTATGCTCGCAACACTGACCTGCTGGAGCAGGCCCCGGAGCACCTACGCCGCTACGTCAGAGTCATGCTCAGCGGAACGTACTTCGTACAAGACGGCCTTGAAGGACTTGTCCGTACACACGCCGGCTCAAGGCCGGGCGACGCAATAGCAGATGCCCTCTTTGCGCTTGCTGCTGCGGACATGCTGCGCGAAGTACAAGAGCACCTCAACTTAAACGGGCAGCCGTGCCCGCTGCCGACGTGGGCCGACGACGTTGCTCTACCGCTGACCTGCGACTCTTGCGAGGAAGTCGTCAACACTGTGCAACAGGCGGCTACCGTACTGCACGACAGCTGCACCCGCAGGGCAATGGCACCGAACTACGCTGCCGGCAAGACGGAGGTTTTGGTATGCCCTACGGGACCAGGATCCAAAAAACTCAAGCGCAGCCTCTTCCGAACTGGGGAAGGCACCATCGAGTTTACCGGTGGGGATGGGCGTCACCTCCTTCGTTGCGTGACCAGCTACAAACATCTCGGCAATGTTATCTCGGAGACGGGCGCGGCGCTGCCTGACATCCGGCAAAACCTTGCAGCGGCGCAGGCTTCCGCTGGACCGCTGACGAAGAAAGTCTTCCGTAACGACAAAGCCCCTTTCGCTACGCGCAGCCTTCTCATGCAAAGCCTCGCTGTTAGTCGTGCTGTGCACGGTGCTGAGGTTTGGGGGAAACTCAGTAGGCGCGAGTCACATGTATGGCACCATGGACTTGCACGCGTGCTGCGCAAACTCCTGCCAGAAGACCGTTACACCGGGGACAGCACCTGGGCGGCGTCTGCAGATGTCTTCGGCGCCACTGGGCACCCCAACGCGGAACAATGCTTGTCTGCCGCTAGGCTCAGGCACCTAGTGCAGATCAGTAGAGGGCAGCATGAGGACCTTTGGCATCTTCTTCAAGTAGAGGCCGCCTGCACCGCCGATGCCTGGCTGCACCTAGTACAACGCGATCTTGCGTGGCTTCAGGGGCTTTTCGACCGCGAAACCACTCCTCGACTGCCGGCAGAGGTCTTCGAAGCCGGAGCAGACAATGCTCACAGCCTACGCCAGCTTCATCACCAAATCCGGCGAGGCATGCGCAAAGTCGGGGAGCACAATTGGCATGAATACCAACGCAGCCTGCAAAGTAAGAAAGCCGTCCCCGGCCCAAGTCCAGCCCCCAGCGAAGCAAGCAGAGTCGAGCTAGAGCATCCTTTCGCTTGTGAGAAATGTCCAGCCGCCTTCTCTACGCGACAGCAGGTGCGGGCTCACAGGCTTGCTAAGCATGGCCAACGACCATTGCTAGAAAGCTATGTCGGCGCCAGTCTCTGTACAGTGTGCCTTACGCAGTTCTGGGCCCGCAGGAGACTCATACGACATGTCACGCATGATTCCAAAACCTGCGGGTGGCAACTTCTGACACGTGCCCGGGCGCAGCCCCTTGTAGACCTAAGACAGCGAGAGCGAGCCAGAGCCATAAAGGCCACTGCCTCAGGTGGCATTCACGCACAGGACCGCCTGCCAGCAGTCAGGGTGCATGGACCCTTGCGCAGGGAAGTGCCCCCCGACATGCAGATTTCCCCAGACCTCCTTAGCATGCAAGCAGTGCTCGACATAGCTCATGATAGCACACATGCTTGGCCTTTTAGGCTGCGGGTGACCCTGGACGAGTATCTCACAGCCAGCCCTGCCACACAGGCTGTTTTCTTTCAAAGCCTGTCGGAGGCACAGCAACATGTGCTGGAGCGCCTGGTTCAGGCCACTGAACAGATCCATACAGGTCAGGGCTAGGACGCTTCCTTTCTAATTAATACCAAAGCTGCATGTTTTTGCTTTTGGCCTGTAAGCGCCAATCCCGACGTTCACTGAACTTTGACGCAGTCCGATCCCCTTAACCACCCCCCCCCCCCCCCCCCTCCAAAAAAAAATTAGAGCCAAAAGGGCCCAAAAGCCAGTGACTTCTGAAACACAAGCTAGGGTGGCCCTTAACCCCCTCGGTTTAGGGTTTAGGTTTAGGGTTGAGGGTTGAGGGTTGAGGGTCTGAAAAATGTTCCTGGATATGATCCTCTTAAACCCAAACAAGGGAAAATACAGAAAATGTCCCAGAGGCCGACCTGGCGGTGTCCGAAAATGGGGGGTACCCTTTGGGGGCCCCTTATACAAAGAGAATGGTTCTGTTTGGGGGGTCTATGTTAAGGGTCCACCCTAAACCCTAAACCCAAAACCCTAAACCCGAATTCTCGTAAACCCCCACCTAGAAGAGAACTGAAGCCGGCTGGATGCGGCCAGGGCGGCAATGATCAGGCCTTCGAAGCCTTTCTGACGAATCTTATGCCTCAGGGGTTTAGGGTTTAGGGTTCGAGTTAGGGTTAGGGTCTAGGGTCTAGGGTCTAGGGTCTAGGGTCTGGGGTCTAGGGTCTAGGGTCTAGGGTCTAGGGTCTAGGGTCTAGGGTCTAGGGTCTAGGGTCTAGGGTCTAGGGTCTGGGTCCAGGGTTTAGGGTCTAGGGTCTAGGGTTTAGGGTTTAGGGTTTAGGATGCGCTTCGGACAGAGGCCTCAACCCAGGAGTTCGCATCTTCCAGTGCAAGAAGATTTCAGAGTGGAGCCTAGATTCGTTTTCTTGGTAGCCCAGTAACCATATTATAATGAGGGCACGCTTTTTTGGGTTGGTTATTTTATAAGGGAACCCATAACTAAAAAAAGGGTAAAGGGTACCACTGGGCTAGTAAGACATGTACAGCAAGATGCATAAGCAATTAAAATATACGCACACATGCATATTCGTGATCATATATGTACGCGCTGTATATGTGCATGCATGCATATATACATATACATATGTGTATTTTTATATATACACATATATACATATATATATGTATATCTGTCTATCTATATACACACACACACGTTATGCATGTGTGCGTACTTGCCCGACTTACAGTTTTTTTTTGCCACCAAGGAACCTCCAGGCAAAGCCCTCTAAACCCTGAAGCCCTCTTATCGAGTCTTTCAAAGCGTGGACAAAGGCAGACGGCTGTTTGCTTCAGAACCCAAGAATGGAAGACAATAATCCCTAATTACCCTTGTAAGGAAGAATCTATTTGCATGTATGAATATAAATAGATATACAAATCGATATATACATATATATATATATATATATATATATATAGTATATTTATACTATAATATATATATATATATATATCACATAATATATATATATATATACACACATATGTCTTTTTGTAGTTTTTTTTTATTTTGGGGGGCGGGGTGGGCGGGGGGTCTTAAGCAAATAGTAGCAGAGGTGCTTGATGTTGGTGGCCAGTTCCTCCCAGCGGTCCCAGGAAACCTCCTTCACCAGCTGAACCTGAGTCAGGATGGCCCATCTACCTTGAGAACCCCAAACCTACCTTTTGGTAGGTTGCCGAAGAGTCCTATGAGGGTCTTTTCACCAAGAGCCGGCAAAGAAGCAGGCTTTGGGTTCTTAGAGCTTACATTAAGAGCTTACAGGGATTCGGGGCTTGACACCCTGGCTGGTGGCTTATGCAAAATATTCGGAAAAGGGATTGCTCAGACTTCCCCCTTCCCACCGGCCCTCACTGCCAACACTTCTGAGATGTCTCAGAACAAGGCCGCGTTCTCAAAGCGGGCCGAAGCACTCAGCAAACAAGCATGCCACGAGGCTTTAAATGAAATCAACTGCTCTTCGACTCTTAGGGCTTTAGGGTTTAGGGTTCAGGGTTTAGGGTTCAGGGTTTAGGGTTTCGGGAAACCCGAAACAACTCTCCAAAACAAGCAAATAGCCTTGACAGCACACTGGAACTTCTCCTTGCGGTCCGAGACGCTGTGGCGAGGTCGTTGCTGTTGGTGCGCAGGAACTTCCTGTTTATAGAGTCCCGGTCTGCAGCCCCGGAAAAAAGGCTTATACAAACCCCCAGAAACTTAAACTACTTTCTAAACCCTAAAGGGATTCGGAGGTTCAAGGGGGTAAATCCTAAACCCTAAACCCTAAACCCTACGCCCTGCCTAAGCTCCACACCCAGGGTTTAGAACTTCATGGAAGGCCCGGAGAAGGAGGGAGGGCTTCAGGGTTGAAGGTTCAGGGTTGAATTTAGAGTTGTTGAGGATACCCAGATAAGGACTCTTCCGTAGATCCTTCCATGAACTAGGCGATGCTCGTGGTTTACCTTGACATCGCGAGTTTCGGAAGCTCGGAAAGGTACTTTGACAACCTAAACCCTAAACCCTAAACCCTAAACCCTAAACTTTTTTGGCTAAACCCCCTGGTTGCGGTTGACAACGCCCGGGCGCGCCGACCCAAAGGCAAGGCTGGCCAAAGCAACACTTCCCCAAAACCCTAAACCGCTTCTAAGAAGCCCAAGAATGCATAGCCCCAAATGTCAGAAAACCCTAAGCCGTTTGAGGGCCAAGGGCAATTAGAGTTCAGGTTCTCTATGTTCGTGCAGTTCTTGCAGCTTCGTAGGGTTCATCTTGGAATGTTCCCCCTGATACGAACAGCCCTGAATAGGGATTCTAGTACACCCTACTACAATCCATATTAAGGACTGTTAGTATAAGGCCGAACATCCCAAGGCGAATGCTTAAGGTGAACAAGCAGAAGCCGCAAGGCCTCAGCTTCTCCACATCCTCATCCTGCAGAAGGGGACACGCGCTTGTTTCTGCGGGATAAGGGGTTTGGGTTTAGGGGGTCTTCTGTAGTAGGATTTTGGGCGATAGGGTTTTTCCCCCCCCCACCCCCGCCTCCCCCCCTGCCCCCCGCCATCTTTCAGACCAGGACACTGTATTTCGGAATGCACTTGTCGGAGCTTGCGCAAGGTTTAGGGGTTTCAGGGTTGTTGACGGCAAGCCAACAACAACAGCTCAGCTCCCTGGATCAAACTTGCTCCAGCACATGAAAACTCTGTATGTTCTCATCTGTGATGCTTACGGAAACTCACACGGAAGGTTTTTTTCGGCTTAATGGCATGCCCTTGTCCAACTATGCGGCGGTTTAGGGCTTTGGTGTGCAAGTTTCAGCGATGGTTCTGCTTACAGGCTCGGGGAACACACATGCATTGGGGGTGACCCAACTGAGGGTACTTAAAGCCCCAGTGGTAACCTCCTTTGCAAGCCGCACCCTTGAACCACAAAACCCTCAACTCATGAAGCGGCTTCCAAACCTAAGCTCTCAACTTCAGCCTAAGTCTAAAACCTACGTAAACTCAGGCCCTATAAAACTCTAAACCCTCAACCCTATCAACCATAAACCCTAAGCCCTAAACCCTTCACCCCAAACCTAACCTGAAGACGAAAAAGGCGCTAGAAGACACCCCAGAAGCGCCTCGAGCCCGCTCTCGCGCCCCTCCTGCAAGGCAGGGTGGAGGTAAACATGGTCCGAAAGGGCTTGGGCCCAGGGGATTTAGGCTTAAGGGAGGGGTTGGGTTCAGGGACCGGAGGTTTAAGGGTTTAGGGCTTTAAGAGGCCTTTTGGGGTTTTATGTTGTAAGTACCCTAAATAAGGCTATAACCCTAGTTGCCCCACTTATAACCCTACTCATAAGTACCCATGAACCTCCAAGGAGGGGTTTCAGGATTGAAGTGAGGACGTTGCGGTGCCTCCGCGTGGACGATGAAGGGTGTCAGGTCCAGGCCGAAACTGAAGACGTGGCGGTAGAAGCCTCGATTTCAAGGGCTGGAATGTGGCTTCGAAGATTGTTGTATACTTAGACGAATCGAATATAACTCAAGCTCCGACTCATCAGCTCTGGCTGTTGGACAACATTGCGTTGGCCGGCGTGCCTTCTTCGCCAATCGGAGTTCATGCATCAAGTGAGACATTGCCCTAAACCCTAAACCCTAAACCCTAAACCCTAAACCCTAAACCCTAAACCCTTTTGCACCTAGGCTTCTGGTGCAGGCCGGGTTTGAGGTTTGGGGCTTGGGGCCTTGGGTCAGGGTGCCCCAACCAAAACCTTCTCCCTCACCCTGTAAACCTTTTCAAAGCAACAGGCGAAAAATACCCCGAACCCCAGGACGGGGACTGAGCCCTGGAATTCAGAGCCTGAAAAACAGACACGCCCTTAGTCAAAAGCTTTGAGGAAGCATTGGCCCCGACTCCGAGGACTTCCGCAACTACCCCAAACCCTAACCCCTAAACCGCAAACCTAACCCTATGATACCCTATAAACCCTACAAGCCCCCTTTAAGCCCAAAACCCTAAACCCTAAACCCCAAACCCCAAACCCCAAACCCTAAACCCTAAACCCTACACTATAATGGTCCAGTGGCATCCCTGCCACTCTAAGGAGCCGTCGATCATGTGGGCCAGCAGCGTCTGAGGGCCCAGGAAGCTTTTGGAGTTTAGGGGTTTAGGGTTAACGTCTAGGGTTTAGGGTTTAGAATGTTTGCCAGCAGCGTCTGAGGGCCAGGAACTTTTCGGGGAGTAGAGTATAGGAGTTAGGGTTGTTGGGCTTTTGTCGGTTTTTTGGGGTTTAGTTTTTTTTTTTTTGTGGTTTTTGTTGGGTGTTTTTATTGGGGTTTAGTTTTTATTTTATTTTTTTTTTTGGGGGGGGGGGGGTGGGGTTTAGGGTTTCTTTGTGGTCTTTTGGGGTTTAGGGCTTAGGGGTTTAGGGGTTTAGGGCTTAGGGTTTAGGGTTTAGAGGTTCGGAGATTACGGGTCTAGGGTTGCCAAGGGGGTCATCTTCTGAATTCTTCCCCCTTTTTTGTCGCCCCGAAACATGGTACAACGACCCCCTTCCCCCATCCATGATATACCCCAAACGACATCCCAATGTTGGACAACTCCCACCTGTTGTTGCTGAAATTTTAGGGCTTGGGGTTTAGGCAGTTGAGGATTTAGAAGGTCTTTTGCATACTGGCCTGCAGAGGCAACGTGTGCAGCATACAGGGTTCAGGGCTCAGCAGTAGCATTCAAGGCTTCCAAACATGTGCGCCAATCCCGGCGTCCTGCCGCCACTAAACCCTAAACCCTAAACCCTAAAGTTTTTGGGGCCTAAATCCCACACACAAAAGACCCCAAGTCAGCTAGTGAACTTTCGGCCAAGGGTCCGGAACAGGTAACAGCCCCTGGACGCACAGCTGCACGCTCCTGGCCCGAAACCCTAAGCCCTGATACCCCTGAATCCTGCAAGGGCTTCTTATGGAGCCGAGCCTACAAGGGCTTGAGGGTTCTAAGCTCTACAGGGATCAAGGACTTCTGCAAACACCGAACCTAGTACTTACCACCTGGCAAGCGGCTTTCTGCGGTTGAGGGTTCAGAGCCCTAGGCTATGCTGACTCTTCTCGGCTGACCAGGATGGGCTATTATACCCTAAAATCCCTCAAAAGGCCCTTTATAGGGTTCATTAAGGCCTAATAGCCCATCCTGCAGGGATGGTCTATTATACCCTGAAATCCATGGAAAGGCCCTTTTTTGGGGTTCATTCTGGGGATCTTAAAGGCCTAATCGCCCATCCTGGGAGGGAGGGGCCTAAAGAGCCCCTGAACCTTGCGAATGCCTCGAAGAAACATCCGACACTCAGCGGTTAGGTTTAGGGTTTTCTTTTGGCACCCGACTAGCCAAAGCACGGCGGGGTCTCATGCTCGGTCTCAGAAGGAAAGGGAAAAACGACCCCGGTTTAGGGTAAAGGGTTTCGGGCTTAGGGCTAAGGGCTTAGGGTTATAGGGTTTGAACGCATCACCGCCGCTGAGGGCTCAGAGATGTTCCTCACTAAGCCCTCGGCCCTAGAAGCGAACAAGTCCGCAGCACATCTATGCGGAGGATTTCTGAAAAGGCGCCCTTGGGTTTAGAGCTCATCATGCCTAGGCCCTAAACCCTAAACCCTAAACTCTAAACCCTAGACCCTAAACCCTGGTGCTTGCAGTGTTCCTATGCCTCCACAGAACCCAGTTCAATACTGACACCTTGCATGTGCTATGACTGGGTTTCCACTATTTCTTTGCTTAAGAACCCCCCACAAAAAAAGGAAGAGAAGAACCCCTCTTTTGCCCTTATAAGGAAGATTACATGTTCATTTTTTGGGGGCGGTTGTTAGCAATTAGTAGGTTTAGGGTTTAGGGTTTCAGGGTTTAGGGGTGGTTTGCTGTAAGCCCTTGTCTACAACCTAGCATCTCGCGGGGGGATAAGAGACGCTAAACCCGATACTTTACCCTAAGGGTCCATGTAACCAGATAGTATATACTTGGGCCTTAAAGGGGTTCCCATATAGCAGCTTTAGGGGCCAAGTATATACCATATAGGTACATGGACCCTTAGGGTTACATTACGCCGTGCATGTTGCAACACGCCAGAGCCTGGGAGGCTGTGCAAAGACGTGGAGGAAGTCGTCGGTATCCGCGTTGTCAATCATCTGGGCATACGTGTTTCTGGGTGCCCTGCACATTCCTCCAAAAGATACCACACCCAAACCCTAAAGTCCTGAAGCCTACCCCCCCCCCAAAAAAAAAAAAAACATAACAAATCAATAAACAAAATGAATAAAGTTAGACCCCTGCATCATAACCCGCAAGCCTGGAACCTCACGGGAGCACACGACTCCACCCTTCGTTTGCTGCACTAAGCGTGAAATCTCCAAGGTTTGAGATTCTGACCAAGTCGTCTCTCTCCCTGTCTTCTCTCTCCCTCCCTCTCTCTCGCTCTCTCCCTCTCCCTCTCTCTCTCTCCCTCTCTCTCTCCCTCTCTCCCTCCCTCACTCTCTCTCTCTCTCTTTCTCTCTCTCTCTTTCTCTCTCTCTCTCTCTCTCTCTCTCGCACACTCAGTCCAGCTGTCAGACGTATCTCTCCTGAGGGCCATGCCAAAGCAGCAGCTTGGGGCACAGAGAAAAGTACGTAAGCCGTCTCAAGAGATAGGGGGATTTCCGATATTTTGGATACCTTACTCGGTTCCTCATTCATAAGGGAATCCGAGTATTTTGGGGGTCTATTTTGGGCCTCCCTTGTTGGAGCAAGCCCCCCCATATCTAAAGCCGGCACGCTACGCAAGACCACTCCCATCAAGGGTCAACCTTGAGATGTTCCCCCTTATACTAACCTTGCTGTCCTTAGTAGGGATGAGAATAGGGCGATAATCCCTAAGGGCTCCGTAAACCCTAAACCCTGAACCCTGAACCCTCAACCCCTGCTAGTATAAGGGGGAACATCCCAAGGTCAACCCCACAAAATCCCCTCAGCAAAGCGCCAGATCTTCCACTCGCGGGTCGCCGTAGAACTTCACCGGCGAGCTGTTCGCAGCCTGACCTCAGCACATTAAAGGGCTTAGGGCTTAGGGCTTTAGGGCTTAGGGCTTAGGGCTTAGGGCTTAAGGTTTTAGGGTTCTAGGCCCAAGAATAGGAAAGAAAAGGGTAATTACCCTTTTTGGTTCAGAGGGGCTTGTAAGGGAACCTACACCCTAAGAAAAGGGAATACAGGCCCACTCTGGGTCCGAGAAAAAGCCCCTTTGTCCACAAACCTTCGGCGAACCAGTAGTGTTGGATCAAAACCGAACCGAACAGAAGGGGGTGGGGTGAAAAACACTTTCTTTGTGCTTCCATTTTCTCATGATATCCATTCACATGAAAAATGAAGATTATATATATATATATAGGTCTCGGGCTCCCGGGCCCTACCCCCCCACCCCCACCCCCCCACCCCCCCTAAACCTGAAACCAAAACCGCAAACCTTCAATCCCAAACGCCAACCCCCCCATCCACAGCACAGGCAGGGGAGCGCTAAACCTTAAACCCTAAACTCATGTACATTTAAACCTTAAACTAACCCCCAAACCACACCCCACACCACGGGGGGGGGTGGGGGGCGCAGGGGTAGCACGGTCTCTTAAGCCCTCAACCCCAAATCCGAACCCCAACCCCCCAATCACACCACGGGAATAAATCCTAAACCTTCAACACTAACCCCTAACCCCGCAACCACTCTCCTTAGTTGAGGGCCCTGAGACTCCCTTACCAAATTTACATTGTCGTTTAAAAACCAAAAGGACAGGATCGGTTTTGAGCCGGGGCCTGGCTCCGGGACAGCCAAAGCTTTGTTTGAAGTTGGCGTGCTCGTGAAAATACAGACAAGGGCGTAAATGTTTTGCGAACGATTCTTTTGAACAAGCTTAACGGCGAGAGCGCCTGGTAGAAGAAGAAGTTAAGAATGAGTCCACTGTGGTGGGGGTGCGGGAGTAGGCCCTAAACCTTAAACCTTCAACCCTCAACCCCAACCCCCCAAACCACACCCACACCACAGCAAGCGGGGGGGGGGGGGGGGGGGGGGTTGGGATTTAAGGGAGGGGGGGGGGGGGGATACCATGGCGGGTGGGGGGGGGTGGCAGCCTCAGACCATATATACATATACACACAAAAAGTGGGCAAGTGCCAGGCTGCCAGGGCAAAGCATGACCGCTTGGGACAGCGTTGTGGCTGCAAGACGCGACTGTAGAGCCAGAGACTCTTTTGGGGGGAAACCCTATAGACCCTAAACCCTAAACCCTAAACCCTAAACCGGTCTGGGGTGCTCAGTCCCTGGCTCCGCAAAGCAGCGCGACCGCGCAACTTCTATATGACATGATTTTAGGGTTTAGGGTTTAGGGTTTAGGGTTTAGGGGATAAGTCAAATTCGACCATACAATGCCGGAGAAGGAGAGGCAGGGAGAGACAGAATGAGAGAGAGAGGGAGGGGAGGAATCTCAACACAACTTCTCACTTCCCTAAGGGTCCATGTACCTATATAGTATTTACATACTTGGGCGCCAGAGCTACTAACCCTAAACCCTAACCCTAAACCCTAAACCCTAAACCCTAAACCCTAAACCCTAAACCCCTTTAAGGCCCAAGTATATACTACAAAGGTACATGGACCCTTAGGGCTTGCAACCAGCTCACGGTAGGCCAAGTTCGCCGTGAAGCCCAGCGCGACGAAGTACGCCAGAAGCATCCTTTTAGGGTTTAGGGTTTAGGGTTTAGGGTTTCGGGGTCACGAGCAGTCTTCCCTGTTGGGGGGGCCTCATGTTGTCCACCCCACAGTTGGCCGGGTCATGTTTAGGGTTTTGGGCATATACCCTATTGAATTCTCTAATTCCTATTCACCCATAACCAGGATGGGCTTTTAGGCAGGGGTGGGGGGGGGTGGGGGGACCAAATGAACGGGTTGACTTCTGGGTTCGTATCCCTTCATAGGAGTTAGAGTAGTAGAGGGTATGTGGCCCCAATTGACCCCCAATTTCAGGGTTCATTTGGGCCCCAAGGTTTGGCAAAGAGACACTTTGGGTGTCGCAATCACGACCTGCTACTCGAAGCCAGTGTCAAGCAGCCAAGCATCGGAAAAATGTAACCAATGCAATCACGAAGAGACGATGCTACATCGGAGTTGAGTTTTGCGCTTCGGCTGTCGCACTCGCAGGCTGCTGCAAGGATTCGTCGGTTCATTGCACTCAAGGCTTAAGGTTCGGAGTTTCGCTTTAGAGTTTAGGGTTTAGGGTTTAGGGTTTAGGGTTTAGGCTTAGGGTTTAGGGTTTAGGGTTGAGGGTTGAGGGTTTAATTAGGGTTTAGGGTTTAGGGTTTAGGGTTTAGGGTTTAGGGTTTAGGGTTTAGGGGGGAAGTCGGTCGGAGAAGGAGCCGTGCTTGTGATTCAGGGCACCTGGGGAGCAGGAGTGCTGTTTTGAATGAGCCGAGTGCCCCGCCGTACGACTGTAAGGTTCCTTGATAAGTCATAGGTCTTAGTCATAGGAACTCCAAGCCCTACTTCTTCAGACCATATGAAACTTCAACCCCTAACGCGGAACCTGGATCTTAGTACGTACCCGACAAAACAAGTGAGCAGGCTTGGGGGGCAAGGTGGTCACGACGCCACGAAACATTGCTCCATGACATTCGGCGTTCAACAGACCCTACGATCTCACAAGCTTCTCAAACTTCAGGGTTGTTCGCGGGATAAGGGGTTTTATAACTAGGCCCAAATTAAGGGCCCATACTTCGGATCCCTATAAACCAGCTTAAGGGTAAGGGGCCTACTACGAGACCATGGGCCTTGCGGGGGGATTGGGGATGTTGGGTTTGTTTGGCTTCGCCTCTACTCCTGCGCAAAAAAGAAATGTTCTTCCTTATTAAGGGTAATTTAAGGATTATCATTGTTTATTCTTTTGGGGTTCTTAAGTAAATAGTAGGAAAATGTAGGAAATCTCAAGCCAGGTTACAGGCCCAGCACCACTTTGTCTTGGTAGCGCATGCCTCTGGCAAAGTTAGGCGTACTTGGGGCTCTGGGGGTTTAACAGTTGAGAGTTTCGCGGCCTAGGCCAGGTCGCCTGGTAACCTAGGTAGGGTTTAGGGTTTAGGGTTTAGGGTTTAGGGCTTAGGGTTTAGGGTTTAGGTTTTAGGGTTTAGGGTTTAGGGTTTAGGGCTTAGGGTTTAGGGTTTCAGGTTTAGGGTTTAGGGTTTAGGAGACGCTTCTTTGGTGGAAGTGGCTCAATGCTTCAACGCTCACAGCTTGGACATGTCAGACAAGCACTCCATAGACCCCTGCCCTACTGGCCCTTAGCAGGGGATGTCCTATAGAATCCCTTAAATCTTAAAGGGTATATACAGGGGGGATGTGAGATGCCATAGAATCCCTTGAAGAGTATGTGCAGGGGGATATAAGGTCCTGCTACCGGTAAGAACCGCATCACTCTCTCTCCTTTTCATGCTGCCACCATGGCTTGGTGGGTTCGTGTTGGAACATTGTGCTGCTGGTAGCCGCTCCACAGATGTGCCCAAAGCTTCTCAGCAGGCAGCTCCAATTGTCGTGCAAGGTGCAACCACCTTTCTTGCTCAAGAGTTCCGAGTCAGTTAAAGGACCCAAAGAAACCAAGAGCCGAGTCGTGGCACAGCACAAAATACAAGGGATTACAAGGGAACAAGGCGCATAACTGTACATATTTTACCTCCGTGGCCGAAGTCCTCAGCTTCAGCATCCGGAAGTGTCATTGGCCCTGGTTAGGGCCATCAAGAGCCAGGCGCCTCTCCACGCAAGTCAACTGACGCTGCTTAGCTTACAAAGAGAAGTGAGAGAAGAAGAGTTGAGATGGAGTAGGCTGCTGTCACCAGGCTGTGAGACAATGCCTGATCTCCGCCAGCGTCGCCATCACCATCGCTGCCACCGTCGCTGCCGCCATCACCTGTAGTGGCTACCGTCTCTTCCTCCTCCTGTGCTGCATAAGACTCGGTGACGACTGCCAGCCGGCGGCCCAGGCGTCGAGCATTGATGTCGGTGGTTCCAAGGTCCGTGCTGAGTGTCTCGGACAAGTCGTCGGTCTCGTTCTCGTTCAGGTCCCTGGTGTGGACCTTGCAGAAGTACCGCGCGAGACCCCAGACAATCTTGCACTCCCTGTTGGACACGTTGCGCGGCCCCAGGGTGGCATTCCTAGCTCATGGTTGGGACAATACTAAAAAACAAAAGGTTTCTATTCCTTATAGGGTCGAAGTACCCTTAAAAAATGTAAAATGGTACCCTTACTATGACGAAGATTCGGCATGAAGCCATCCGAGGTCTGCTGGGCCTTCTCGGCCAGCGTCTGCAGAACAGCATCGGAGCAGTCAAGGGCATCCGTCAGGATCCTCACCAAAAGCTTTGAACACAGAGCTTGAAAGATACCAAGAGTATATATGACTATTGTTATTGCTATTATGATTGTTATTGTTATTGTTATTGTTATTGTTATTGTTATTGTTATTGTTATTATTATGATTGTTACTATTAACATTAATATTGGTATTCTTCTTATTATTTTTATTGTTATGAAGCTTTTATTATATATATATATACATAAGTACATAAAAGGTATACATATATATATATACATATGTATACATACATACATACATACATACATACATACATACATACATACATATATATATATATACATGACTTGCAGATTCATGCTGTCAAGCTCACCTTCCTGCTGGCAACAACGCAGAACAAAACACGTCGATGTGGTTCAGTCACAAGAACCACTCAACCCTAAACCCTAAACCCTAAACCCTGAACCCTAAACCCCAAACCCTAAACCCTAAACCCTAAACCCCAAACCAAAACCCCAAACCCCAAACCCTAAACCCTAAACCCACGCTTGCTTCTGAGGGCGGGGAGCTCGAGGAGGATGGATTGCAGCTTCCTGAGGACGACTTCGCGCCCCTCCAGCATGGCTTCGCCAAGTGCCTTGGGGGACCACAGGCGCCCTAGAATTGGGGTTTAGGGTTTAGGGTTTAGGGTTTAGGGTTTAGGGTTAGGGTTTGGGGTTTAGGGTTTAGGGTTTAATATACCCTATACTACTGTATGATTCCTATTGAGGTGTGAGATTATGAACAAAGAACTGTTAGGGGGGCTCATCTACCCCATGCTACTGGATAATTCCGATTAAGGTAAGATTACGAACCGAAAGCCCGTTTAGGGGGTCATATACCTATGATTACTATACTGTATCCTTCCTAGTAAGGCAATTCTTATGAACCCAAAACCCTTTTAGGGTTCATCTGGTCCCCCAAAAAAGCCGTGCCTTCACCTTCTCCGCCACCTCGGCCGTCCAAACGGACGTGGAGCCGCTGATCTCTTCCAACTCTGCCTGCTGGAAGGTTCATGGGTGCTTATCAGTAGGGTTTAGGGTTTAGGGTTTAGGGTTTAGGGCTTAGCGCTTAGGGTTTAGGGTTTCGGGTACTTCTCAGAGACTTATCAGTAAGGTTCGAAGCAGGGTAACTATGGCAATACCCATACCCTAAGCACAGCGTAATTCTCACCCTACTTATTACGGTTATAAGCAGGGTAAATATAGGGTTATAACCTAAGCATGTGGTACTTGTAACCCTGCTTATACGTACCCCTGAACTTACTACTGATACATAATACCTAGGTATAGGGTACTTACAACATCTTCCCTAAACCCTAAACCCTAAACCCTAAACCCTAAAGCCTAAACCCTAAACCCTAAACCTTAAACCCTAAGCCTGGGCGAGGGTGTCGCAAGTTGCGTTCACTTCGGCGCTGTCTTCCTGGCAGGCTGCCCAAATCTCGGCCGCGGACTTCCTGGGTCTCTCGGGTTTTGGGTTTAGGGTTAGGGTTGGGGTTGAGGGTTGAGGGTTGAGGGTTGAGGGTTGAGGGTTGAGGGTTGAGGGTTGAGGGTTGAGGGTTGAGGGTTGAGGGTTGAGGGTTTAGGGTTTAGGGTTGAGGGTTGAGGGTTTATGGGTAACTGGAGGTTCATGGCACTTACAAGCAGGGTTAGAAGTAGGGTAACTATGGTTAGAACCTTCTTTAGGGTACTTCTGACCCTACTTATCCGTACCCATGAGCCTCCAAGTATATAGAAGGATTCCCCCCCCCCCCCCCCCCAATTGAGGCACCCCATTGAGGGACCATGTAAATGCCCTAAGGCTGGGGTAGAGTTGGCTGCTCTGTCGGAACTTCAATTCCAATTTGGGGGGGTTCATCGGGTTTGAGGTATAGGATTCTTTGTGCCATTCTTATCGCCTGTGTAGACGCACAGAGATAAGTTAATCAAACTCCCTACCTCACATAGGGTTTCTAAGCCCATAGCCAAACCCTAAACCCTGAACCTTAAACCCAAATTCCCAAACCTTAAACCCTAAACCTTAAACCCTAAACCTCAAACCCTAAACAATAAACCCTAAAACATCTTTACAAAATGTCTTCCGAGTCAACAGTCCCAGGTTCATCTCTGCCAGCTGGCGAACCACGTGGAAGGTGCGCGCCAAGAGGCCGCTCTTCTTCAGCTCCTCCTGTTTGTAAGGGGTTTTGGGGGGGTTAGGGTTTAGGGTTTAGGGTTTAGGGTTTAGGGCTTTTGGGGTTGAGGGTTTGGGGTCCAGGATGTATTTAGGTAATAAGAACAACAATAAATTATGATGTTTTTTTAGTGGTACGACATAGAAATAACCAGAGTAAAATGGAACATCGCAATCATGAGAATAGAAATAATAGCAATGATAATGAAATTATACTTCCAATAAAAGTAGTATAGTAATTACAATAATAATACTAATAATAATAATAACAAAAATCACCACCCTAACAGTAACAATAACAATATTCATAGCTAATGAGGTCCTTGGCTTGGTCGATGCACGTCTTCCTTGCGGTCTGGTTGCAGGCCCGGGCAGCGGTGGCCACCACGTTGCGGTGGTATTCTCGGTTTCCCCAATGTGGTCTATGGGGTTTAGGGTTTTGGGTTTGGGGTTTGGGGTTTAGGGTTTTACAAATTTTGGGGGTCAAAGGAACTTCCCAAGTTGGTGTCGTCTACTCAAGAAACTAGTACGATTCCTAACTGGGGATATGGGTTTAGGTCCCTATACCACTACAATTGGGGGGGGGAGGGTATGAGAAGCGAGGAACGAAACTAAAAAAAGTGCCACTGGTGTGATCCCAGTGTCTCTTCACAACCTTAGTTGTCCAAAGGAGTTAATTGTCCAGTATCCTTGGGTAACAAAGGGTTAACCTTTTGGATTATATAGTAGCGGGTCAAAGGTGACGGATTCTACTGGGCAACATCCTCCACATCCTCCTTCAAGCCTGCCATGCCGGCGCCATCGCGCATCTCCGCTTGGCAGGCTTTCTTCTCTTCTGCAGTTGTGGAGGCCTCCATGCAGAGCTGGAACCGCTCGCCGACGACCTCGATGGCTGCCTCGTCTCGGGCCCGCTTCTCCTTGTTCTGCTTCCGCTCATCGGAGAGGCCCTTGAAGAGCTCACCCGCAACCTCGGCGGCATCCTGGATCTCGCCCATGCAGCGGTCGAAGCCGAGCTTGTCGGATTGATCCATGCACGTCCGCATGGCATCCTTCTCCGTCTCCTTCACAAGCTCTTGCCGGATCCGCTTCCGGTCCACGTCGTCCTCGATGGGGACCTTGCGCGCGCTTGCAAAGACCTCGGTGGCGTCGGCGCAGGTGGCTGAGGCGGACTCCTTACGGGCGGCAGCACAGCCGCGCGCAGCCTCCTTTGCCGCATCGCGGGCTCCATCCAAGTTCAACCTCTCCACCTCCATGTCTGACAGCTCCTCCTTGAGGCGGCCCATGGACTTCGCAGCCTCGTCCCTCAGCTTCTCCATGCACTCCTCGCGTGTGCCCTGGCAGTCTTTGCTGACTTCCTTGGCCTTGTTGCGGCCGGCTTCCAGCAAGGCCTCCCCAACCTCCGTGAGGGAAGGTGATCCACCCCGGCCGGCCACCCCGAACACATCGGCGGACAGTGTAGTCCTGCAGAGCTCCTTGGCGGTGTTGTTGTCCGCCGCTGCGTCCATGCAGGCACGCATCCTTTCACCAAGCTCGCTCGCCATCTCGTCTTTGAGGAGCTTGCTCAGCATGTCGCTCGTGATGGCGGAAGCCGCTTGCCCGGTGACCGCCGCCAACATGTCCTTGGCGGCATCCATGCAGCTCTCCTTGGAACCTTCGGGGCAGGCCTCCAGCATGGTCCAGATCTCTTCCTTCACGCCTTCCTCCAGGAACTCCCGGATGTCGGAGTCCTTGACATGATCCCGACCCTTGCCCATGCTCTCCCCGATGGTTGCCCGGATGTCATCCGAGCCGAAGCACTCCTTCTTCTTGGAATCCGTGTCGGCGGAGCCCATGCAGAGCCTTAGCCCCTCCGAGATTTCTTCCGCAGCTCCGCGGCGGAAGAGGCTGCGGAGCTCCTCCTCCGAGATGGACCCAATAGCCCGGCCGGAAAGCTTTGCGAGGGCCTCCAGCGCTTCGGTGCTGGACAGGCATGCCTCCTTTGCGGCATCGGTGGACGCGGCCTTCGAGCATGTGCTGATGATGTGCTTCGCCTTCTCCCCGGCGATCTTCCAAATCTCCCGGTCCAACTCCTCGGCTGGCACGGTCTCGTTCTTGAGCTTCTCCAACATGGCCTTCACCTGCATCTTGCAGTCCTCGAAGGTCACGTTGAGTCCCGCCTTGCCGATGTCCTCGGTGCAATTCTCCAAGGTTCCGAGGATGGCCCTTGGGGCGCCCTTCTCCATCTCGAAGCGCTCCTTGACTTCGGGGAGCCATATTAAGGGCCCATATAGAACTACCCTTAGAGAAGCAGACTTCGCAGGTCTTTCTCATTATGGTGCTCCTTGACTTTGTCCGGCGGGGACATGGCTGTGAAGTTGCCGAACTGCTGACGGCACTCCTCTGGCGTCTTGCCCTCCAACCTCTTCGTCTCTTCAATGGCTTTTGGGGGAGGCCCTATACACGTTTCGCATCCATGAAGTTCCAGAAGCTTTGCACAGTACAGGGATCCCGTGCAACTCAAAGATGCCCTAAACCCTAAACCCTAAACCCTAAACCCTAAACACCCGAAATGCCACCGGCCTGCAGGACACCAAGATCTCTTGAGCCTCCTCCAGGATCTGCTTGGGCGGCTTGAGCTGAGCGACACCTTCTTCGCGACCACAACATGAACCCTAAAAAGGGTTCCGGTTTAGGGTTTAGGTTTAGGGTTTAGGGTTTAGGGTTTAGGGGTTAAGGGTTAGGGGTTAGGGGTTAGGGTTTTTTGCTTAGGGTTCAGGGTTTATGGTCTAGGGTTTAGGCCTAAACGGGTTCATGGTTCGTCGTAACTTGTAGCAGTATAGGGCAATCTGACCCCGAATCTCTAGGGTTCATTCGGTCCCCCATGGCACATGCCACAGCCAGCACGGCGAAAGCGCACGCGGCGAGCTTCATGGCGTCTAACCAAACTTGCAAGGGGCCGGAGCTGCTCTGAGCCTCTTTGAGCCGACACTTGCTTCGGCCCACCCAGAAGGGTCCCGAAACCCTAAACCCTAAACCCTAAACCGTAAACCCTAAACCGTAAACCCTAAACCGTGTAGAATACTTGGGCCTTCAAGGGTTTCCTATGCAGTAGCTTTAGGGCTCAAATATGTGCTACAGGGGTACGTGGGCCCTTAGGCCCGGAGGGTTATTGGGTCTATGGAGACCCCAAACACCTTCAGGGACCTCATAAATTGAGTTTCCAGAGCCTTTAAGGACCTCATAACTATAGGTCCTTGGGGGATAGGGTGCCTGCTCGCCCCAAACAACAGAGAGTCTAGGGTTTAGGGCATTTAGGGTGCCCAGAGCCGTTTCCGAATCACAGCTCAAGCGGCGTCGGATGAGATCCCGGTCCATCTTCGCGCTGCCGGTGCCGGTGCCAGCGCCTGTACCTAAATGCAGGAGGGCTTGCAGAAGGGAAAACTCTTAAGGGGCTGGGTGCATAGGGCCGATGGGTTGCTGGGTTTGGGGGGGAGGGGGGGGCTGGGGGGGGAGGGGAGGAAGGTTGTGCCCCTGCCATGAGGAGCAGCCACACTGCAGCGTTAGCACTTCTGAAAGTTGGACGGCTATTGGGTATCGGTCGTTTCGATAAGGTGTCCAGTATCTTCGTATAAGTCCTTCTGATTTAGGCTCCTGCATTTTGCGTAGCTTGCCCCATGAACCATTCAAAACGTCACCAAGAACCCAAAACCCTGATCTTTCCCCAGAGCGGATAGTTGAGGAGTATACGTAGTACTTCTGTTGATGCACTTACTTACTTCCTTTACGTACTAGGGTACTGTACTTCATCGACCACTCTAGGTGAAACCTCTGACTGCTAACCCTAAACCAAAACAACCCTAAACCTGCCAACAGGAGGCCGCCACCCACCGCCAGCAGAATCTCCTGCCGTTGGCTGGGAGACTGCGCAAAGTCGCAGTTGGGACTCTGGCATATAACATTTGTACCAGGAGCACGGTGGTAAAGTGGAGCGAACGCAACTATAAAACTACTGAATTAACTTTGTAAACGAGATGAAAGATGAGGAAACTCCTAACAGACGACCAATATTAATAATCGTTAAACTCATGCACTCACTTTTCTTCGAGTATAAGAAACAAATCTCTTTGCGCGCTCGAAAATGACTTCATTTGGCATTGCCCATCTATAAACAGGTAGGTAGGGTTTGGGAGTCTGTAAGGTGAGTCTGAAACCCCACACCCTACTAATCGCGTAAGAACCCCCAAAAAATTAGAAAAGCACTATCCTTATAAGGGCAGTGCAGGGATGATTAACTTTTTTTTTGGGGGGGGTTCTTAAGCACATAGTAGAACCTGAATCCCACCCGCCTTGGCATTGGGGTTGTCCTTCTGCACCTGCGGAGCAAGAGCGACTTCTTGCCTTTCAAACCCGTTTGAAAAGTTGTGGTCCCGCGGCTGAGGTGGATAAACATGCAGGTTTTCTAGGGGATATAGAGGTTGATGCAGCGATTCGGGTCCTAGACATTGACCCAGACACGGTGCAGAGGGGCTCTTAGCATCAATACGGCAATGCACAACTTAAGCCACAGTACGCCCAGCAAAAACCCACAACCTTTTCATCTCACACCCTTAGTCCTAGAAGCTCTAAAACCACTCTGCAGTGCTCCCAGCCCTAGCAATGGGGGGCGCGGAAGGGGCCTCGGATTAGGGTTCGCGTTCAGCTGCCAGAGTCGTGTTGTTCTGCTGTTTGCTGCTTGGTTTAGGGTTTAGGGTTTAGGGGGTACCGCTTTGCAGACTGCGGACTGAGTCACGCAGAACTCCTCGCAAAAACGATTTCTTCACTTCAGACTGCCTCGAAGCATTGATTTTCCTGTGGCTTGCCTGCTGCTGCACGAAATTTGGGAAATCAGATCAAGTTCTTCCTATGTGCTTACCTGCCTACGAGGGTATGTTCTGCTAGGAAAACAAAGCTGCAGGTGGGGTAGAAGGGGCTCACCACAAAATAGTGTGTAAAAACAAACTAGGCTGCCCAGCAACCAAGGCTTAAAAAGGGTGCCCCGTTTTTTTGCTTAAAGGGGTTTATAAGGGAACCTAAACCCCCCCAAAAAGGGAATAAGGGTACTACTGGGCATCCTGGCAAAATCTTCTCCAAAACATTATACGTCTACATATATATATATATACATAATTATATATATAATTATAGATTACTTTTAGGAGTTGTTGATTTCTTTATGAACCAGACATGATCAACCCTGATTCCCACACCCCAATCGCGCCCTGCCTCGTCCCAGTCCACAACATGCTTTCCACGCCAGTTTTCCGTGCCTCGGCCCCAACAATGCTCCTAAACCCTTGTTAGCCCCAGGGTTTATAGAGGGTGTAGGGTTTAGCGTCTAGGGTGTAGGGGTTGGGGCCGGTTTAGGGCGACGACAACCGTGAGAGACTCTGACTCCGAAAGCTCTGCGGCCGAAAGCTGTGACCTGCGCTCTGTTGAGGCTTCAGTGAAGGGCGGTATACTCCCGGGCCCTTTCGGGGCGTCAGGTTCATAGGTCGGTCTCCCCACGCCTTGTCCCACGCAGGTGGACAGCTGAAACGCCCAAGTTGCGTTTAGGGTTCAGGGTTCAGGGTTTAGGGTAAATCATATCTTGAACCTGGCTCGAGATCTTCACATAGTACGCATGCCGAAGAGCGCCGAACTAAACTCCACTGCCTTCCTTGCTGCCTTCACATATATAGGCGGTTGTCGAAACTATGGTCCCTTTTTGGGTCCTTAATACAACACGGCACCTATTATTTAGGGTACCTAAAAAGGGACCCTAGGCTTGACAACCGCCCATATACAACCCAGAGGCATGGCAGCCATAGACAAGCGTTCAAGGGTGCCCTGGGCCTCTCCTACACCCTATAACTAAGCTTCCATACTCTGAAGCCCTAAGCCCTGAACTACCTCTCTGCCTCCCTTCCCAAGCCCCGAAGCCCCCAAATAAAGCCTAAACCCTGAACCCCAAACCCTAAAATCACCCCCCCCAAACTGCAAGCACTCTGAGATTCGCCATGGCACGCGTGTACGTCCCCTGGGCCTCGACTTCAATCAGACGTGTTGCCAGGCAGTCACAGTGCTTAGTTGATACTATACCTATATATGTACACATACATGTATGCATATTAAACGGTTGTTGTTCTTATTACTGTTGTTGATTCTTGTTCATACCCGATTATTGCCTTTTTTTGCTAGTATGATATATGCTGTATGTATTGTATAGTAACGGCTTGGTGGCGGTTTAGGATCTTGGCTTGGGTTTTTCTGGGTTTGAAAGGGCTGAAGCCTAGGGGTCTCGTGGGTTGTTGGGCTTCGGGTCGACAATGTCTGGCTCACAGCGCGGTCTTAGGATTTAAATGAACCTCTTGAACTTCTAAAAGCTCCCAACTTCAAGAATCCTAAACCCTAAGCCCCAAACCCTAAACTCCGAACCCTAAACCCTAAACTCCACTACCCAAACCCTAGACCCCGAACCCTATATATAGACCCTAACAATAGATTAGGGGCTGAGGATTTAGGTTTCCCTCACCCGATAACGAACCCTCGGGGCATCCTTGGAATGTTCTGAGGTTCCACACTTGGAGGTTTAGGGTTTAGGGGTTTAGGGTTTAGGGTTTAGGGTTTAGGGTTTAGGGTTTAGGGCTTGTTCAATTGGGCACTGGTAGATGGGGTTATAAGTAGGGTAGCTACGGCGATAACCCCATTGAGAGGGTACTTCTACAATCCCTAAACCCTAAACCCCAAACCCAAAACCCAAACAAGTCGCTCCTCCCTGGGAATTCTGGTAAGCTGAATGATGCAGAGCTTCCTCGTCTGTTACGACCCACGGCGGGATGTCCTGAGCCGACCGTGCGTTTGCTCAGGCTTGTGATCGTGGCTCCCGCCTGCTTGGAGCTTGATTTGAGGAAATAACCTTAGTTAGGGTACTACAAACCCTACTTGTGAGTGGTTACCCATGAACCAAAGAGTCCCGCAACATGTTTTCATCCAGCATGGCCCGTCCGTGTGAACAACTCTTCGACGGTCATTCGCGCCACGTATCCGTGAATTAATACCAAACCTCGCCCAAGGAAAAACAGTTGTGAACGCAGGAAGACCCTAGACCCGAAGGAACCCTCAGCCGCAACAAAACCATGCAGCCATCAGCAGCTAGTCTGGACAAACCCTAAACCCTAAACCCTAAACCCTAAACCCTAAACCCTAAACCCTAAACCCTAAACCTTTGTGTGTCGACCTTCCAGCGAAGTTACGCCTGTGTTGGGTGTTTTGGATACAGCTTTCGTTCATCATAGGCCCCCACCTAAACCCTAAACATCTCTGAAATGACTTGTCAAGTGACGGGAGGAATATGTCCACCCTGGCCAACCTCGGCGTGCTTTCAAAAGCAGGAGCCCTCACCACGGGGGGGGGGGGGGGGCTTGTACTCATCTGCAGGCTTCGGGTTCAGGGTTTTGGGGTTTGGGGCTTAGGGTTTAAGGGCAACGTTCTAGGGTCCAAAGTTTGTGTTTCGCCTTGTTGGCACCCTGTGTGTGACCCGTCGCGCCAAGAAACATGTATGGATCGCCGCCCGCCCTCCTGGAGACAGAGTGATCCGATGAGGCGTGCTTCCCCAAGGGCAGCGAAGTGAGAAGCCCTAAATTCTAAAACCCTACACCCCAAACCCAAAGGGTCCCAAGTGCCTGCATAGTAGAAAGTAGGGTTTCTATAATAGGAACTACTATTATGGTTTGGGTAAGTGACCCCCATATAGGTACTTAGGATTCTTTGGGAGACAGTCGAAGCATGGAAATAGAAAGCTAGCGATGAGAATTCCCGTCAGTTCCTGCCGGTCCGACGTTCTTTGCACCCTCGGGAACCACAATCTCCCTTTTTCTGCCCTTAGACGATATGAATAACTCGGGTGGAACTTTAAATTGTATGTGTGCCATAATCAAGTGGTATGGGGCTATTTGGGAAAGATCTTAAGGTTTGAACATCTGCAAAGGTTCATACTACCTCAAAAGACATGTCCGTAGTAGAGGGGATACAACCCCTCGCAATTTTAGGGCTCCTTTCGTCCGCAGGGCAGGCCCGCAAGCCCCCACCCGAGGGAGCCCAAGGACCCCACGACTGAGGGTTTAAAGGAAAAAGGGTTTAGGGTTTAGGGTTTAGGATTTCTTGCATTCAGAATCAGAAGCCCTAGGCCCTCCCTACAAGGGCGCAGATTGGGCCCACAGGTAACCGAGAAACCCAAATACGGACCAACTCCGACACATTGCTGTTGGGGTGTAAGTGTTCGGCTATGTAGGGCTAACTGGAGTGGACTTGGGCGCCCGATAAAACCCTAAACCCGAAACCCTTTACCCGAATATTAACTTATCCATAGGTGAAACTTGCATAGGATAATGAAACCCTACCCTTGGCGTGGCGGACTCCTCGTCGAAGGGGAGCTCTCTCCCGCCTCAAGCAAGCAGGGCCAGCTAGCTGGGTTTAGGGTTTAGGGTTTAGGGTTTAGGGTTTAGGGTTTAGGGTTTAGGGTTTAGGGTTTAGTAGCTAGGCAGACGCTCTACTTGGCTGCTCCCCCTTAGAAAACAGTTGCCCACAATAGGTCATTGTAACTCAATAGCCCCTCAGAAGCATGTCAGAATCAGTCCTTGTGCAAGTCGGGTTACTTTGCAGGAGTACGAAGTGGCCTCGAAATCCTGAACCCTAAGCCCTTAACCCTACTAAAGCTAAATCCTAAACTTTAAGCCTGGAGGTTCTTGCCTTGGGACATGGGGGGGCCCGGGGGGGGGGGGGAGGGACGGATCCCACAGTGGCAGTTCCAAAAGAGGGACCCTAACTTAGTACACCCACGTATATGGCTTCTGTTGCACTTCTGTCCTTGCTCCTTGCGGGCACGGGTTGCGGCCATGTAGGGTCAGGGTACACAGTGGGGGATGGCGGTTTGTATTAGCGTATGAGAATACGATTGAGTCCGGAGGAAGAAAGGGGCTATGGTCGTGGGCTCTTAGGTCTTGTACAGGCCGCCACGCATAAGACGGCACAATCCTGCAAAACCCTATGAAACCCAAAACCCTAGAGCCTAAAGTCCTATAAGCCCTTGACGCTATATTTAAGCCTCCTGGAAACCCTCTGCACCCTAAAAGCCCCATAGTTAGAAAGTCTGAAAACAAGAAAGCCCCTGCAAACAAAGCCCACAGCGCTCTACTGCCCTTAAACAAAAAGCCTTTACAACATCCTTCAAGCAACTCTTCAAGGACCCCAACCGCAACCCTAAACCCTAAACCCTAAACCCTAAAACCTAAACCCTAAACCCTAAACCCTAAACCCTAAACCCTAAACCCTAAACCTAAACCCCCCAAGAAACATCCCGAGCCCTCGCACCGACCTCGGCGGGATGGTCCGAGAGCTGCGCTGGGCTCGGTGCGGAAGGCCTCTGGTTGCAAGAAGAGGCTCATACGGGGTTTGGGTTTAGGGTTTAGGGTTCAGGGTTCAGGGTTTAGGGTTATTTAGGGTTATTTAGGGTTATTTAGGGTTGGGTTCAGGGTTTAGGGTTTAGGGATAGCGTTTAGGGTTTGCTTTAGGCGGCCGAGCCGCGCTGTAGGATATGTTCGGGTTGAGACTGCTGGGGTTCAGGGTTTCGGGTTTCGGGCTACTTGGAGGTTCATGTGGGTACCTTTTAAGTGGGGCCAGAAGTAGGACAACTATGGTGATAACCTGATTTCAGGGTACTTATAACCCATATAAGTAGCCCATGAATCTCCAAGTGCCGCAGAGAAGGATACGACACGATTGGTGTGTCGCAGTAACATAGGCAGAAAAGGGTACCCGCGTGTCCGCAAATTAGCTGTTCAGGAGATCCAAACCCCCACACCCCCACACATATTACCTTCATAGGATTCCTGGGTTCACAGTACCTTAGTAGGATTCCTGGGGCGGCTCATATGGACCTCAACAGGAATTATGGTAGTACAGGGTAGATGACCCCTATAACCCCTAATCGCTAAACCCTAAACCCTAAATCCCAACTTAAGGGCTCTATTTGGTCCCCAGGGAGGGCTTGACAAAAAAGCTTCGGGCTTTTCAAGCCGCGGGCCTGAAGCCCTCAAAGGACTTAAGGCTTTTGGGGATTAGGCGTTTAGGGTTTAGGATTTAGGGTTTAGGGTTTAGGGCTGTTGGGCTTGGGTTTAGGGCCTTTGAACAACAGAAGCCGCAGTCACCATCTGCAGTCGAAATGCTGAGGCATGCGACAGCAACAGAGGGACCAACACCTGGAAGAGCCGTCGTTAGCAGCTGTACCCCAAACCCTAAACCCTAAACCCTAAACCCTAAACCCTAAACCCTAAACCCTAAACCCTAAACCCTAAACCCTACCTTAAACCCCTTTTTGGAAGCCTTCAAGTGGCCATCTTTTTGATCCAGCTACGACAAGGCACTGCCAGTGAGCCTCCGCTAAATAGTAGGATTCCCTTAGAATTAGGACCCCAATAAGCTAGGCTGCCCAGCAACCAAGGCTTAAAAAGGGTGCCTTTTTTTGCTTAAAGGGGTTCATAAGGGAACCTAAACCCCCCAAAAAGGGAATAAGGGTACTACTGGGCATCCTAGTAAGGTACCGGTATATTTTCACTACCCTGAAACAACTATTCTCCTCTTAGACCCAAAAAGGGAACCCTTAATATATGGCATATGTACTACCCTTGATAGAGGGTATAGTTACTACCCTAAAAATGGTCCTTAAACTTATCCTCTTGAACCCAAACAATGTCCTTTAAAACCCTAAGCCCTGAACCATAAACCGTAAACCCTAAACCCTCCAAATGCAGAGAGTACCGCACCCCAACTGCCCTTGAAGACCTCGAAGCTGTCAACAAAGGGGGGTTTATGCGAGGCAGGTACCTAGGGAACCTCTAGGAAGCTTAGGGAGGCCTTAGGGAGTAGCGGGGAGTCTTAGGGAGCGTTGGGTTACAAACCCTTCTTGAAGCCCTACACCCTAAAACCATGAACCCTAAACCCTACAGCCCTAAAACCCTAAAACCCTAAACCCGAAACCCTAAACCCTAAACCTTAAACCCTAAACCCTGGAGGACCCTATAAAGCAAGCGAGGCTGCTGCGGAGAGCCCCACTAAGGAGCCCATCGAAGAGAGGGAGAACATGGAACCTGGTGTCTTTTTGCTGGGGTTTAGGGTTTAGGGTTTAGGGTTTCGGATGGAACCTGGATTGCGGAGGCTTTGGGAGCTCTAAGGGGGGCGTGGGGGGCTTTCGGGTTGAGGGCTTCTGGGGGCCTTCAACCCGTTAACCCTCCAACCTTGAGCCCGTGTAAGACCCTTGAAGCCTTAAACCTGAGGACATTTCCCTTGAAACCCAAAGCCCCTATACCCTAATAACCCCTAAACCTAGGAATAACAATGGAGCCCTTTTTGGCTTAAAGGGGCGTTTCAGAGAATCGAAGCCAAAAGCAGAACAGGGAATGAGGGCCTACTCTGGGTCCTTGAAACCCTTTATAGTTACAACCTTACTTAGGGATCTTACAACCCTGCATACAAGTACCCACCAACCAATCTCCACATAACTCACCCTAAACCCCTAAACCTCAAACAAATGAAAGATCATAATCCTATATTACCCTTGCACGGAAGGACATTTTTCACTTTGTTTGGGGGACTCTTACGCAAATAGTAGCAACTGTCCCAAACCCTAAACCCTAAACCCTAAACCCTAAACCCTAAACCCTAAACCCTAAACTCAAAACCCTAAACCCTAAACCCTAAAAAACAGCCGCGCGGCTCGCTCTTTGAAGGGAAGACGCCGGCATGATGAGAGCATGGCGCGCGCTCGCCCAACTCCCACGCCGAGCTCTCGGAGTTTGGGCCAAGCAAGGGAGTTTTAGGTTGGGGTTTAGGGTTTGGGGTTTGGGGTTTAGGGTTAGGGTTTAGGTTGGGGTTTGGGGTTTAGGGTTTAGGGTTCAGGGTTTTGGGCAGAAATGCCTACCATGTCTTGGGTTAAACATAGAACAAATGTAAATATCGACATATATGTATATGGTCCCTTTCTGGGTTCCTAAGGACCCAATGACCCCAATTTAGAGAACTATACCCATATGCGCACCCTATATTTAAGGAGGGGGGGCGGGGGCACTAGCAACTTGTGCCCTTGACCCCGACAAAACCCCGTAAGTATACTTGAATTTCATACGAGGACCCCAATTGTTCGGGTTTAAGGATTTGGGGTTAAAGGCCAGTTTCAGGGGTACGCTCCCTGAACCACAAACTTTAAAAGCTAAACCCTTAATTAGTTGAAGGGGGACTGTCCTCTCTGCGGACTCTCCGATCATCATGCGATTTACTTGTCTGCTGCGAAGGTCGTTCCTGGTCAATGTAACCCTACCCTTCCGACCCAAAAAATAGGGTGCTTAAAGGGTTTAGGGCTTGGAGACTGCAGAAAACTGTTTAATTACTAGGTTTCTGTATAGGGTCAGGTACCTGACAAACAGACGTTGCTTTGACAAAGATGTGCTTAGAGTCGTGCGTGAGTGCGGCCGCACTGGTCGTATGGACCCCGGCTAATGCGGTATGGAGCCTGAGCATTTGTTCTTCTGGATATTCTTTTAAAAGGTTCGGATGAGATTAAAGACCTCCGCCTTCCGCGCTGTAAGGGCAATACCGCCTGCGCCAAAAGGTTGCATTCCTGAATTCACCAGGACCTGTAAAGTAAAGGTTTATAGCGTGTATGGTGGCAGTACTGGGGCCTCGAACGCACTAAGCCTTCTGAAGACCCCCGTGGATTGCGTGGCGACCCATATGTCCTTGAGGTAGATGTGATATTGGCCGGGCGTGTACTCTGCCCGCATGTTCCCACTTGGCCAGCGGTCGGCAAAGTCCTTGCCTCATCAGGAGCTGAGAGAAACATGCCAGGAGTTCAGGGGTCTGCAAAGAGACATGGTGAGCGTACCTAATATAGGGCCTTCATAGTTGCAATAGTGTTTTTGGGGGTTCTTATAGTAGAACTAGAAAGGGGCCATAAGGGAAAGCTATCAATAATTTATCCGACGAGGTTCAGGGTACTTCTAGCCCCAAGTATAGCTGTACTTATAAGCCCCCTAACTCCCCTAAGCAGGTTACAAGTAGTCTCATTCATAATTGGGGTTCTAACTACACCTGAACCTCCAAGTACCTAGATAGAAGAGGCCGCCCTAGTAATCCTAAACCCTAAACCCTAAGCCCGAAACCCTAAACCCTGAACCCTGAATACCAGTCAGCTCCCCGTTTCGACATGCCCTGCAAGCACCATACTGGAGGCAGTGACGGATCTAAAAACCTTTAGGGGCCAAATGAGCCCTAGAATTTGGGTTTAGGGTTTAGGGGTTTAGGGTTTTAGGGTTTAGGGGTCATTTACCCCAAAACTAGTTTACTCCCTAAAAGGGTTTGTGAACCCTGAACCCTTTCAGGGTTCACTTGCCCCCCCCCCCCCCCCCCCCCCACAGGCATGGTTTCCTTCCGCCAACATCTGTTTAAGGGAGCTGCATTCTTGGAATGAGCTTAGCAGACAGGCACGACAATATGAGCACCCCCCCCCCCCCCCCCCTCCCCGCAAAAACTACTGCGCCATCCCGCTAGATTAAGGAACGTGCCTTGAAGTATGTGGGTATTTCTCAAAATGGGGGTACCCCTTGTATACCCGAAATACTGGATACCTGATTACAGAAACACCCGACAGGGTACCCC
>CAJNDS010001001.1:611548-739048 GCA_905221605.1 Symbiodinium natans
TCCGAGTTTCTGGCAGGCTGTGCGCCATGGCAAGTGGTGCTCGTCCAACACTGACAGCGACTTTTGTGACTTGCACAACGCAAGAAAACCCTACTCATCGCAGAGCATTGCCTTCCGGGGAACCGCAGAACTCACTTCCGTGGGGCTCAAGGGCGACAGATACAGCTGGCAATTTTGAGCTCTCTGCAGCCATGAACAAGGCATGAACTCTCAGTGTGGTGTCATGTATATATTTCATGTATATGTATATCTATATATATATATACATATATGTATATATATATATA
Source organism: Symbiodinium natans (assembly GCA_905221605.1). Lineage (NCBI taxonomy): Eukaryota > Dinophyceae > Suessiales > Symbiodiniaceae > Symbiodinium > Symbiodinium natans. The sequence goes on from CAJNDS010001001.1 coordinate 611,836, forward strand.
TACATATATGTATATATATATATAAATAGGTATGCATACGTACATTGCAGTACAGTTGTCTATTGCACTCTTGTTTTCAAAGCTGCTCTCGTGTAAAAGGTTTAGGCGCATGTAAGCAACTGAAACTAAAAAACTGACGGAGCCCACACCCACCCCGAAGCCGAGAGATGGATCCGGGCGAGGCGCTGGCGTCGCCACTGAGGCCCTGAGGCCCTAAACTCTAAACCCGAAACCCTAAACCCGAAGGCCTGAGGCCTGGTCAGGGTCAGTCTTATGGTTTTTTTTGAGGAGAGGCAGCAACTCATGAGGAAGATCAGAGCTGCGGACATGCAATCCATGGTGCCAGCCGCAGCAGCAAAAAGCAAAGCCTAAGCCAAGCCCTAAACCCTAAAAAGCATGGCAACCCATGAGCTTGGCCAAGAAGCTGAAAGTAGCCCTAAACCCCAAACCCTAAAGCCCTGAACCCCAAAATCGTAAACCCTCGTATGAGACATATGGATTCTGTTTGGGGTATAAGAGGGGTACTCCTACAGGGTGGGGCCCCCTAACTATACTAACTGTAGTTAAGGGACTTATAACCTAACTTAGGGTCCTTATAACCCAATTTAGGGCCCTTATAACTCTACTTATAACTAGGGGGCCCCACCCTGTATGTTAGGGATTGCCCGTATAGCCAAAAACCCAGGTTTGCGACGTGGCTGTCGCTCCGCAGTCGCGGGGTGAAGCCTGAAGTCCACGTATGTGGCAGGAGGCTAGTGGGTTCAAAGTTTTATAGGGTTATAGGAGAAGTTATATAGCGAAAAAAGGGTGATCAGGGTTGATAGGGTTGTAGGGTGAAAGGGCTTGTGAGGTGGTATAGAGTTCATACTTGGAGGTTCATGCGTACACTATTTAGGTCCATAGGTTGGGATGTTCCCCCTCATGCTAACAGTCCTTCGTAGGGATCATATTACACCCGATTATAATCCCCATTAAGGACCGTTAGTAGAAGGGGAACGTCCCAATCTATAGGGTTCAAGGTTTATACTTGGAGGTTGGGTACTTATAACCCCAATTCTGATCTACATATAACCTACTTAGAGGACTTGGGGGGGGGGGGGGGGGGCTTATAAGTGCAGCTATAATTGGGGGTTACAAGTACCCTGAACCTCCAACTAGGGTTGTAGGGTTGAAAGGGCCATAGGGTTGAAGGGTTAAAAGGGTGAATAGGGCTCATCGGGTAAACGGGCTGGTAAGGTGGTATAGTGTTTAGCTGTTGTTGCTTCGGATTCAGGGTTTGTAGGGTTGAGTTAGAAGGTAGCGAGTTGAAACATGGGGTTATGGGGAAGGGTTCAGGGTCTTAGGGTTCCAGCGTTAATCGGCTTTGAATGTAAAGTACAGGCTTTCACTGTGTTGAGGGCTTTCGGCTTGATGCAGGGTGAAGGGCTGAGGGGCCTGCGGGGTCATTCTTCGGGTTCCCTCAACCCAACAAAAAACATCGCGACGCCATCATCAACATGATTTCTCCCACGCGCGTGCAACTGATGCCAACCCAACAACCCCCCCCCCCCCCCCCCAAAAAAAAAAAAAAAAAAAAGACAAAAAAAAACTAAACCGTAAAACCCTAAACCCTAAACCTCAAAACCCTAAACCCCCAACCAAAATATGAAGGACTCTCAAAGCGCATCCTGCGCTTGAAAAAGCCCTGGAATTTGTCCGCGAGATCGTCCCGCACCCAGCGATCAACTTAGGGGCTGAAAACTATAGCCCTAAACCCTAAACCCTAAACCCTAAACCCCAAAGGGTTCAACAAAGGTTACCTACCCAGTCCCGACGTCAACAAAACACCCCAGACCGAGGCCAGGTCTGGACCAGGCCTGGGCGGCGAAGTGCGAACTCGGGTTATTAGTTTAGGGTTTAGGGTTTAGGGTTTAGGGTTTAGGATGTAGGTTTTGTGGTTTCGCTTCCGGGGTTGAGGGTTGAGGGTTTAGAGCCCAAGCGGCTCTGGATATTCAAGGATTCCCTAAGAGTCACCTAGACATAAATACTATAAGGTTTAGGGTTTAGGGTTCCCCCCAAAAAGGGATCAGGGCCTGCTCCGGGTCCTACTCAAAGGCTCTGTGGCCCTCAAAACCCTCCTGAGAGCCTTAAGGTAGATCTTGACCTGAGAGGTCCTGGTTGAGCTTGAAGGTCGAGACAGTAAGGTGTGCGGTTGAGTGGGTTCAGCTAAATTCCGAAAAAAAAACTTAAGCCCCAAACCCTAAACCCTCTGAAAGCTTGTACAGTGTAAGGTACATGGGGTCAACGGAGATCTAGTATTTACCTTCTTCGTTCGTAAGTCAGAAGCCCTACATTCAGGCATGCCAGTCGAATTCTAAGTCAGACACAAGCAGACATCCTGTATGTCCCTTCCCTAAACTTAAGGGCTTGAATACCCCAGCCCCAAAAAAGTTAGCGGCTTATTTGAAACAGGATGATGTCTAACCAAAAAGGTCATAGGTTAGCCACCCAGCCCCTAAGTAAGGCGGGGAGGGGTTCCCCTCTTGCACTCCTAGCTTAGGCCCTGGGAAGTTTAGCTTGCAGGTTCATTCGGGTACTTATAAGTAGGGCGATAAGGACACTAAACAAGGTTATACCCATAGTTGCCCTACTTTTAACCCCTGCTTGTAGGTACCCCCTTTAAGGCTCTAAGGACCCTCCTAAAAAGGGACTGGTACCTCCTAAGGAGGGTTCTGGGGTCTCAAGACCTAGAGCCTTAATTCGGGCAGCAGGCAACAAGGTTCAAGGGACTAAAGGGGGGACTCTTATAAGGGAGACCTTAGGGGTTCTTCAGGGGCTACTTTGGGTATGCCGGGGCTATACAAGGTGTATATAGGGGTTACGTATGGAATATACAAGGGAATAAAATTCAGGGTCCCTTCTGGGGGTCCATCCCTTTTCCCCTTATGAACCCTCGGAAGTGTTGGGGTGGGAGACAGAAGGATCCCTGGAATTAAAGGAACCTTTCACAAAATCCTACCAGAGTCCGCTTCTGTTGCATTTGATCTTCTATACTACTATATAAAATTACGATCACCAGAATAGTCCTTAAATCCTACAAGGATCCCTAGTACACTTCAAGGAATGTTCTCAAAACTGAGGCTACTTCTGGGAGATCGGTAGGATACTGGCTACTGTTTGCTGAAGAATCCGAAAGAAAAAAGAAGAAAAAGAATCCCTATATTACCCTTATAAGGAAGAATATCTATGTTTTTTGTTGTGGGGGGGGGAGTTCTTAAGCAATTGGTAGCTGGAGTCTCTGGGAAGGACAGGCCCCGTGTCTTTTGACCCCAGGAGAGTGCGTTCCCCTAGCCTCTGCCGGGTTCAGGAAGTAGGGAGCGGGGGTTTCGGGCTTTAGGGGTCAGCGTTGTCGGGTTTAGGGTTTAGCGGTTTAGGGATAGGGTTTAGGGTTTAGGGTTTAGGGTTTAGGGTTTAGGGTTTAGGGTTTAGGGTTTAGGGTTTAGGGTTTAGGGTTTAGGGTTTAGTTAGGGTTTAGGGTTTAGGGTGGCTCAGCAATGAGGGGTCTCGGGTTTGGGGTCGAGGGTGGAGACGGTTCAGGGGTTCGCCGGCTCAGTCGTGGTCGAGGTCCTGCGCTTCGTCCTGTGCCTGGCACAACTTTTACCCTCAGGGTCTAACGCCTCGTATTTTAGGGTTTTTTGGGCCCAAAGGTCCCCCCCCAGCCCGCCAGCCCGAGAACATCCAAGCGGCGGAAGGACAGAGGTGGTCGTCTGGTTTTCTGCCTTGAACGCCTTTCTTTGGGCGGGGGTGGATGGGGTTTAGGGTTTAGGGTTTAGGGTTTAGGGTTTAGGGTTTAGGGTTTAGGGTTTAGGGTTAGGGTTTAGGGTTTAGGGTTTAGGGTTTAGGGTTTAGGGTGCAGGGTTTAGGGTGTAGGGTGCAGGGTGCAGGGTGTCGGGCGCAGGGAGGCTACCAAAGGGGTGCAGTGGGCCTTTCACGTATGGGGTACTTCGAAGCAGGGAGAAAATCTGGGTGTAGGGTTTTTGTTGGCTCAGGGTAGGGGATCTCACCCCTTATACTCACAGTCCTTGAAGGGACTATACTCGTGGGGTACTCTAATCCCTACTAAGGACTGTTAGTAGAAAAGGGGAACATCCCAAGCTTAGGGTTGAGGGTTCAGCGACCCCTACCCTCAACCCTAAACCCTAAACCCTAAACCCTAAACCCTAAACCCCAAACCCTAAACCCTAAACCCTGTCTCGAAGGCCCTGAAAAAAAATGGAGCCGCCAAGTGGCGAAGCTCCGCGAGGACTCTGCATAGCACTGCCAGAAGCCTCAGCAGGGTGTTGGGAGCTCAGGGCCTTAGGGGTGGCCCTAAACCCCTAAACCCTAAACCCTAAACCCTAAACCCTATTGGGCTTCATGAGGGCTTGCAACGGGGGGAGGATGGCCCTTGCAAGCCCCAGAAAAACTATGTATATGGGGACGAAATTGTTTTGAATAGGGTTTTCGGGTCAGTATGGCATTTTGACATAAAGGGGCCATAAGGGAATGAAATGTCCCAAGTGCATACCCAGCAACTCACCCAAAGCCATTTTTTCAGCAAAACGCCATCTCACAAAGACCCCACCACCCACTCAGTTTATAGGGGTTGGGATTATGGGGGGTTACCTCTGAAAACATCCCTGCTTTAGAGAGCCAGAAGAGGGTTAAGAAGGGTTGCTTTCTTACGAGTCCCCCTTCTCCTACCTGGGAGTTTGGGGTTTAGATGGGTTTAGCGTTTAGGGAACCCTAAACCCTGAACCCTCGACCCTAAACCTTATAAACCCTAAACCCTAAACCCTAAACCCTAAGCCGAACATTGCCCAGGGGGCGATCCGTAGCCCGCTTCATCGTGCGGCCGCGGAAGTTCATGTGAAGGCCTTGCTCTTACTGTTGGTTCGTAGGGAATGGGGGAGTGAGGTACCCTACAAAAATCCCGTAAAGGGCATGTCTATGAATATGTACATATATATATATATATATATATACATTTGTATACCCCAAGGGTCCATGTACCTAAATAGGGAGTACTTGGGCCTTAATGTACTCCCATATGTATATATATATATATATATATACAAGCAACAGTAAGTGCTAGTAAGTGCTGGCAAGGTTGGCTACTCGAAGGCTCATGGTTACTTACATCGTTTTTGCTTTCGTCTCCTGTTTCGCTAAACCGAAAGCCACTCCGGCGGGCAAATGACCCCTAAACCCTAAACACTAAACCCTAAACCCTAAACACTAAACCCTAAACCCTAAACCCTAAACCCAAAGGGAGAAAAAAAACAACACGTGCCTTCAAAGATCGGCAGAAAACTAGGGGCTCGAACCTGTCCCCAGCAAAGAAATTTAGCTGAGTGTTGCAGGTTTCAGGTGCAAGGTTCTACCAAACATATAGTAGACAGTCCAACCAGAAGAAGTTCTAAAACAAATCGAACTCCAAACCCGAACCCTAAACCCCAACCCCCCCCCCCCCCCCCAGAAGCGGCAGAGGTCAGCCACTGCTGGCCGAGAAGCCGATTTCCTGCATTGAGCGGTGGGAGAAGTGCATCCCTGCAGAAAACCTCCGCATCAGCGCCTTGATGTTGGTTTGGGGTTTAGGGTCTAGAGGGTTTAGAGGGTTTAGAGGGTTTAGAGGGTTTAGAGGGTTTAGAGGGGGGGGGGGGGTTTCTGGGAAACTTGGGGAAGCTTAGGGTAGTAGCAACTGAGGGGCACAGTCCGTCTTCCGCACGTCCGGGCCCCACTCCTGGCTCAGCGCGCAGTGATCGGGGCTGGGTCGGCCGCAACAGCCCGTGCACCTTAAAGCCCCAGGACATCCTCAGGTTTAGGGTTTAGGGTTTAGGGTTTAGGGTTTAGGGTTTAGGGTTTAGGGTTTAGGGTTTAGGGTTTAGGGTTTAGGGTTTAGGGCTTCGGGTTTTAGGGTTTACACGACCCAAGATCCTAGCGAACCAGGGGTCTTGAACCCTATGAACGGCATGCCGTTCAACCATCCCCAAAACTACTGACAACCTATGGGGTGGGGCCCCCTAGTTATAAGTAGAGTTATAAGGGCCCTAAATTGGGTTATAAGGACCCTAAGTTAGGTTCTAAGTCCCTTAACTACAGTTAGTATAGTAAGGGGGTCCCACCCTGTATGGGGGTGACGGTCAATAAGGCAGAGCACAAGCTCACTTAATTAAAACAGCTACCCGGTACAGCGGCTGTACAAAAACATAAAGTCCCCAGAGTCGTGGCCCAAAAACCCCACAGCACGCGTCCAAGTTGAAAAGTGGAATTTTCGGTTTGTTGATTGCTGGTGTTCTTTGTCTTCTTTTTTTGCAGTGTTCGGGTGGCATGGGTGATGGTAAGGCTATACCAGGAGCCCTTAACCCGAGTCTGTGTCTGAAAAGCTCCTGATTTTGCACTACACGTCCTGCACAACAAGACCGAAAAAAGTCTTCACACAAACTCGAAACCTCGCCACAACCCCAGTTCTGGGGTTTCAGGTGCCCGGCGGGCGCAGCCCCGGGAGGTGATTTTTGGGTGGCTGAGGGGTTGAGACGTACCTCCAAGAGATGAGTGAAGACCCTGAGCAAAGCACCCGCAGGACCCTGCAGCGACCCTATAGACCCTATATGCTAGACCCTCACAGCCCCCAAAAACCCTACCTCAACCCTAAACCCTAAACCCTAAGAGGGTCTCAGTGGCATTGGGTTTAGGGAGGCAACCAGGCAGAGCGGTCACTGCCATCGCCGACCGTATTGATGAAGATGAGAGGTTGAGGATCCTGCTGTCGAAGCGCCTGGGAGAAAGGGTTTAGCGTTTAGGGTTTGGAGGAAGATTTTTTGGGGCCTCCCTTTTTTTTATCACCTGCCAAAGAAGCAACCTGCAGTCAGGGGGGGGGGGGGGGGAGTTTTAGGGTTTAAGTGGCCAATTACAGGTTAGTGGAACACCATTTCGAGCTGCGGCGCTTCTCAGGAGTAAGCGAAGGCCCGAGCCGCCAAAGAACCCGAGAAACGTGACCCGGAATTGGAGTCTTCCCCAAGCCAGAGAACAGCCCCGGAACTTAAACCCCAAACCCTAAACACATCGTGGAATTCAGAAGTGCAGCTCTCGGCAATTTAGACAACAAACCCTGAAGCCCTGCCGAGCCAAGATCGCTTTCATGGAGAACAAGGTCCCATCGGCAGATTCCCAAAGGCCAAAAGGGATGTGGTTGGCAATACAGACCTAACTTAGGGTTTAGGGTTTTGGGTATTGAGTTCTGCTGCCCAGGGCACAAGCATGGCAAACCTTGGATTTCAGAGGCCAAAGGCCCATGAAGGGGGACAGTGTGAGAGCGAGAGGGAGCTTGCAGGTTCGTGGTTGCTTACCAGTAGGGTCACCCTACTTTGGGGTAGACCCTGGAAAAAATGTATACATTTTAGGTATAAGTGGCTATAATAGGAACACAGAAGCAAAAAAACAAAAGTATAGCACTCCAAAACCCAGAAGCAATTATGCAGGGCAACCCAGGGACTACCCCACACCACAAACAACCCAGGGAGGGGTGGGTATTCTTCCAGGGCTTAGGGTTTAGGGTTTAGGGTTTAGGGTTTAGGGTTTAGGGTTTAGGGTTTAGGGTTTAGGGTTTAGGGCTTTAGGGCTTTCGGGTTCAGGGTATAGGTTTTGTTTGCCACCGGCCGAGAGCTGGCCTGAGGCATCGGCTTCGTACACCGAGGCAACACACAAAACATGCAGCTACGACTTCTACAGGGTGGGGCCCCCTTACTATACTAACTGTAGTTAAGGGACTTATAACCTAACTTAGGGTCCTTATAACCCAATTTAGGGCCCTTATAACTCTACTTACAACTAGGGGGCCCCACCCTGTACTGTTTGTCGAAGAACCCCCCCCAGAAAGTATCTGATCTTCCTTATGAGGGCAATTTGGGGACTACTATCTTTGTTTTTGCGAGGGGGGCTTTTAGCAAAGAGCAGGATTGTAGGATTGTGGGGTTTGGGGAACCATCAGGGTTCCGTCGGTCAGCCAAAACAAGGATGCGATATGGTCTCACGGAAGGGCCTGTCTGCCTATCAGGCTCCATGGACCGTCCCTACAGAGGGACTGGCACCTCCTAAGGAGGGTTCTGGGGTCTCAATTCCTGGGGTGTTGAGGGCCCAAGAGCCTTAGGGTGGTGTGGGGGGTGTGAACTCGACTGAGCAGCCACTGGGTTGGCGTGTTTTCCGGGCGCCATGAGAATTGCCAGGCATGGAAGAATGGGCTCGCTCCGAGCTCTCGGCTTGCCCGGCCCTGGAGAAGGGTCTCGCATCAACGGGGTCGACCAAAGTGAGAGTTTGTTCCGAGTCCTCCCTGCAACTTCTGGGAGAACTTGTTTGATGACTTTCTTGATGGCCTTGTCGTTGCGGGGGCGGGGGAGGGGGGGGGGGGAGTGGCGAAGCAAGGCAAATCATCAGCATCAAAGAACACCGGTCGTCCATCCAGCTCACTCCCGTACCACCACATGATGGTTCCAGGCACGTCATCACACGGGGATTGCAGATTCCGCTAATTACGAAGGGGCTGCTTATGACAATAACGCTACAGGGGGCCCAGACCCTTTTGCAACTGGACCGCGGACAACTGCCAGGAAAGGATACTATACCCCCAACCCTGAATCCTAAACCCTAACCCTAAACCCTAAACCCTAACCCTAAACCATAAACCTTAAACCCTAAACCGCCCTCTGAGAAGCGCTCAAGTGCGGGTGTGGGACATGTCGGAGAACAGCGGATTCTTGCTATCCCCGACGGCAAGCTCCTGTAGCATTTGGCACGTTTTGTCCCAAGCTCTCAATACAGGGTTTACCTGTAAGCCCAGTTAGCTACAGTTTAGTAGTACTTACCGTTTATTTAGTAGATATAACCCCAATGGTTGCAGCTAGGGTTTAGGGTTTAGCTCGGAAGCCCCAGAAGCGAACACATCAGATACTTGGGAAGTTCGACCCTCCGGGGACTCTAAGGACTTAACATCATACACATGATTCGGGTTCTTAACGGTTTAGGGCTTAGGGTTGTAGGGGTTAGGGTTTGGGGTTTTAGGGTCTTAGGGTTTTAATTAGGGTTTAGGGCGTCAAGGGGTTCCCTTGGTACCTATACCTACCCCCCATGGAGCCCCCTCCTTTCAGAACCCCATAAACAAACGGTGGGCTTGGAGTTTGGGAATTAGGGCTTGTGCTCAGGGTGGGGATCAGGCAGGTTTTGAAAATAGCTTCACGGCTTTACCTACTGCTTGTCACCCAGACTTGGGGGTTTAGGGTTTAGGGTTTAGGGTTTAGGGTTTAGGGTTTAGGGTTTAAGGCACACACCTGAACACATGAATGGTCCGCAAGGTGCCTCTGGATGACAGTGGCAGCAATCTTCAGAGAGCCCAACCCCTAAACATGGGAAAAGAAGGCACCACCATGCCACCAGGGTCCCAGACTGGATTCCCAAAGGAATGTAGGGTTCAGGGCTTAGGGTTGAGGGTTTAGGGTTTAGGGTATCCTGGTCTTTTTGGCTTAGCGGGGGTTTACGGGGAATAAGGGTTCGCTGTGGGAAAAGTGGAACTGTCTGTAAGCCCAAAGTGCACAGGCTCCTCACCCTTTGCCAGGCCCACGGCCACGAGCTCGTGAGCGATTCGATACCACTCCTCCTTCCTGACGCTAAACCCTGCCAAATCATAACCCTGCACGCAAACCCTGAATCCTGGACCCTAAGCCCGAACGCCCTATAGCCCTATGCCCAGAGACTCGCAACAGCTCGAGAGCGTGGGGGCTTTCTGATTTTGTAGAGGTTCATGAGTACTCACAAGTAGAGTTGCAAGTACGGTAGCTATGCACATAACCTCCCGTATAACCCTAAACCCCAAACCCATAAGCACCCATCAATCAGTAGTGTTTTGTTTTTTTCTTTGGGGGGGGAGGGGTAGGGGGAGGAGGGGTGGTTCTTTTGTTGGGGAAGCGACTGCCAAGTCCAAACCCCACAACCTTTTTGCATATATTGGGGTTTTCGACATGAGGCGTACCTTATTGGGGTCCTTTTCATAAGGGAATCCGATGAATCCTACTATTTTGGGGTCTAGTCGAGAGGGTCCCCTATTATCGCAAACTCTCATATGTTGACTTCGGTTTAGGGTTTAGGTTTACGGCGCCAAAACAAACCCCTGCACGATAAACTCGAAACCCCCCTCAACCCAATCAATAAGTTCGTGCCGTCCAGAGACTTGGGGAGTTTAGTGTCTAGGGTTTAGGGTTGGGATGTTCCCCCTGGTACTAAAACAGCCCTGAATAGGAACTATAGTACCACCCCCCCCCCTCCGCATTATCATCCCTATAAGGACCGTTAGTATAAGGGGAAGCATCCGAAGCTTAGGGTTTGGGGTGAATGTAGACCCAAAACCCGAAACCCCAAACCCTAAACCCTAAACCCGAAACCCTAAACCCTAAACCCTAAACCCTAAACTCCCCGACTGGGAGGTAGACAGGCCGGAGTGCGTGCCCGACATCAGGGCGGGAACGTGATTCTGCATGATCGTGAAGCGGCCCCCGTTCGGAAGGTCCTAAGTCAGTTTAGGGTTTAGGGTTTAGGGTTTAGGGTTTAGGGTTTAGGGTTTAGGGTTTAGGATTTAGGGTTTAGGATTTAGGGTTTAGGGACAATATGCACCCTAGATATGGCCACAACCATCTTTCCTTCTAAGTACCGGTGAGCCTCCAAGCAGTCTTTAAGCAGCGGAAGTTCCTCACAGCGGAGCTAAACCCTAAACCCTAAACCCTACACCCTAAACCCTAAACCGAGGGGGGGAGGGGGGGATTTCGGCAAGCTCGAAGAAAAGGCCTGCCTGACGAGCAGATTCCGCTTGGACTGGCAAAACGGGCGAAATTTCTATCTTTTCCTGAAATGAGGGTTTCATGATCACCCAAAAGCCTCAAGTAACTAAGCCCAAAGAGGGGAATGTCTTCCACCCGCTTGGCTTGTGAGTATCTGGGTTGAGTGTTATCCTCTCATGCTGCTGGGCCACCCGACTGTGCCCCTTACAATGAACAAACGAAACCCTAAACCCTGGACCCTAAACCCTAAACCCTAAACCCTCAACCCTCAACCCTCGACCCTCGACCCTCGACCCTGACCCTAAACCCTGAACCCTACACACTAAACCCTAAACCCCAAACCCTAAACCCTGAACCCTAACCCATCATCTGCATACCGGGCTGCCGCATCGGGCGCCAGCCACGTGGGTATCGTGTCGTAATCCGACAGCCATCCCCCTCCTTGCATTTAGGGTTTAGGGTTTCGGGTTTAGGGTTTAGGGGAAGTGTCGAATCTAGAGTTGAAAAGATTTCGCGTGCAGGGCCAAGTGTCCTAGACACGTCGCAGCCCGCGCGCAAAGAAGGGTTCAGGGTTGAGGGTACGCAGAATAAATACCCGTAGCTGCAAGATCAGCTCTTGGTGACTTGGGAATCGAGGTTTAGATCTCCAGGTATGTGGGTTTCGGGTTCAGGGTCAGTTCAAGCTGTATAGACTCTAGAGAAGGATGATCAAGACGGAATCGTTCCTGTAGTAAAACTCTGCTTGCATTTCCCTTTTGGATCTTCCTTTGCTCGCTCTCTCACTCGCTATACTTCATACTATGAGTCCCATGGGACATGTGAGCTGTCAGGACTGTGAAGTACCTAGCTTCGTCATGTCGTAACTGCAGCTACCTTTTGACCCTAGACCCTAGACCCTAAGCTAGCCCTAAGCCCTAAGCCCTATAAGCCCTAAGCCCCTAAACCAACTCAAAACAAGCAACAACTAACCCATACCTGAACCGTCTCCCCCCAGCGGCCGCCCTCGTCCCCCCCCCCCCCAATACTCTGAACTCCGCTGGCCTGCTTCTGCCATGGCCAAGTACCGTATGTAGCAGTGATAGTCGTACCTCAGAGCTTGGGATTGAATCTCTGGTGGGGGTTTAGGGTTTGGCGTTTTGGGTTCAGTTAGAGAGGTTGAGGGGGTTAGGGGCCTGACAGCCTACATGTTTAGCACAAAACCTCAACCGATGAGTCCTGACACCGAAGCCGCCATCGGTCTCCTACTCCATTCAAGCCTTTTTGAACCTGCGCGTTGCCCTGAGACCCTGCGCGCAACGCCCCTCTAGGCGCCTTGCTCAGTGCCTCAAGAACAAATGTTCTCTGGTGTATGTCTCGGTGCCCTTTTCTGAGAACGCCATGGGGAGGGGATTTAAAGAACACACAGCCCCTGCACACCTCTGAGCTGACCCGGAAAGATCGCTTCTTTCTAGAACCTCAGCTACGGTACCAGATGGCGAGTTCGAAATGACTGGCCCTTTTGGGGGGGTCCTTATCATAAGGCGGCCCCTCTTATTTCGGGTTCCCAAGAAGGAACCCGATTTAGATAACTCATCATATGGCAAGTTCTCAGGTTTCAGGTTTAGGGAATTTTGATGCAAAATAGGAGCCCGCAGGGGAAAAACAATTTAGAGTGCCGACTGATTGTCAGGGCTACATTCTCGGGGGGGGGGGTAAAATATTTACCTAAGCAGGTGTATTCTCAACCCTCTGAAACTCTCATAGATGACATCCTCTTCAACGCCAGATAACTGCAAACAAACGAGGACCTAGCTAGTTTGGAGAGCTGCATCTTGTTTCCACCCAGGGGGATTTTGAGCACGCTCGAAGAGAAATTTGTGAAGTTCTCCGAGACCCTCGCGTCGTCCTCAATAGGGGGCACGCATAGGGTGTGGTTGAGTGCTAAGGTTTAGGGTACTCAAGAAGGTGTAGGCTTCCAGGCGTTGATGTAGTTCTAAGTCGAAGGGGGATACCTTTGAGTCTTCTCAACTACAGCTAGACCCAAGAGTAACCTGGGAATAAAACGGGTACCCTTTGGAGGAAACCTAAGCCCTAAACAAAGGGAATAAGGGCCTACTCTGGGTCCTAGTAGCCCTTTTTGCAACTGGGCTTGGATACTAGCCAGATTGGGTCCTAGTAGCCCTAAACCCTAAACGCGAAACCCTATATACACCCCGGGTTTAGGACGTTCAGGAAGCTGAAATGACGTTCAGTGCTAGGCACCCGCATGCCCCAAACCCGACTTGCGGTGTTGAGGGTGAGGAAACATGCGACTTGGACAACAGCAAACAAGTCAACCCTGAACAGTGGCCCTCCCCCCTCCCCCTCCACTTGGAGGCTCATGGGTATTTCTAAGCAGGGCCATGGGAGGTTCATAAGTAGGGTGACTATGGCCAGAACCTGCTTTTCGATTCTGACTTCTCTGAGTTGTGCTTAAAGCTGTCTTTGATTTTTTTGAGAATGGGTTCCCGTCCCTTATAAGGAAGAAGTGAAATGAACTTTAAAAAAACCAGGAACAACCCAGTAAGCGCGGCGAGTAGGAGCCCGAGGGTTCACTCCATCGGAAGGCGCCGCAGGAAACGCAGATGCAAGCCATCCCCAAGCAGGTTTGTGGTGTGCCATCAAGGTTATGTGCAAGACGGCCTCGATCGTGACGGGTAGAGATTTTGAGTAAAACGAAAGTTGCATCAAGGGTACAGGTATGCGGTGAGCAGTTTGTAAGCGCCCATCATGTGGGAGAAGGTCGTTCCCTTGACTGTGGCATGCTTTCACATCGGCACGCCCTAGACTGGAAGCAACCCTGTCGACGAACACTCCTCTAAACACTAGCCACGAGTCCTTGAACCCTAAACCCCTAAACCCTAAACCCTTTTTTTGAACCCGTGCTGGGGCCGAGGCGTGTGACCCTAAACCCTAAATCCCTACACCCTACACCCTAAACCCTAAGCTCTAAATCCCTACAGCCTAAACTCTATAAAACATCCTTAAACCCAAGACCCGAATGATGCGCATGCCACGGCTCAATGGTCAGAACCCTTGTCTCCCAGCCAGCGCGTTGCCAAGCCTTTCAAAATCAAGGAAGTGACTTGCAGGCCTATAGTATATAGGGCGTAACATGTGTGTATATATATATATTTATGCCTTGTGTTTATTTATTGATATATATTTCTTGTAGAGACAAAGAGAGAGAGAGAGAGAGAGAGAGAGAGAGAGAGAGAGGGATAGGCTTGGATAGTCGCACATATACACGTGGTGCTATGTGTACATAAATAAATACACAAACTTGAGGCATGGCGGACGAAAGCTCCTAAACCCTAAACCCTAGTTAAACCCTGTTCCCTGGCAGATTTGCAGCGCCGGTGATTTCTCCGTTTGTTTCTCCGCAGGCGCGCACTCCCAAAAGCTGGGTTACAGGCATACATCGTTTCAATCTTGGCACGGTGTTGTACGGTTCAAGTAAGTCCTCAGGGGCTCAGGGGCGGGGGGGGGGGGAGAGGGGGACATCGGAGATTGAGGCCCTGGAGTGCTGGTTGTCCCAAAATAAAGTTTGTAAACAAGAACTCCGGCCCCGCAAGCTCCAAAAGAGCTGGCTTTCGTGACTATGCATTTGGGTGCTCATAAGTAGGCTTATAAGTAGGGGAACTATGGCTCAAACCTTATGTAGGGTACCTATATAATATACCTACTCATACATACCCATGAGCCTTCAAGTACCACCCCTGTCAAGATAGATCTTGGTAGCCCAGTAACGGTTTTATGATACGGGTGCACTTTCTTGGGGTCGGTTACTCCAAAAGGGAACCTTGAACAGACAACAAGGAAAATTGCACCACTGGGCTAGCAAGACATAAGAGGTTGCGATGGCAGCTATGTACTAGGATGGCCCCTAAAACCCTCTAAACAAACATCCTGAACATGATCCTCTTAAAAACCCAGAAAGGGAAAATAAAAAGTATCCCAAGGGCCTACCTAGATAACCCTAAACCCTAAACCCTAAGCCCTAAACCCTAAACCTTAGGGGCCTTTTTGGGGGGTCGCGATGGCATCTGAAGCCGATTCCGGGATCTTCGGGCCTTCTGCCAGTTGATGAGGGTGTGCGTCCTTTTGTCCTCGCGGGCTTGTCTCCCAATCTATCAGGACTCCTAGATGGTTTTGGGTTTAGGCTTTAGGGTTTCGGGCTAGGGTTTAGGGTGGAGACCTGTATTGAGAACGGAGCCACGTCGAAAGCCACTGCGGCTGTAGAGTTTCGGGGTTGGGGTTTGTGGCTTGAGGTATAGGGGTTTCGGCACATAGGGGCTTAGGGGTGGGGGGCAGGGGTATCGAGGTTTAAGAATCATGGTTTCGGATTAGGGTGGGTTTAGGGTTTAGGGTTCAGGGTGCAGGGTTTAGGGTTTAGGGTTTTGGGCTTAGGGGCTTAGGGGCTTAGGGGCTTAGGGGCTTAGGTTGAGGGTTTGGGGCTGTATGCTTGAGGTTTCGGGGGTTCAGGGGAACCCTGCTCCCCTAAGTGTTTGGGGCTCAGTGCTCACTGCAGAACCTAAACCTGAAAACAGCATTGGACTGAAGCTCTTCTGTATTGGCTAAGTTTCTGATGGTCAGGGCTTGTCTACGCTCCCTCTTCGTCCAAGGTTTAGGTGTTTACCCTAAGGCTCTTTAAGGCCTCTTGTTTTAGGGTTCTTGGGCCAAAAGGCCTTCATATATAAGGTTTTCGGGCCATTTTGAGCCTCAGGGTTAGGCTGGGTGGAAAGAAGAAAAGAGGTGAAGGTTTGGGGTTTAAGGTTTAGGGTTTAGGGTTTCAGGGTTTTTGGGTTTGCGGTTCCTAAGGCTAGCTTCAGCTTGAAGGACCTACTCGCTGAGCGGGTGTAAACGCTTGGCCTTTCTTGGAAAGAGCACAGGAAGCCTCAATGCGTGCATATATATATATATGGCTGGAAGGGCCCCAAGCTTAAGGGCCCATGCCTTCAACCGCATGATTATGAGCACTCTGGCCATAACACAAACTAGAGTTCAAGACCCCCAAACCCCCAAACACCCAAACCCCCAAACCCCAAACCCTAAACCCTAAACCCTAAACCCTAAACCCTGAACCCTAAACCCTAAACCCTAAAACCCTAAACCCTAAACCCTACATAAGCCTGCGCTTTCTTTACGCGTCCCGGGCGCCTCGGGATCGGTGACGTCCGTCGAGGTGTAGTAGGTGTGGATCACCCCTCGGGGTACCTGTTGAGGGTTTTGGGTTCAGGGCTCAGGGTTTAGGGTTCAGCGTTTAGGGTCTAGGGTTTAGGGTTCAGGGTTTAGGGTTCAGGGTTTAGGTGTTCAGGGTTTAGGTGTTCTGAAGCCTTTAGGGCGTTTTTGGGTCAGTGAAGTGAGTGTAGGGTGCTGAAGGTCTTTCGGGTGTAGGGCTTGCAGTTGGAGTACTCTCCCTCTGCTGAGAGACCGTTTGGTGCGTAGGTGTATTGAAGGTTTAGCATTTCGGGTGTTTCCGAGACGCGGGAGAGGGATGTAGCGTTGGGTTCAGGTTTCCGGTGTTCTTTTGATGTGCTGATTTGTGGCTTGTGGCAGTTTGCGCAACCTCCTTGTCTGGCAAGAACAGCTAACCTGTGGGGTTGCCGATGTTGAAGTCCCACCAAACGGGTCAAGGTTACCTACCCAACTCATCAGTATCCAAAGGGTTAAAACCCTAAAACTCAAACCCTAAACCCTAAACCCTAAACCCTAAACCCTAAACCCTAAACCCTAAACCCTAAACGGCTCCGGCTCCACCCTGCGCAGGGTTTAGACTTGAACCGGCGTTCCATTTACACCTTCTATTTTGGGTGGCCCTTTAGACCGTCTGAAGAATGTTCCTAATGTTATCCTCTTAAACCCAATAAGGGGAAAGATAACATGTCCCAAGGGCCTACCTCGTTCTGTTGTTGTGGGATTTATGCCCTTGATTAGAGGGGTTTTTTGCCTGACTCCCGTAGAGCTTGGGGAACCATCCCAAACCCTAAACCCTAAACCCTAAACCCTAAACCCTCTAACCCATGCGGACTCCCCCTGCAGTGCCTCGTGTTGCGGACCACTCTTCCAAAAGTCGGCGACCTGGTTCACATTGCAGGGCCTGAGCTGGCCAGGCGAAGTAAGCTCGTTGTGTTTACAGTTTAGGGTTTAGGGTTTAGGGTGTGTATGGACATAAATACACTACTTGACCATATTCTAATAAGCTGCTTGTTGGGGGGAGGGGGGGGGAAGGGAGGGGGGGTGGTCACTTTATATAAAGGAACCTTGAACCAAAAAAAGGGAAAACGGCTACCTCTGGGCTACCAAGCATACGCAACGACGTCTCTGAGTCGCTTCTCACATGCATATGCGTATGTGCGCATGTCCGCATCTGCACGTAATGATGTATGTGTATAACAAGGTTCACTCTGGCACATCTACGCATGTACGCAGTACACTCAACGGGTAACTTTTTGAATGTACAAAACATGTGTATACATGAATACCATATGCTTGCTTGGCTTCTTGGTTTTGCCGCGCTCCTGCTAGAGTTGGGATTCTGGGTGATGCATCTTCTCACCGGCTGAGTTTCTAAGGGACAAGGTTGACAAGACCAAGGAGTAACCCAGGAGAAAAAAAGTGCCCTTTTGGGTTTTTTTGGTTCACAGGGGGGTTATAAGGGCCTACTCTGGGTCCTAGTTCAACTTGGGGTTTTGGAGGGGGTGTGAAGTGCTGGAACCAAGCTAAAGGATGACCCCTCAGCACCCAACACGTTAAAAGCTGCCAATCCTCAACGAAGGACCTCCAGCCATAATTTATCAGGCTGAAAGATATACCTACTCAGCCCTTAATGAGGCACACAGCATAAGACGCGTTGGCATTTTTTGTTGTTCATCCGGGCGCCTTTGTTAAACTCGTACTGAGGCCGAGGCATTCCTCCGGGCTCCGAAGCCCTAAACCCTGAACCCTAAACCCTGAACCCTAAATCGCTTGTCTATTGGGCCTTTGGGTTTCTGGGGCCCACCGTATAATTGGAGCCGGGATGGGGTGGCGAACGCTTCCACGGGGTTTTGGGGCTGAGGGTTCAGATTTAGGGTTCCGGGTTCAGGGTTTAGGGAGGCCGTATGGCTAAATTCAACGGTTTGGGGGTCGACGGCCCAACCTGACCTAACCCTGATCTTGTGACTGTCCTGGGCGAACAGAACCGTGGCGGCCCAGGAACCATATTTTTATCAGGGTACCCTTGTTGGGTTGGTTGCTTGATAGGGGAACCTTGAACCACAAAAAGGGACAAGGGTACCTCTGGGCTGCCAAGAAACACAAACTCAGAGGCCCGAAGTAGCCCAAGGTATGTACCATTTTGTAGACTTTGGACCCCAAAGCAGGGGGTTTAGGGTTTAGGGTTAATTACGGTTTATACTTGTAGCCCCCGCAAAAACATGGCCGGTAGCCTTCCCGTGTGGGCCAAGACGCTCTGGAAACTCAGACAGGCCCGGCAACACGCAGCCGTGCTTTCCCTTGGCGACCCCCGCGCGAGGTTTAGGGTTTAGGAAATGGGGTTTAGGGCTAGTGGCGCTGCCAAGATCTTCAACTGGTAGCTTCAGGAACCGAATTTAATTTCGCACAATGATGTCCAAAAACCATTTGAACCTTAAACTCTAATAACCCCAAACCCCAAACCCCAAACCCTAAACCCCAAACCTTAAACCCCACACCCCAAACCCCGCCCCAATACGACGAGGTCTAGGTGAGGGACCACGTAAGTCCTTGAAGGAAGATCTTCGAACCCCAGCTCTCCCTTTTCAAAGAGGTACCTCAATCACAGCCCAGATGCTTCGGGTTTAGGGTTTAGGGTTTAGGATTTAGGGTTCAGGATAAGTTGTTTGTTTCAAGATCATGATTGTAGGGCGAACCCCCTCCTAGTTTAGAGCGGGGACCCCTGAAGTTGAAGGCGTAGTCACGATGTGCCCTTGTCACGCTGTGGGGGGTTTCTGCAGCACCATCTCCAAAGAGCGAATATCGGGCGCCAACGTGAGGGTTTAGGGGTTAGGATTTAGGGTTTACGGTGTAGGGTGTTAGGGTTTGGGGTTTAGGGCCTGCCTTTTGCAGGGAGGCTAAGGGCCTCACGCCCCTGGTGAGACGGTGCCGAGTTCTGCTGCTTTCTGTTCTCGGCTTTACCTTTTGTGGTCCGCCGCCGGTTCTGGGGTTTACTATAGGCGCCTAAATAACTAGAAGGATTTTTTTTGTGGGGGGGGGGGGGGGGGGGGGGGGGGGGGGTTATTATAGTATAATTACACAGGGGACCCCAACAGAATACGATTTTATGAATTATTCCGACCCCTGTATCTGGGGTATCGGGCCCAGGGTTGACTGTGCACGGGATGTAGCCGTTTACGTCGGGCTTAGGGGTTTATAGGCCCATAAACCCTTCGGGTTTATTGTTTAGGGTCTTCCTTCTTCGGTCAACTGAGGCTTGCATCAAGGAAGCCGAAGTTTGAAGCTTCCCAAGAGACGCCCCAATCCCCTCAAGCCTTTGCAGTCAACAACTGACGTCCTTGCCCCTTCTTGACACCTTGTTTTGAAGAACGTACCTTCTCATCAGGCAACGACCCCGAACCCTAGAGCCCAAACCCAAACCCTAATCCCAAAGCCTAAACCCTAAACCCTCAACCCAGTACCACCATAAAGGCTCGAAAGCCTGTATAGGGTTTAGGGCTGACAATTCAGGCTCCACGGCCAGGCAGCGAATCCGCACAGATTCGGGCAGGAGCGCCCAGTCGTGCCGGAACAAGTATCCTTTGCGGATATTATGTCCAAGGTCTGGGGCTTCGGTAGGGTTTAGGGTTTAGGGTTTAGGGTTTAGGGTTTAGGGTTTAGGGTTTAGGGTTCAGGGTTCAGGGTTCAGGGTTTCGGGTTTCGGGTTTAGGGTTTAGGGTTAAGAAGCTTCAGGCTTGAACGGCGAGGTCCCACAGCCAGCTAGCACTCTTTCTTGCTGAGTGCCACCCTAAACCCTAAACCCTAAACCCTAAACCCTAAACCCTAAACCTCCAGAGAATCAAACTCAACAAACAAAATGGAGGAGCCCAACGCTGCCCCTGAATCAACTGGGGAAGGAAGCCTCGGGGTTTAGGGTTTAGGGTTCAGGGGTCATGGTTTAGGGTTTGATTCTGCATTAAGGTGAGCTTGCTTGGAGGTTCATGGGTAGGGCTACACGTACACTTAATATGTTTGTAACCAGACCCCCCATACTCATAACCCTACTTACAAGTACCCACGAACCTTCAAGTAGACCTAAACCCTAAACCCTAAACCCTAAACGCTAAACCCTGAACCTTAAACCCTTAGACTCCTTTTGCCTTATAGAAGCCCAACGAGCACTCGGGAGCAGTAGGGTCTATAAACGTGCAACCTATAAACCTCCTTAGACCACCCTGAAGCCCTAAAAAGACCTAAACCCTAAACCCTAAACCCTAAACCCAAGACCCAAAACCCAAAAACCCAAACCCAAAATACTAAACCCTAAGCCCTAAGCCCTAAACCCTCAACCCTAAACCCACCCAAACCCTAAACCCTCAACCCTAGACCGTAACCCTAAACCCTAATCCCTAAACTCTAAACCCTAAATCCTAGACCCACAAATCTGGCCCCCAGGCCGACATTGAGCCATGGTTTCGGCACCGAACTTGGTTCGGGGGACGAGTTTTGACTCCTTGGCACAGGTCAGAGGGGTTTAGGGGTGAGGGTTTAGGATTTCATGAGTTAGGGTTCAGGGTTTCGGATTCAGTGGGTTTAAGGTTTAGGAATTAGGATTTAGGGCTTAGGATTTATAAGCATGGGTTGTGGGTTTGGGGTTTACATTGGTTTCAGGGTTTCGGGATTCCGTGTCCGAAGATCCCGAGGCCCACCCTCAACCCGATCAGCCCTATTTTCCGGGTTCTTTAGTTATAGGGTCCTTAAGGGGGTCTTAGGGTAGTTACATGTCTCCTCAATAATTATAATTAAGGGCCCTTGAAAGGGACCCCATATTTGCCCTCTAACCCAAAGGGGCCCATACTTCAGAACCCTTCAAAGAAGGCAAGGCACCATACTCAGGGCCCGCAAAACTACCCTTGGATGCAGAGGGGGTTCACAAGGAGCAGGTACCCCCAAGGTTCCCCCCAACACTCCGACAACTCTCGAGGGCTCCCCAAGCTTCTGTAAAGGCTTTGTAGGTACTTGCCCCTTTGAGCCCCCTTCCCTAAAGGACCCGATAGTTCACGGGACTTAAACTCAGTTAGTGGAAAAGGGTCTCATAAAACGACCCAGTATGCTGGATTTCCTTAACAACAGCCAAGTGTGGTTTTCCTCTTCTTGGGAGTTGCCGCAAGTTTTGGCTTGTATGCTGCGACAAGAAAACACCCTGAACCCTAAACCCTTAACCCTGCACGGGTTGCCCAGGAACCGCAGACGGGTACCCTCTGTTGTATGCCACCTTGCAACCATGGAAATGAAACAAGGGTACGAGTTTGCGAAACTCATGATGATGTTCTGCGAGCCAGAGGTTGCGAATCAGATACTTCGATATGAACAACCAAATGAATCAAATCCCAAACCCTAACGGCCCTAAACCCTAAACCCTAAACCCTAAACCCTAAACCCTAAACCCTAAACCCTAAACCCTAAACCCTAAACCCTAGCCCTAAACCCCAAACCCTAAACCCTAAAGGATGAACCCGCAAGTTGCCAGTGCCCAGGATCCCCAGAGCAGGGTGGCAGCTTTGGCCAGAGGGGCTCACAGTTCGTCCGCCATCCTAAGGGTGGGTTTAGGGTTTAGGGTTTAGTGTTTGGGGTTTGGGGTTTAGGGTTGAGGGTTTAGGGTTTGGGGTTTAGGGCTTAGGGTTTCGGGTTCCGGGCTTGAGTTTAGGGTTTCGGGTTTAGGGTTTGGGATTGAGGGCTTAGGGTTTCAGGTTTGGAGCTTAGGGTTTAGGGTTTGGAGTTTGGGGTATGGGTTTGGGTTTCGGGTTTCGGGCTTGGGGTTTAGGGTTTAGGGCTTGGGAAGATTTTTGGGTTTAGGCTTTTTTGGGCTTTAGGGCTTGTAGGGTTTATGACTTTAGGGGGCCTTTGGCGCCCAAACGCCAAACCTATCCCGCACACGCTGAGCCTTAATTAAACCCCATACCCTTAAACCCTTAAACCTTAACCCCGCCCCCAAAAAAATAAACTAAACAATTGCCCCAGCGAAATTCTACACTCACCTTACATCCCCAATCGATAAACTCGTTAACCCTATGTGCCCAACCCCCAAGCCCAAACCCCATACCCCATACCCTTAAACCCCAAAAACCCCAAACCCCACCCGACCCCCTAACCCCAAACCCCAAACCCCAAACCCCAAACCCCAAACCCTAAACCCTAAACCCTAAACCCTTAAACCCTAAACCCTAAACCCTAAACCCTTAAACCCTAAACCCTGAAACCCTAAACCCTACGGCTAACAACTGCCCCAGGCTGCCCAGGCTCACTTCCAAAGAGTGGCTGAGTAAACCCTACAGAAAACCCCCGAACCCTATAAACCCGATAAACCCTAAAAAAACCCTATAAACCCCAAAAAAACCCTATAAACCCTATAAACCCTATGAACCCTATAAACCCTATAAACCCCATAAACCCTATAAACCCTATGAACCCTCTAAACCCAAAAAAAACCTCTAAACCCAAAAAAACCCTCTAAACCCTATAAACCCTATAAACCCTCTAAACCCTATAAACCCTATAAACCCTATGAAACCCTATAAACCCTCTAAACCCTATAAACCCTATAAACCCTATAAACCCTCAAAACCCTATGAACCCTAAGCCCTAAGCCCTAAACCTAAACCCTAAACCCTAAACCCTAAACCCTAAACCCTAAACCCTAAACCCTAAACCCTAAACCCTAAACCCTAACCCTAAACCCTAAACCCTAAACCTCGCCCCAGGCTCTCTCCCACAGAGTGGGACTCAGCGCCCGCTGCATGCGCCGCGTCATGGCCGCGCCAATGTGATCGGGCACGGCCGAGGCGGCGAGGCAGAAACGCACGCCTTTCAGGGTGGGCAAGGGGGGGGGGGTTTAGGGTTTAGGGCTAGGGTTTAGGGCTATAGGGTTCAGGGTTTAGGGGTTTCAGAAGCCATGCACACCTTTAAAGGGGGGGGGAGGGTTATCAAAGGGCTGAGGGAGCTCCGGGCTTCTGCCTGAAGGGGTGAGGGTTCAGGGAAGGGGCTTAGGGTTTAGGATTTACTTAGCGTTTCGAGGCTTAGGATTTAGGGGTTAGGGCTCAGCGTCAGAGGGTTGAGGGAGTTTCGGATGCCTGAGACTCTGCGAAGGTTCCTCCCAAGATGTCTGGAACGGGGGTTCCGGGTTTAGGGTTTGGGGTTTAGGGCCATAGGATTGAGGGAGTTTTCGAGCTTAGGCCTTAAAAGTTTTGCGTATCATTTTGGTGTTTAGGGTTGGTAAGCCGTTCTGCATACCTCCATATAATCCTGCCTATAATTACCCTCCAGGTCCCTGAAACCATTAGTATGTAGATGATCGTAGACGGTTCAAAAACAAAAACATGGTCTTGTTTGGGGGTGCCAACAAATACAAAAGCCCACTGTATACTCGGTGCCCATCTGGGAGCACGGTTTGGATTTGACATGACAGGGGGTACAGGGTGACGATTAGAGGGGCCGAACTCAGAGGACGTCGACTGTTCTGACTATCGCCACTCGCACACGCCGTGAATAGTCAGTTGCAGGTACTAGGTACAGTACAGCTGCAGCGCATACGCTACGAAGGATGGTTGCTTTCAGGGGAAACCTAGACCTCGATTTGCAGCTCCGCTTGTTTTTTGTTTATGGGGCCGGGGCAGGGGGGGGGGGGGGCCTCTTTTGGTTCAAAGGACCTTTTAAGGGAACCTAAACGCCCCCCAAAAAAGGTGTCAGGGCCTACTCTGGGTTCTAGCAATGTTTTTGGTGTGATGGAGGTGTATATATATATATATATAGGTGCCCCAAAAGGAGACGGGCCCAAACGTGAATAGCTTAAGTTTAGATCAGAGGCTTCGCAAGCCCAAATAGGAGGCAACCCATCTCGGCAACGACGCTCGCAACTTCTTCTTTGCTGCCCGCCCCGACCCTATGATAATCCCTACTAAGGACTGTTAGCATAAGGGGGAACATCCCAACCCCTAAACCCCAAACCCCAAACCCCGAATCCCAAACCCTAACCCCAAGAAAGATCCCCCAAGGTTAAGGGTTCGGAGGCGCGCAGGCCTGTTGTATTGTCGCTGGTGACCTTGGCCACCTTGGATCAATGAGCCAACGACGGTTAGGGTTGAGGTTTTTTTTTTCTTTGGTGGGGGGTTGGGGGGTGGGGGGTGGAGGGGTACCCCCCCCCCCCCCCCCCCCCCCCCCCGGAAAATAAACACACACACACACACAAAACCCCAAACCTTCTTTTTTGCACTGTACGACGTCCCCAAACACCTGCATCTGAGCGCGATGGTGAACCCAAGCCCTGGAACCATGCTTGCGCCCTTCGGGTTTACAGGGTTTTTTGGCTGCCCGCCAAGCAGACAAGCCACACAGGGTTTAGGGTTTAGGGTTTAGGGTTTCGGGCTTAGGGCTTAGGGTTCAGGGTTCAGGTGGAGGGGCTCCGCCGGCTCATGGGAAAGATTGCTAGGGTTCGGGGGTTTAGGATATTTTGGGTGGGGCTTTATTTAGGGTTTAGTTGTTCAATAGTTCAAGAGCTCAGGGTACCCTAACACTTCAACCTCCCTCAATTGAACTAAGTCCTGCAAGACAGGCAGGGTCGGGTTGCATCGCTCAGCGACTTCAGCATCGAAATCGACACCTGCAAGTCGCGGGGGTTGCGGCCTCATTGGGGGTTCCGGGTTTTGGGTGAGAGTTTGGGGTTTAGAGGTAGAAGGATGGAAAGGGCTTGCCCTGATAAGAACGGCGTTCGGTATGCAAAGCGCCTCCCTAACATCTGCGGAACCATTCCTGACATGAATCAATCCTACCTGGGCACGCTATTGTTTGTTTTTTGGGGCGTTACCTCATTCTTATGTGAAAGAGTAGGTCAGCCAAAAAAACTCAGCAAAAGGATCCGAATGGGAGCTAACCGTCCTTAATGGGGATGATCATAGGGGGTACTGCAATCCCTAATAAGGACTGCCAGTATAAGGGGGAATATCCCTAAACCCTTTTGAACATCCCTAAACCCTAAACCCTAAACCCTAAACCCTAAACCCTAAACCGGCAAAGGCTCTTTGGGGGGCAAGCCTGCACGCCCATGAACAGGGCCATTGACCGGACCATGCTGCTGGTGTTGGTGAAGAAGTCCTCTTACCATCTCTAACCGGTTGGTTTAGGGTTTAGGGTTTAGGGTTTAGGGTTTAGGGTTTAGGGTTTAGGGTTTAGGGTTTAGGGTTTAGGGTTTAGGGTTTAGGGTTTAGGGTTTAGGGTTTAGGGTTTAGAATGAGGGCATCTAGGGTTTACAGGATTCAGGGACCCTAAGTCCTAAACCCATGCAAGTCACTGGTCGGAGGCCGGCCGGCATGAAAAAACAAGAGACATGGGGGTTTAGGGTTTAGGGTTTAGGGTTTAGGGTTTAGGGTTTAGGGTTTAGGGTTTAGGGTTTAAGGCAACGTGCCGGCCGTGGAAGCTCAGGACTCGTGGCTCGCTTCCGGTATCAACCCCCGTCGCGCCACTCACCCTCACAAGCACTTGTGGAGGAGTTCGTGGCTGCTTACAAGCAGGGTGAGAAGGAGGGTATCTATGGCTATAGCCTTACTTGGGGTAGTTCTAACCTTAAGAGTACCCATGAACCTTCAAGCAGGGTCCTCAAAGAAGAGGACGGCCGCGCGCGTCGGATCTATCTCACGAAGCCGTGTGACCAGTCGGTGTCGCAAGTTTATCCAGCGCGACACAGGCTGTATGTGCCTGGGGGGGTTTTAGCGGGTCTTGGGCCTGGTTGTCGGGTTTAGGGTTTATAGGGTTTAGAGTGCATGGTTTGGGGTTTAGGGTTAAACGGCCTTATGAGAAGCCTCGGCAGTTTCTCGGGCTTGGTCTCTGGTGTCGGTTTCGGCAAGTCTGGCGTGTTTTAGCACCGAATCCAAGGTTTTTTCTTTCGCACCCAAGCCATGTTTGGGATGCGTGGTAAGAAAATCACGCGCCCGCGAGCCCCCAACACTCCACACACGGCGCCTCAGCGCAAACAGCGCCTTGTCCGGACAATCTGGGTTTTTGGCTCCTCGGGATTCAGGGAGCCCCGATACCGAAGATGTATCTTGAACAGAGCTTTTGGGGTTCAGGGCAAAAGGCTTCGGAGTAGGATGAATAAAGGTGCATTCTGCGATGCAGGAGTGACTTGGAACAACCCTAAGCCCTATGGACCCTAGCAAGGCATCAACCAGGTCAGATGGGCCCAGACAGCTCATGCATGTCATCAGCCGGGTGCTTCCTGCTCTCCCGTAGGTGGAGAGCACGATGTCACGGGGGTCCTGGCAGCAACCGCTGGCGCTGAGAGACCAAACCCGCCCCGGTGTTCCGGACAAGCAGCTGAGGCCGAACCTACTTCATAAGATTTCTATGGTTTATGTAGGGTTATACTAGGGTTTTCGGGTTTTACCAAGAATGCCCCCTTGCCCCTAAGAGCTTCCACCCCGGCCCAGCCTACCTAAACGTCTAGGGCAGGCCCATCTTCTTATTCTCAGGCTGCAGGACAGTTCAGCGTTAAGGGCTTGTAAAGATTTGCGTGTAGGGCGACCTCCCCCCTCAACCGAACCCGAGACAGGGGCCAAACTAGGCATAACCGGCATAACCAGCCTATTCTGTGCCTTGTCTCGTGGCGGCAGGGGTCAAAGGGTACCCTAAACCCTAAACCCTAAACCCTAAACCCTAAACCCTAAACCCCAAACCCCAAACCCCAAACCCCAAACCCCAAACCCCAAACCCGACCCTAAAGGTTCAGGGCCCCGAAACCGCCACACCCTGAGGTCTGGAGACTTAGGTGTAAGGCCCGAGGGCTTCCGGGCAAACCCCAAACCCCAGAGACAGGTTGATGCTTCGCACAAATGGGAAAGCAACTTTCTCTTAAGAAAAGGTCCCTACTTTTGTAATGTCATGTTAACCCTAAACCCTAAAAGCCTTTATTTGCATCTGGACTGCGAGAGCCAATCACCCAGAATACTTAAAACCCTAAAGCCTTAAACCCAAAGCCCTCAACTCTATACCCTAAAGTGGCGAAGAGCATCCAGGCCACCCGGAGCAAGACCACGACGCGGCCCAGAGATTGCTGCAGGAAGAGCCTGGTGTAGAGGCTGTAGAGGCATATGCCCCTCGCCCTAAACCCTAAACCCTAAACCCTAAACCCCTGAACCCTAGGCCTAAACCCTAAACCTTCAGCCCCAGCCTGCGAGAAATCTCAGGCTTCCAGGGCTTCGGGATTCTTACTTTGGGGTCCGGGAAGCCAATCCGCATTTCAGAGGCAGCTTCTTGCCGAGCGCGCTTTTGTTCGTAAACCCTAAACCCTAAACCTTTTTTTGCAGTTGGGAGCCCCGAAAACACTAACACGCTGTCACCCCAACAGCTCTACACCCGGGGCCCCGTCCCGGCTTGCAGCCTGCGGACTCAGTGTGCGATGGGTTAGGGTTTAGGGTTTAGGGTTTAGGGTTTAGGGTTTAGGGTTTAGGGTTTAGGGTTTAGGGTTTAGGGTTTAGGGTTTAGGGCATAGGGTTTAGGGTTTAGTAATGAGGTGATGGGGTGAAGACGATTGTCTTGTGGGCGGCGTGGCTGGCTTCGGAACCCAGCATGCATAGCCATGACGAAACATATGGAAACATATGAAGTCATAGTAAGAAAGTCAGTATTTTCTAAAAAGATACTACGAAGCGTTGCAAAAAAGTAGGTTTGGGGTTCTCAAGAGAGGGTTGTGGGTTTAGGGTTTACAGGGTTTAGGGGGAACGGAAGGTGCCTGGCTTTACAGGTTCTGTTGCTGTGGAGAGAGCCCGGGAAGGCCAACTTGTGCTCATGTCTTGCATCGAGCCTGCGGGGGGACTTTTGCAACCCCGTAAGCCCTCACCCCTGAGCATAGGGCAAACCCTAAACCCTAAACCCTAAACCCTAAACCCTAAACCCTAAACCCTAAACCCTAAACCCTAAACCCTAAACCTTCCACTACCTGTGACTCCCAAACCATACAGAATAGTAGGTGAGAACCCCAGAATGCAAGGCATAAACCCCCAGCATAATAGGGCTTAGGGGAATATGAATTACCGCTTGCGTAGCTGTGTGGGGAGGAAGAAACGATTTGCTGCCCAGCACCAGAAGAGCATGTTTCTTCAGCAGAAGGCAACCAAACAAAAAACTTTGTGGCTTAACCGCCTCCAGGACGTAAGCCCTGCTTCTCCAGCTTGCTGTCGCTCTCAATTTTCTCCCTGTTAACCGCCAAGAGCCTAACCGACTCGCAAAAACCATCCTAATCTCTGTAGGGTATAGGAGGTTTACGGGGCTTCTCGATTATAGTTCGAAATCAATCTACCCTGCATTACTAACCCCCCCCAAGACCCGATGATTTTGATGCTGGGAACCTCGAAGTTGCGCCTACGCGTTTAAAACGAAGAACTTGTAAAGCACTCGCTCCACCCCCCAAAAAATGTGTGTATGCATGCATGTATGTAATGTAACGTAATGTAATGCAATGGAATGTAATGTAATGTAATGTAGTGTAGTGTAGTGTAGTGTAATGTTATGTATGTATGTTTGTATGTTTGTATGGTTGTATGTTTGCGTGTATGTGTGTATGTATGCATGTATGTATGCATGTATGTATGTGGGTATATATGTATGTATGTATGCATGTATGTACGTATGTATGCATACGAATATACGTATGCATAAATACATATCTACATATGTATATATGCATATATGTATATATGGTGCAGCGTCGCTGCCCCCCCCCCCCCCCCCCCCCCCCACCCACCCCCCCTAAACCCTAAACCCTAAACCCTAAACCCCCCAAACCCCAACCACAGCACCCCACAGGGGGGCCCAAACCACAGAGGGGCGGGGCGGGGACCCCAAACCCAAAACCCTAAACCCCAAACCCTAAACCCAAACCCCAACCACACCACCCCACAGGGGGGCCCAAACCACAGGGGGGCGGGGCTGGGAAAGAATTTGGGGGGTACCGACACGGGACACGGAGCCATATGGTGAATGTATGTACATGCATGTGTGTATGTACATCATACCCCGTATTGCTTTCTTAGGTACTGTGACGTTCAGAATTGTCTGCTTTGGGGGTTCTAAACCCTCAACCCGACTGTTCACCCTAAACCCTAAGCCCTAAACCCTAAACCCTGAACCCTAAACCCTAAACCCTAAACCCCAAACCCCAAACCCGAAAGGCAGGGATTGCACGGAAGCCTGGCTTCGGCTTTCACTTCTTCCGGCGTGGGCAAAGCCGGCCAGGATGGTTGGCAGCCCGTGCTGTTGCCGATGTTCCTTGGGCGGGGCTCTTGGGGTTTAGGGTTTAGGGTTTAGGGCTAGGGCTTAAGCTGATGACTGGCCCAGGCTTCAGGGGAACTGCAGGCTAATCTTCCGGGAGCTCAGGAGCAAGGTTTTGTTTTTCTCAAATCCTCACCACCCATGTGCCGAAGTCCCCAACAAGCTGGCAGGCAACCGACCCAACAACGAAGAACAAACTGAACCAACGAAAGCCTTGAACCCTAAGCCTCTCTAAGGGTTTTGGAGTTGAAGGGGCCTTGTAGGGCTTCTAGCGGCCGTAAGATACTCAAAGGGTCGCAATCAGGGTCCATGTACCTATGTGGTAAATACTTGGCCCCTAAAGCTGCTATATGGGAACCCCTTTTAAGGCCCAAGTATACTATATGGGTACATGGATCCTTAGGGAACGGCATGGCGGCGGAGCGATCCCTGGAAAGTGGCGGATGTGGCGGAATGAGCTAGCAACTCTCCAGCTTCGAAACCTGTGGATTGGGGGGGGGGGGGGGGGGGGGGGGGGGGGGGTTGGGTTCAGAGTCCCCCAAGCCGTGATCCGACGGATGGTCGTGGCCGCAGCACTGAGCCCCACCTACTTCGAGGTTCCTTAGGGTTTAGGGTTTAGGGTTTAGGGTTTAGGGTTTAGGGTACTTAGAAGTAGGGTTCTAGGTAGGGTATAATTGTGGTGATCATGTAGCCTATACTTCCACGTGCCCACATGAACCTGCAAGTCAACCCCAAACCCTGCCCTAAACCGCAACGCGCCAGCGCAGACCGGGAGCGTGAGATACATCGAATCCCTGGCCGGGGGCGGCGGGTCAAGCACTTCCTAGAAGAGGGAGGGGGGTTCAGCGGGGGCATGTAACCCTTAAGGTTCCCCAATACTCCCCACCTAAGCTTCCCTAAGGTTCCCTAGCTACCTACTGCCCATGAAGCCCCCTGCCTTAAGAACCCTATTTCTGCTCAAAGCTACACTGCAAGGCAGGAAACGGCGAACGCGCGATACGTGGGAGGTCAGGGAGACATTCGACTCTTATAGGGTTCTGAAGGGAGAGGGGTTCGAGGGCGATATGTAACCCAAGGCTCCCTAATACTCCCTACTACTCCCAAAGGCTCCCTGAGCTTCCTGAGCATCCTTTATAAGGTTCCCCAGGTACCTACCCCCCAAGAACCCCCTTTTCTAGGAACTCTATAAAACTCTTGCAACCGCGAGGATGTATATCTGACATACAAGCAAAAACAGTGAACGTGAGAAGTCAATCCGAGAGAAACCAAATTTCCAGAACGAGCCATGCGGCCTTCATGCAATTCACCTCTTACGTGGTCATCTTAGTTGCCGAGTTCAGAAGCCCCCCAGAAAGTGTACACTTTCAGTTCTCTCTAGGGGATTATGGTATCCCAAAAAGTGTAAAGTGTACTCACTCAGCTACTCAGTCATCTCGTTCCCGGGGCTTTGAGTCGTCCCAGAACCCGGTTTCGTTCAGGGTGGGAACTAGGCTGCCCAGTAACCAAGGCTTAAAAAGGGTGCCCCTTTTTTGCTTAGAGGGGTTTAGAAGGGAACCTAAACCCCCCCAAAAAGGGCATAAGGGTACGACTGGGCATCCTAGAGAAGCTTCCACGTGGCTGTCGCCTGTCTGATGCGAATACTAGTTGGCCGCATTGAACACTGCAGTTGCTGTGATGACCCAACTTTGGATGAGAAGCCCCAAGCCCTAAACCCTAAACCCTAAACCCTAAACCCTAAACCCTAAACCCTAAACCCTGCCGCCGAACATGAACGGTCGAATCTACGTAAGTTCCGGATCCTTGCTTAAATATTACGTCCTAGATATTGTATATACTAAATGCTTAAGAACCCCCCCCAAAAAAAAAACAAAACAAGGTGTGTATATACATAAATAAATAAATAAATAATATATATATATATATATATTTATTTATTTATATGTATAAATACATATAAACCAATAAATAAATAAATAAATAAATATATATATATATAGATAGATAGATAGATATACATATTATCAATTCATCTACTCATTCTCCCTTCTCAGGGCAATATAGGGAGTATTATCTTCCATTTGATATCTCTTTTTTTTTGTGGGGGGGGGGGGGTGTCTTAAGCAAATCGTGTTTCAGGTTAATGGTTTTAGAGGACATCATTCAGTGGGTCTTCGGGGTGTGGGGGGGGGGGGGGGGGGGGGTGGGGGCATGAATGTCGGCGTGCGGAGGCAGTCCTCACAACAAGCACGTTATTCCAGCATATTTCCCTTGTAGGGTTTAAGTTTTTTGTTTGTACAGAACACAGCGGCGGGGGGAACTATAAATAGTTTGTTTAGTTCGGTTCTATGGGAAGCTTAGTTTCTTGCGGCTTTAGAACTATTGCTGCTCTGTTGTTGCATGCAAGTTCTTGGCTGGGACTTTTCGAGGATCTACCCAAGCCCCCCTTTGATTTTGAACCCAGACGATTGTCCTAAACCCTATAAGCCCCACATACCCTATAAACCTTGAAAACCTTTAAAACCCTATAACAGACCCATAAACCCTACAAACCCCATAACCCTACAAACCAAACCCTCATAAACCCTAAACCCTAAACCCTAAACCCTAAACCCCTAACCCCTAAACCCTAAACCCTAAACCCTAAACCCTAAACCCAAACCCTAAACCTCAACACCATGACCCGGCCTGTCGCAGGTGACGTCCGAGGAGCAGTTGAGTTCCCCCAAGCAGCGCAGCTTCCCCAGCTGATTTAGCACCTTTGGGTTGGGGCTTAGGGTTTAGGGTTTAGGGTTTAGGGTTTCGGGTTTAGGGTTTAGGGTTCAGCGCGTTTTTGTGACGAACCGCATAGCTGCATTCAGGGCTTTGCAGGGTTTTTGTGCTTAGGGCTTAGGGTGGAGAGATTCACTACCTTTGCAACCTTCAAACCCGAAAAACCCGAAGCCCCAACAACTCCCCAAGATCCCAAACCCATATCCCACAAAACCCGGAAGCATCAAATTTAAGGGCTTGGGGTTGAGGGTTCAAAAAGGATCTGCGTGAGGGCTTCCTTATGCTGTAAAGAACCTCATTCCCAGCTATGGCCTAATGGTATAGCACGCCTCTATCGATCACTTACCACTAGAAATCGAACATCGAACCGAACCGTTCCCATCAATGCTACCAATACTTTATGGAGTAACAATCGGTAATATATCGGTTATGATCGAACCGGTTGATTACATCCATGTTCAGGGGATTTTGGGGGACTAGGGCGACTAGGGAGTCAGGATCCCCAATATACTCGCCAAGTTCTCGACGTTTGGGCGTGTGTGTCGGGTCCGTAGAACGAAAACGACGGCCCCCTTGAACTACGGTGCCCAGAAAGGGAAAAGCGCAAGACTCAGACCGCGTGCACATGCAGCTCAGGCTGCAAACCCCCCCCCCCCCCCCCCCCCCCCTCGCCCTGCGCTCCCCTAAGCCCTAAACCCTAAACCCCCCGCACTCCCTTCTGAGGCCGGGGCAGTGCAGGCCGCTTCTAACCTGCTGCTCGGCGAGTAGAGGAGCTGGAAGCTGGCATTGCCGCCGACCCTTGCTCGGCTGTGGATTGGGTCCGGGCCCTCTAAACCCTAAACCCTAAACCCTAAATCCTAAACCCTATATAAACCCTAAACCCTACTCCTGAAACGAGGAAGCCTTCGAGCCTTTCTTTGCGTAGGTTACCCTGAAAAGACTTGTGGGCTCTAAACCCTAAACCCTAAACTCCAGGCTTGTCAATTGTAGCGTTTAAGATTTTCAGATCCTTAGAGCTTCGAGGGTTAGCCTTAGGGTTTACCCGACACCGAAACCTGAGGGGTTGTAGAACAAACAGATGCGAGATAAACAACCATTTAGGGTTCAGGGTTTAGGGTTTAGGGATCTTGGCGTGTAGGTCCACGGATGGGAGCACGCTCTCAAAGCAGGCTTCAGTGTGGCACGCCCCTTTGCAGCCCAGGTCTCTTGCGGGCAGCCTGTTCGCACGCCCTACAACCTCCAACCCCAAACCCAAAGCCTTACACCCCTTCTTAAACCCTAAACCCTAAACCCTACACCCTAAACCCTAATTGCATCTGGCGGCCCAAATCGCCAATCCACGGGCCCGGCCGGGACCCCGGTGTTGGCCGGGGCTTCAGAGGAACTGCCAGGCCAGCAGCCATCATGTGAGTTTCGGGTGTGTAGGGTTTAGGGTTTAGGGTTTAGGGTTTAGGGTTGAGGGTTTAGGGTTTAGGGTTTAGGGTTTAGGGTTCAGGGTTTAGGGTTTAGGGTTCAGGGATGCTCACGTTTGGGGTGCCATGAAGAGGGACCACGGTTCAGCACAACCTACAGCTCTTGCTTTATGCTAAAGACCGCTACCGTGTGGTTTGGGGTGCCTGGGCCACTGGCGTTGAGGCTTGAAATGTAAGGATTTGAGATCGAAGGCTGTAAGCTCCTAAAATACGTGGGCCTTTCAATCGCAAGAGATGGTCAGTTCTGTAGGTTGTGGGCTCTTTCCGTCGGTGCCCTGAAACAGGGCCTTGGCAAGACAGGGATTGTGGACAACTGCCGCCGAAGACATTGAAAACCAAGTCAGCCCTGAAAAGGGGTTTTGGTTCATCTGGCCTTCATAGCTTCATGTGGCCCCCTAAACCCTAAACCCTAAACCCTACACCCCAAACCCTAAACACTAAACCCTACACCCTAAGGTTCATGTGGTCCTCAGGGTTGCTGTTTGGGGCCAGGACCTCGATGGACCTTCAATGCTCACCACTGTCGTCGAGGAGGTGGTGAACCTTGGGTGCTGCTGCTGGAATGCCTCTGTTTGGTTCAGGGTTTAGGGTTTAGGGTTTAGGGTTTAGGGTTTAGGGTTTAGGGTTTAGGGTTTAGGGTTAGGGTTCAGGGTTTAGGGTTCAAGGTTTAGGGTTTAGGGTCACTTTGCAGGGTAACCTCGAACCTAAAATACAAAGGGAACAGGGCAGCAATGGGCTGCCAAGAGGAGATGTCTTCCCAGTTCGCAGCTTTTGGTACCAAAGACCTGCAGAGTCCCCTGCAGGAGTACGTTCTGCACACTCCCTAAACCCTAAACCCTAAACCCTAAACCCTAAACCCTAAACCCTAAACCAGCTAGACCTTAGGTAGGCGTGTATATTGCGCTCTTCCGGACACTTTGCCTTCAAAGTCTGCACCCAGAAACTGCAGCCCCAACACTCCCGGGTACCTCCAAACCTTGGTTTCGGGCTTAGGGTTTTCCGGTTTAGGGTTTGGGTTTAGGGTTTAGGGTTTAGGGTTTAGGGTTTAGGGTTTAGGCTTTAGGGTTTAGGGTTTAGGGCTAGGCGTTCCAAGCAGCAAGCTGGTGTCAAGGCCATGACATTGCCTAAGCTGCTCAAGGCAAAACCCTACACCTCCAACCCCATGGAATAGCAGGTAAGTGTCCCAAAATACTAGGGTAGGTTTGGAGGCCCTGTAAAGTCTAGACTCTTATGGCTTCGTAAGGATTATGCAGGGGACTAAGGTTAGTAAAGTTAGAGATTATGTTCAAACCCGCCCTGAAGACTAAGTTACAAGACTAAACTGCAACGAGCACCCTAAATCCAAAACCCGTCCCTGTGAACAATCTTGCTTTTTGGGGGTATCATCCTCTTCCACACAAGCAGGGCCAAACATGTGTCATCCCAATTTCATTTTGTTTTCCCCGGAACACATGTGTGCAAAAAGCAGAAGATGCCCTGCTTGCCTCAGGCATCTCCGGGCGAGGACTTCGTGTTTAGGGTATAGGGTCGAGTGTTTCAGGCTTAGGCTGCAGGATTTCGCATCGCACACCCCATCTCGGACAGGTCCGATGAACACCCCCGCTGGAAGAAGCCAACACCTTGCCTTCGCGTGGGCTCGCGCTGCCGAACCCCTGATAAGATTCCTGCATGTTACGGTTTAGGGTTTAGGGTTTAGGGACTTCCTGTCACGTGCGTCCGGCTTCCCAATTCAACATCCACCGACCTGGGAGGCCGGCCACGCTTGAGGCATTCCCCGTGACCACTAGCCGAAGCCAAAAAACGCGAGATGCTGAACCCTAAGCCCCAAGACCTAAACCCCACCTAAACCCTAAACCCTAAACCCTAAACCCTAAACCCTAAACGCCCCCAAAAGGATGGCCGGGAGTCCACCAACGGTCCGCGCCCTTTCTCATGACCACCCCTCGCCGCTTGATACCCACGCCTCGATGAAGGGCTTGGGGTTTAGGGTTCCGGGTTACAGGGTCTAGGGCTTCGGCTTTAGGGTTTAGGGATAGGGTTCCGGGTTTAAGGGATGGAGGGCTTACCTTAAGAGGCAAAATCCTAGAAGGGTTTTCTTTTCCTACATAAGGTTTTCAGGGTTTTGGCTTCTCTTCCGACTCCCAACCCCCCCCCCACACCCCCCATTAAAGCAAAAATCAACAAACGAAACCCACAAAAACACCCTCACGAGATTCCCACGATACTGGGGATGTCTTCGGGGCGGGGGGGCTGCCCGTGAAAGCAAACCCTGGGTCTGAACATACTGTGTGTGAAGACCCCCCCCCCCTAGTTAATGAGTATGAGCTATCTACGAATATTTTGTCTTTCAACACGTATGTTATATTTTTGCTAAAGGTCTTGAGAGGTCTTACAAGTTCAGAAGAATGAATAAGAATACACAAACGAGATCAATCCTCACATGAGCGAGGGACAAAATCACTTTAGACGGTGAAAGGTCGCGGAATACCATGTTATCGCTTTACGTGGGGCCCATATCGCTTTACATATTATGGGACTGCGGGACCCATTTGTCTGAATGTGCAAACTAATGTTCTCGCTCTAGGTGGGGCCCATATCGCTCTCCAGGGTTTACTGATGTTCGTAACAACTCGTGTCCACCGTAGTACTGGCTGGACAAACATAATTCTGGCAGGCGCCGGCAGGCGCTCACATTGGAATTCTATGTAGTTCCATATGTATGCCTCTTCTAATGGTTCTAAAAATAATGAAGACGAAGCCGAACTGTAAATAGAAGTCGGAGAAAGTCTGCATCACATCCAGCCCGAGGCAGGTCCCGCCAAAAAGAAAACTGCAAAGACATTTTGCAACGAAAAGCAAAGCTTATATTGCACAAGGTCTCCTGTTCCAGAACTGTATCCTAAACCCTAAACCCAAAACCCTCAACCCCAAGCCCGAAACCCGAAACCCGAAACCCTAAACCCTAAACCCTAAACCCTAAACCCTAACCCCCCCCCCCCCCCTTTTTGCTGGAAGCCCGAGGTTGCCATGGTGCCTGCTTTATCCAGCGCGGAATGCGCGAAGTGTATGGCCAGGGTCATCCGTTTCTGGATCACCTCCTGGGGTTTAGGGTTTAGGGTTTAGGGTTTAGGGATTAGGGTTTAGGGTTTAGGCTTCTTGCACGCAGAGCAGGCTGGTGTTCGAACTTAGGCTTAAGGGTTTCCAAGCCCTAAACCGTAACCCAAACCCGAAACTTGAACCCCTAAACCCTAAACCCCAAACCCGAAACCCTAAACTCCCCTCGAACCCTGGGATCCCTCGTGTGCTGCATCAAGATCTTCTTCAACGCAGCCCAGTGGCTGAACAACAATCGCGGTACTTCTGGCCGCCGTAAACCCTAAACCCTAAACCCTAAGCCCTGAACCCTAAACCCAAAACCCGAAACTTTGCTTTACAACCCCAAACACGGTGTTGAAACCAGCCTCCCAGGCCCCCGACCCGACACTTTGTCATACATCCCAAGGTGCACAGCGCGGATTCAGAAGATCCTTCCATTCCTTGGAACTAGGGTTTAGAGTGTAGAGTTTAGGGTGTAGGGGCTCAGGCGGTTGAAATTGTTTTCGCCTCCCTCCTAGCTGAGTGGAGGGCTGGAAACTAATTAGCTGCGAAGGCCTAGGTTGTTGAAGGTCCCTGTGCGATGTGAGGATGCCAATATACAGAGTAAGTCACACCCCAGACACGCTCAGAAAGCTATCCACCCCCCCCCCCCCCCCCCCCCCCCCCCCCCCCCCCCCCCCCCCCCCCCCCCCCCCCCCCCCCCCCCCCCCGACCCCAATGTACCCTAAACCCCTAAAACCCTAAAACCCTAAAATCTACTTTAAACCCTGAACCCTAAAACCCCAAAAACCCCAATCCCTATTCGAACATGCTCTGCTTGAAGGTTCATGGTACTTATTAACCTAATATAGCTGTACTTACAACTGTACTTATTCACCATATTCGGGCACTTCAGGGGCTGATAAATGGGTAAAAAGTACAGCTATCATTGGTTAGTAAGTACGCTGGACCTCCAAGTAGATCCTAAACCCTAAACCCTAAACCCTAAACCCGAAACCCTAAACCCTAAACCCTAAACCCTAAACCCTAAACCCTAAACCCTAAACCCTGTTATGGTTTGTTAATAGGTACCATGAACCTCCAAGTGCTTCCAGAAGTCGTGGGCATCGGCGATGACGTTGATGAAGATGAACTCCCGCTGCGGCTGCATCTCCAGAGCCTCTTTTGGTTTAGGGTGTAGGGT
The DNA here is from genome assembly GCA_905221605.1 of Symbiodinium natans. Classification (NCBI taxonomy): domain Eukaryota; class Dinophyceae; order Suessiales; family Symbiodiniaceae; genus Symbiodinium; species Symbiodinium natans. The sequence continues at coordinate 649,707 of CAJNDS010001001.1, forward strand.
GTTAGGGTGTAGGGTGTAGGGTGTAGGGTTTAGGGTTTAGGGTGTAGGGTGTAGGGTGTAGGGTGTAGGGTGTAGGGTTTAGGGTTTAGGGTTTAGGGTTTAGGGTTTAGGGTTTAGGGTTTAGGGTTTAGGGTTTCGGGTTTCGGGTTTAGGGTTTGGGGTTTAGGGTTTAGGGTTTAGGGTTTGGGGTTTAGGGTTTCGAGTTTAGGGTTTGGGGTTTGGGGTTTGGGGTTTAGGGTTTAGGGCCGGGTTCTTGTTTTGAGGAACGGGTTTGAGGGTTAAGGAGTTTTGTTACAAGGAACTTCAAGCAGAAGTTACAACAGCAAGGGAATCAGATGAATTGCTTCAAGTACTAGGAAGTTACCAGAACAAGAACGTCAGGATGCAAACGATGAACCCATCATTCTCATAGCAACTCTGTAGGAGATCCTTAGCTTGATAGCCTAGTAACCATTTTTGCATCCAGGCATAAAGCCCTAAACCCTAAACCCCTTTTTGGTTTGGCTACTTTATAAGGGACCCACAACCCAAAAAAAGGGTAAAGGGTACCACTGGGCTACCAAGTTAGCAAGAACCCAGGGCGTTCTTTCAAGTTCACCCGACACGCGCGTTCGGCCGGTTCCGACTCCCCCACTCCTGTGCGGATTTTCTAGGGTTTAGGGTTTAGGGTTTGGGGTTTAGGGTTTAGGTTTTCGGGTTTAAGGTGGCCACGAACTTTTGTTTCAGGCTGAGGGTTCGATTTCAGGGGGGGGGGGGTGATGGAAAGGCACCCTGGATTCTTAGGTGGCTTAGGGTTCGTAGAGCGAAGCTTTGGACTCTTTCGTGCCATACAGTACTTGGAGGGTGGTGACTTAGAAGTAGCGTTCTAAGTATCCTAAACAAGGTCTTTGTTAACCATTGTAACCCTAAACCCTAAACCCTAAACCCCTAGGCTATAAGTACCCCAAATTCGCCTCCACGTAGCTCTGATAGTCAGCCTAAACCCTAAACCCTAAACCCTAAACCCTAAACCCTAAACCCTAAACCCTAAACCCTAAACCCTAAACCCTAAACCCTAAACCCTAAACCCTAAACCCTAAACCCTAAACCCTAAACCCTAAACCCTAACCTAAACCCTAAACCCTAAACCCTAAACCCTAAACCCTAAACCCTAAACCCTAAACCCTAAACCCTAAACCCTAAACCCTAAACCCTAAACCCTAAACCCTAAACCCAGCCCCTGCCTCCATGGAGTGCATATCGGAGAAGAGCTGATCCCGAAGATGCCCCGGAGAGCCTCGTGGTGTAGGGTTTAGGGTTTAGGGTTTAGGGTTTAGGGTTTAGGGTTTAGGGTTTAGGGTTTAGGGTTTAGGGTTTAGGGTTTAGGGTTTAGGGTTTAGGGTTTAGGGTTTAGGGCTAGGGCTTAGGGTTCAGGGCCCCCTGAATGACTTTCAGCCCTTGGGTGCTCAAAGTGCTACGTTTGAGGGTTTACCAGAACTGGGCCTCCATGTTCAGAAGCCAAACCCGAAACCCTAAACCCTAAACCCCAAACCCTAAACCCTGGCTGAGCAGGACTCACCACTGCCTGCCACCCAGGGTTCTCAACCGAAACCCCCCCCCCAAAGCTCCTCACGAAGCCGAAGCCGATTCTCACCCCAAACCCTAAACCCGAAACCCTAATCCCTAAACCCTAAACCCGAAACCCAGTCGAGAAGCCATGCTTCACGCCTTGCTCCAAGAGCCTCCTGCGAACAAGGACTCGGGGCAGGCCTTGACAAAACCTTGAAGCTGAGGGCCTATACCCGTAGTATGGGAAGTGTTTTTGTGAGCCATGGATATCACAGATTCACAATTCCTGTATATACAAACTGCACGCTTTCAAGAAACTGCAGTACAGTAAATACCAATGGGCCCATCGGCACTTATATGATCTTATTCAAGATTGTTTTTTTTTATAATATTGATTGTACATACATTGCCAATGTTTCTTGATTGTTTATATCACATAACTGTTTTGTTTAATCACCGACCCATTTAATCAGCTCGTGAAAACATGAACCATGTTTATCCAAAGGTTAGCCAAAGGACCTATCGACCCTTCTCCGCGCTACAAGCCATAACTAAAACCCTTTTTTGACCCCGTGAGCTCGGACGGGTTCTCAAAGTCCTTGCCCTAAACCCTAAGCCCTAAACCCTAAACCCTCAACCCTGCTGCAACGAAAAGGGTGCCGTGATCTTTAGCTAATCAAGTTTTTGGGTCTGAATGCAAAACTGAGTAGCTGAGTGAGTACACTTTACACTCTTTTGAGGGTACTATAATCCCCTATAGAACTGAAAGTGTACACCTTTTTTTTTTTGGGGGGGGGGGGGGGGGGGGGGGGTTCAGGGTCCTTCGCAAGGTTGGCCCTTGAAACACTTTTCGGAAAGCCTGAAATATCCCATCGTCTGGCCTAGTTCACCCAAGAAACCTAACCCTTGAACCTGAATCCTAAACAACTAACAACTAAACCCTAAACCCTAAACCGTAACCCTAAACGCTAAACCCTAAACTCCAAATTCGAAAACATCTCCCAGACCCCAAAACCTCCCAAACGAAAAACGCTCCTGGCCACCTTGCCCCACTGCTCCTTCGCTGCCCAAAGGAGCTGTTGTGAGCTTGAGGCTGTTAACTTGAAATGGAGGTTTCCGAAAAAGGAGGGGGGAGGGGGGGAGGGGGGGTTGGGGGGTCCTATAAGACTTGTAGAGTTTAGGGGTTTTGAAAGTTCAATGCGACAACAGACCATGCGAGGCGACCACCTCTCCGGAAACCAAGCGGCTAGCAAACACCGCAACAGGTCTAGGGAGAAAACTCAGGTAGGAGAGCTTCTACCCTAAACCCAAAACCCCAAAAGCTTCGGGCCTTAATTAAGCGCCGTGGGCTCCCTGAAGCTATGCGAAGCCAGCTCCATCGAAAACCTTTCTTTCGGCTACCTTACGAAACGAGGCCCCAAGCAAAACGCCTGACAGGCAACCCTACTCAGAGAGCCATAGGCACATGTAACCCGACTTTGTCAAGTGCCCAAATGACCAACTGAACGTCCAAGTAACCCCTAAACCCTAAACCCCAAACCCTATACCCTGAACCCGGAACCCTGAACCCGGAACCCGGAACCCTCATCCCCAAACCCCGAGGATCGGGTCGTGGTTTTGGGGAAATTCAGGAAGGCTTCAGCCTGTAAGGGGCCGAAGGCTTCAAAGCCTCTGAGGGGTAGTTAGATGGGCCCGGGAACTGGTCCCTTGCCTATGAAAAGGGTTCTGAAGTATGGGCCCTTTTGGGTTGTGGAGAGTATACAGGGGTGTATCAGGGGCTTATTACCGACTAAGGGCCCATGTAACTACCCTCAGAACTTAATCCCTGTTCCCCTAGGAGGAAAGAAGGATCCTTTCTGTTCATATATAAGAAAGCCCATAACCCAAAAAGTAAAAAGGATCCCGAACACTGCTCGAGAGAAACCCAGACGGGAAAGTTGCAGGCCTTACGGCCCCAAAAGCTTCTGAATGGCATTGGCTTCGGCCCAGGGCTGCCCAAAAGTTCATGCCGGGGGGCCCCCAAGGATTCACCCCCTAAACCCTAAACCCTAAACCCTAAACCCTAAACCCTAAACCCTAAACCCTAAACCCTAAACCCTAAACCCTAAACCCCGCGGTTTCAGCCCACAAGGGCCGGATAGTTTCAGGGTCTCGGGCCCTAAGCCCTACAACTTTCTTCAGAAGGGCCTTGGCTTCCTCCAGGCCTCAAAACGATTGCAACATGAGCTCCCCCCAATGCTGATGAAACCTACACCCTAAACCCTAAACCCTAAACCTTAAAACCTAAACCCTAAACCCTAGACAGTGCCAGACAAAGTCGCCTTGGAGCCAGACATGAGGGCAGGGACATGTTGCTGGTAGACGGTGAAGGTCCCACTGTTTGGCAGCTCCTCAGTCGCTTGGCGACTTTTGCTGGGGGGGGGGGGGGGGGGGGGGGGGGGTTAGGGTTTAGGGTTTAGGGTTTTTGGTTTAGGTTTAGGGTTTAGGGTTTTTGGTTTAGGGTTTAGGTTTTGGATTTAGGGTTTAGGGTTTAGGGTTTACGGATACCCACTCCAAAGCACCCCAGCTGCCCGGCATCTTGCAGTAAGCCGCAAGGGTCTTCTCGCGCGTGGTGCGATGTACTACTGACATGCTCAGCTGCGTCCTAATCAACCTCCGGCTCTGTGCGGCTCCGCTCTCGAAAATTTGCAGCGCACACACACACACACACCCTGCTTGAGAACAACCACGAAACTGCCCATTATCGCCGGTATTGTTATTATGACCATGATGGAGGTATCATCTCATTATGCAAATGTGGTTTGGACTCCACGGGAGGATTCAGCCTAGGAAAAGATACATGGCCTCTGCTGCGTCTGGGGCAAAACTATATTTGTTTGGGTAATCCCTAACCTCACTAAACCCCTAAACCCCAAACCCTCCATAGAACTAGAAAAAACCTTCCAAAATCCATCGCATTCCTTGCGCCAAGCGTCCACATCAGGTGGGAGGTATGTGGGGATGACATCATAATCAGACATCCAGCCGCCCCCCGCCATTTCCATCGCAAGATAGCGAATGTAGCACTGGTAGTCGTACCTGGGACAAGGAAGAAGGTGGCCCTATGCCCTAAACCCTAAACCGAGCCCGCATGAACCGTCATGAATCTTGAAAGGTGATTTATGGTTCATATGCACCCTAGGTTGCAGTGGCATAAGGTACAGAATCCCGACTCGGATTATAGTTCGTCCGCCCGGGCTGGACCTGAGAAGCCGCAAACTCACGCGAGCTCCACATGGCTCGGAAAAAACCCTACAGTACACCAAAAAGCAACCCTAGGCTTCACCCACTTATCTTCAGGATACCAGAAAGAGCCTTCATTTTCGAACACCCCCGGCGCGTGACAGGTCCTGAGCCAAAGTCAACACTTGTTTTCGAGCCTAACTTCTGGCTCGCAACATGAAAAAAGAGAAGCATCTTAGAGAGAACCCTACTAAACCTAAACCCTAAGCCCTATAAACCCTAACTCCGCGTATAGGCACCCCAGGCGAGTACCAACCCCACATAGGCTTTTGGCCTTTGCCTCACACTACTCAGGGTTCTACGTAGGGCACCACTGATTCAAGAACTCGTTAAACCAGCATTCCACCAACTTGAAACGCCCCAGAACCAAAGACCTCATGGAATCCGAGCTCAAGCCGGGCACAGCAGCAAGAAGCAAGCCCAAACCCGGAAATGATCAAGGGACAACAGGATGACCAAACCTGGACTTCAAGTTCACGAGGTTTACCTTGCAACAATTCCACACAAACTCTAAAAATGAGTTCTCTATCTAAGCAACGCGCGGACGCGTGGGTTAAACCCTGACTCAACCCTAAACCCTGAACCTTAAACCCCAAATGCTAACCCTAAACCCTAAACCTTAAACCCAGGTGCTCGTAGCCCTGGCCCAGTGGCACCTGTATTCGGCGAGGGGGGGGATCCAGGTACCCTCATCGGCAACATGTACGCCCAAAAGTGGCTATTCGGGATATATATATATATATATATATGCAGTTCATGTTTATTGTATTTATATGTATCTAAAAGTGGATAGTTATATATATATATACAGAAAATGTACACATCGTAAAATCTGTAAAGAGAGTGTAACCTATAATATATAATAGGACAAAGTGGCATAATTTGATCGTAGAATGCAACGAAATAGGATGTGTTATAACATGAATATGAAAATAAGTGCATAAAACAAATGTATATGTGTGTATATATATATACACATTGTTGTTGTTCGTTGTTTGCATGTACTGGCAGAAGTTACACACACACACACACACATTCTGTTTCAACGGCCTGTTTTGGTTGAGCGGTCTGGGTTTAAAGTTTAAGTCTCTTATAGTACGTAGACGCCCTAAACCCCAAACCTGAAGCCCCTTTCAAGGCCGAAAGGTCTGGCAGGGGGCTGATTTCATGTGGTTTATAGGTGCCCTAGACTGCAAGCTCAGGGTTTTCATGGATATAGAGCTTCCCTTTTGGAGTTGACAGGTTTAGGCCGCGCAAAGTACATCGTTCCATCATGTGTCACTTTCCCTACCTCTCCGAACCCTAACCCCGAAACCCTGAATCCTGAACCCTATGTAACCCTAAACCCCCTAACCCTAGACCCTAGGGCTTAGGTCTGTTCCAAACCTTGGATCCTGAACCTTAAGCCCGAAACCCACAGCAATGTCGCCCTCTGGTCTGTGCAGGCCCTCACTACGTGCCTCCCCCCCGGCATACTCAGAACGTCAGGCTTTGGGCCTAGACCTAAACCCTAAACCCTAAGCCCTAAACCCCAAACCCTGAGAGTTTAGGGCCCCGGCCATGAATCAGCAACAAACGAAGTGTCGATATGGGGGTTTACGGAAATCGGATAAACCCCAACATAGACCCCCAAAATACTCGCATCTCCTTGTAGTAACGTCCCCAATAAGGTACCTCCTAACATCACAAACCCGCATAGAGGTCAGGGCAAATATTGATCCCTGAACCCTAAACCCTAAACCCCAAACTTACAAACCCTAAACCCTAACCCTAACCCCTGAACCCTACACCCATAGGGGTCCAGGGGCAGGGCCTTGGTCCAAAGCGTGTGGTTGAACTCTTCGAAGTCCGGCGACTGCTGCGCATCGCTCAGGTTCAGCACGCGGGTCGTCCTCAATTTTGCAACTTAGGGTTTAGGGTTTAGGGTTTTAAAGTTTAGGGTTTAGGGGTTTCAGCCTAAAGCCCCCTGGACGGCGAGTTACCTACATTAGTAGGGGTTTAGGGTTTAGGGTTCAAGGAACCTTTCTACATGTATCCACGGTATTTGAGGAGGCTATTCCCTGCACCATCAAAAAATCCTGAGAGTCGTGATGGTCATGTGCGCTACTTAGTTCCGCCTCTCTGCGCCCGAGGATTCGGCTCTCTATCTTGTGTCAACCCATATGTACATACCTATCTGCGTACACATGTGTCTGATTAACGTATCAGACTAACAAAAAAACATTCGAATGGTAACCCTGCTCTGCCAGGGACCTAATATTTAGGTTGCTAGAGCCCCTAAGGACCCCCAAACTCCCTAAACCCTAAACCCTATAAACCCTAAAAGGATAGGGTAACATAAACAAACCAGACTGGGCTCCAGCCCGCGCGCTCCCAGGCATACTTCCACGCCTCCAGCCTCAAGGGCAGGGTTTAGGGTTTGAGGTTTAGGGTTTAGGGTTTCGGGGTTTAGGGGTTCAGAGTTGTAGGGTTTAGTGTTTAGGTCTTAAGCTTGAAGGTTTACGGTTCAGGGTTTTTGGGGTAGAGAAATCAATGTTTAGGTTGGACCCGCTGCTTCTGCACCCTAAACCCTAAACCCTAAACCCTAATTCAGTGACGGCTTTTTGGGGCTCTGGGGCTTGGCTTGGCAAAGCCACCTGGGAATTTAAAAGGGTGCCCATTTTTTGGGTCTTCCAGGACCTGCTCTAAGGGAAGCTGAAACCTAAAAAAGGGAATAGGGGCCCACTCTGAGTCCTGGCCACACAACTTACAAACTCCTCGCGGAAGAGGAGGGCTGAAGGGCTTACTTAGGGCCTTAGCCTTCAGGTCTGAAAAACCCTAAGCCCAAAAAGCACTACAGCCCAACGGCGGTGTGATGGAGTGTCAAAAAGATGCATTTAGGGGGGTTCTTATTGTTGAAACCCTAAAAACTCTAAATGTGGTTTTTTGGCGTTAACAAACCCGGAATGTCTCTATCGAGCGGTTCGGAACTGATCAGATCTTCTCCAAAAGCCCCTTATAACCTTCACTGGGAGGTTTGGCGGGGGGGGGGGGGGGGGGGGGGGGGGGGGCCCTAGACAAAAATGCAATATAGAGCGTTAAAATGATTAGAAACTAAGAACTAAGGGTTACGCAATTTTAAAAAAGAGTATGAAAAATAAACAAAATAAATATAAATATATATATGTTCAAGCCTACCCGTGTTCATCTGGGGATGTTGTATGTAACGACCAGCACCTCAAGTTGCAGTCTTGCAGGATCCAGAGCTATCTTTCCTTCCGATCCTTCCGAAACCTCGATGAATGCAAGCCCCGGTGAAGAGTTTAGAGTTTAGGTTAAAGGTTAACGGGTTTAAGGTTTTAAGGGTTTAGGGTTTAAAGGTTTTAAGGGTTAAGGGTTTAAGGGTTTAAGGTTTAAGGGTTTAAGGGTTTAAGGGTTTAAGGGTTTTAAGGGTTTAAACCCCCCCCCCTCAAGCTCATCCCTAGCTTGCGTCCCAAGACTCGTTGCATCACCGTCCTGGGTGAGCCGGGCATGTGCTGACTGAAGAGTCCAAGAATGATGTCAAGGCTTCCCCATGTCAATAACCACGAGATATGGGTCCAGCCATTCGGCCCCAAGCCCTAAACCCTTTTTACAGCAGGCCTCAGTTCACAGCAGCCCGGCCGAGCATGGACGCCCCTAAACCCAAAGCCTAAACTCTAAAGCCTAAACTCTAAACCCTAAACTCTAAACCCTGAACCGGAAGGGCTGAGGAAGCCCTCACTTCACTTTGGCTTGGATCGCCAAAAGCCTCCCAAAGACCTAGCTATTGTGCCCCTAGGAGGGCTTAGGTTGTTTTTTTGCTACCCGCCTGGCTGATCGCTCTCAATCACCTCCGCAGGGACTATTCGAGGATTACGACTGACTGAAAGACCTGGCTGGATGGCTGCTCCTGGGGTTTAGGGTTTAGGGTAGGGTTTAGGGTTTAGGGTTTAGGGTTTAGGGTGTAGGTCTTCTAGGACTTCGGTTTAGGCTTTCGGGACCCCCTTCCCCTATTTGAGGCTTTACGGTTCTGGGGGGTCTAGGGATGTTGAGGCCTCACCATCCATGGCCTGCAGAATGCGTCTGAGTGTCCGATGACTTGCGCTTGCCGATGGGCTGAAAGTAAGTGTGCATGACGCCGCGGTTGACCTCAGCCCAGGTCTGCTGGGCCCCTGCACCCTAACCCTAAACCCTAAACCCTAACCCTAAACCGCAGGGTGGGGGTAGTTACGGTGAATGAGCCCGGAGGGGGGGGGGTGGGAGGATGGGGCAGGGGGGGAGGGCTCGGAAGGCAGGGAGGGGTTGCTTAGCGTGGCCTTGTCATTGTGAACATTCATGGGCTTCATGGTTAGAACCTGTGAAACCTTACCAGGATTGTGGCGGCCCAAAACATCGAGGGTCCGCATCCCAACCCCTTCAACCTTTAAACCTTTAAACCCTAAACCCTAAACCCCAACCCCTGCAACCCTAAACCCTAAACCTCAGGATTAATTACCAAGCAGCCTTTCATAGGGTGGAGGGAACCCCTGAGCCAGCCAACTCGAAGTCAGTGGTGGCAAGCCCACTGTCCGAAACGCTCCATCCAATCTACGAATAATAATACTAGTAGTAGTAATAATAACAATAATCATAATAAGAATAACAATAAAAATAATAAGACGAGCAATAAGAAGAATAAGAAGAAAATGAGAAGAATAACTACGAATACTAATTGGCAAATAAAGAGTGACCATGGTCACAAAAAATGCTCGTAGGAATCGTGACAGAAATCAGAAAGCATGATGCAGATGGGCTCGCGGAGAGTTGCGGGCTTTGCCCATGCCCTGCAGTCCCCAACAGAAGCCCCGAAGCACCGGTAGGACCAGGTTCTTGGATTTAGGGCCTGGGGTTTTCGGGTTAGGGTTTACAAGGGTTTAGTTTTTAGGGCTGATAAGGGTTTAGGGTCCCCAAGCCTTGGACCAGCCTCAACAGCTGAAACTGGCAAACAGCAAGTCTGATTCTCGTGAAGCCGCGGTGTTGGGCACCATGCTCACAAACCTGGAGTGCAAGGGCTGAAGGTTTTAGGGTGTAGGGTGTAGGGTTTAGGGTTAAGGTTTTAGGGTGCAGGGCTTGGCTGCGAAGAGTTTCGACTACTTGTCGAACATCACTCACACCAACTTGGAGGTTTATTTGGGTGCTTAAGTCGGAGTAGGGTTATAAGTAGGGTAACATTATGGCTACAACCTTATGTAGGGTATTTCCAACCCTACTTATAAGTACCCGAATGAAATAGGGCTATAAGCAGGGTAGCTGTGGCTATAACCGCATTTAGGGTATTTCCAACTGTACTTATATAAGCCTTCAAGCAACACCTAGATTCTTTCTTAACAGGATCTCAGGTCTCACCGCCAAAGAAGCTGCACAGCCTACCCCAAACACTGACCTCTGAGGGAAAAGCAGGTACCCTATATCCCCCATATTGTACACCCTTTTCAGGGATTCTATACCCTCATTCCCTACCAAGAACCCAAATCCACTGTAGGACCCTTTCAGTCTCAAGACCCTACGCCGGCGAGGCCGTGTGGGACGCAATTCAGGGAAATGTGGCTTTCTGAGTGGCGCCCACACCCTACCACCTACACCCTAACTACCCCTCACCCGAAAAGAAGCCCCGAAGGACCCTTGACTGTAGGGCATCCCTGAACGGGCAGCACATGAGACGCCAAGCGGCCAATCCTGGCCGGCGTTGTCCTGTGGGCCCCAGGAGTTTTCCCTCAGCCCTACAATAGCAGGGCAATCTGGGGATTACTTCTTCTATGTTTGAGTCCTACAGGTACCTCCCTCCCTCTCCTTTAAAGAGGTTCTTCAGGGAGAGGGCGTTTCATGGGGGGCAGGTACGCAAGGAACCTTCGGGAAACTTAGGGAGCCTGAGGGAGTAGTGGGGAGTCTTAGGGAACCTTCTTTGTCCAGGAGCCACAGGCCCGGAAGAGGACCAGCAAAGCCGAACGTATGGGCCGAACTGGGCACCCTCAGCCCTTTTCCCTAACCCGAAGCCCTCAAGGCGGGGGGGCTTGCCGCGCTCCGCGCTGACTCGTCTTTGTCGCCCTTATACAACCGTCAAAAACCTGGTCAAGAAGCCCTCTGGGAAGCCACAGAATCACTTTGTGAATTTGAGGGAGTGGAATGTTCTCAAGACGATGGTCCCGTTTGGGCACCCAAAAGAACAGGCCCCGTGTGAACTGCCCAGATACCTAACAGCCCCAACTAACAAAACCACCCACATTGGGCACATGATGTTGCTCATATTGCCACATACCTCAGCCCCCCCTCACCCCTAAACCCAGAACCCTAAACCCTACTCTGAGGTTCATATATGGTTCAGCGTCGGGCGTCCTGGGCCCCCCCCCCCCCCATGGTATCCCCCCCCCCCCCCCCCAAGTCTACTCTACGGTCCCTAAACCCTAAACCCTAAACCCTAAACCCTAAACCCTAAACCCTAAAAACCCTAAAGCCCTAAACCCTAAACCCTAAACCCTAACCCTAAACCTTTAAGTCTTAAACCTTAAACCCTAAACCCTAAAACCCTAAACCCCCCTAAAACCACCCCCAACCACACCACAGGGGGGGGGGGGGGTATGATCTTAGTACCCATTGGGGGGGGGGGGGGGGGGGGGTGGGGGGGGTAGGGGGGGGGGGGGTGGGGGGGGGTGGGGGGGTGGGGTGGGGGGGGGGGGGGGGGGGTGGGTAGGGGGGGGGGGGGGGTGGGGGGTGGGGGGGGGGGGGGGGACCGCCGGGGCTGAACCATATATACTTACAAGTAGGGTGATAAGTCAGGCAACGATGGCTATATCCTCTAGGGTACCTGATAGCCCTACGTACCCATGAACCTTAAATTCACCCCAGACCCTAAACCCTAAACCCTAAACCCTAAACCCTGAACCCTAAACCCTAAACCCTAAACCCCCCCCCCCCCGGTGCAAGTCCACTCGGCAGGGCTTGGTCGTGGGGCCGCTGGACAGAGAAGCACAGAAGGGCGGTGTGTTCATTCCTTGACATACATGAACGCAAATCCCACGTCAAGAAGCCTAGCAGGGTTGTGCAGTAGAAGCCTACTAAAAAAATAGGTTCTGGGTTGTTTAAGTGCCCTACTATCCCTAAGCCCTGTAAGTAGAGTTGAGGGCTTGGGGTTCAGCATCCCAAGTCCTGATGCAGTTCGGACAGAAACCAAGTTGCAGTGATGCTGATATACCGTACCTACCCACCCACGGGGCCTAGGGATTCGGGTTTAGGGGCTCTCGTTCGCTCTCACTCACTCTCTCTCTCTCTCTCTCTCATGTTGTGGCCGGACGTCCTCTCTCCACGTTCTGTGACTGGACGGGCTATTTCCCGTATACAGAGACAAAGATGTATGTACCCACGTATTGAATACAGGAGAGGGTTGTTGTGCCCGACTTTCCTGGCGGTGTTGTACATTGCCGTTGATCCAGTCCTGACCCAACTACTCTACCTGGATTGGGGGAGACATGGGGGACAGGCAGGGGTAGTGCTGATCTGACTACAGTCTCTGTAGGCCGCGTTCTGCCACCGCTTAAAAAAGGCAAAAGGTTCTCATCGCTGTTCCTATTCAGTTACATGGCAAAGGCGTGTTCGGGATTACATGTCTCGAGGCGAACCCTTACGTAATTAGGGAATTGCTACAAGTAGGTGTCCTCATTCTGTGTGTGTATATATATATTGTATATATGCATGAATGCACACACCTTCAACTATGTAGGAACCTCTGTCAAGCAAAAAAAAGGCTGTTCCGTAATTCGGGTCCTCTTAGGGCAAGAATGAAATGTCCCAACGACCACGAGACCCAAGAAGAACCTAGGAATAACACGGGCGACCTTTCTGGTTTAAAGGACCTTATAAGGGAAGCTAACCCTAAAACAAAAGGGAATTAGGGCCTACTTTGGGTCCTAGAGTCCTAGACCTACATAGTCAAGCCTAAGCCCGACACCTGTGAGGAAGGTGTGGAGACCTGTGAGGAAGCCCTGGAGACAAGATGAACCTGGAAATTTGGGGTCATACAGAGTCATACGCCCTAAACTACTTACTGACCCAAAACCCAAAGAAAGAAAAGTTGAAACTTTCAGAATAAACTACCGTATAAGAAGCCCGTTGAAAAGTTGTGTTTGAGCCAGTAAGACTACTACTCTAGTTCCTATTCAGGTACATGAACCTGCAACCCTTTTAGGGTTCATTTTTAGTCCCCAAAAGGGGCCCCCCACGTCAAAAAAAAAAACAAGCCAAAGAGTCGGTAGCAAAGGTCGGGGCAGTAGCGCGCTCGGGCGCCGCAGGTGTCGCCGATGCGCCCAATGCCGCCTGAAGGCGACTCGGAGGTTCCAAGGGTGCTTACAAAACAAAATGAAAAGACTACTTATGATCTACTTCGAGGACTTAGGGGGATTAGGGTTTAGGGTTTAGGGTTTAGGGTTTAGGGTGTGGGGTCTAGGGTTTAGGGTTTAAGGTTGGGGCTTGTAAGTACAGTGCTACTTGGGGTTCAAGGTATCCTTGAACCTCCTGGTATCCACAGGACCCCAACAACGATCTGCGAGGGGGTTTGAGGCTAACTGCAACCCTAAACCCTCATAAACCCTACTCAACCCTAAACCCTAAACCCTAAACCCTACACCCTAAACCCTAAACCCCCCCAAAAAAACGGAGCCACGCCGGACAAGGGGCGGTTTAGCTGCGATTGGCGACGGCAGCCTGCCGGCCAGGTCGGCGGGCAGATGGCAGCCCAGGGATCCTGAATCCAACAGAAAGGGCTTCTAGGGACTTTAGGTTGGGGTTTAGGGTTTAGGGTTTAGGGTTTAGGGTTTAGGGTTCAGGTTTTAGGGTTAAGGGTTCAGGTTTTAGGTTTTAGGGTTTAGGGTCTGAATCTGACACAAAGGGGCTTCGGGGTTTTAAGTTGGGGTTTCGGGTCTAGAGTTTTAGAGAGTGTAGATTTTTAGGGTGCAGGGTGTTTTGGGTTTTAGGGTTTCAGGAGGGTTTTAGGGTTTTGAGGGTTTAGGGTTTTAGGGTTCTAGGGTTTAGGGTTTTAGGGTTGAGGGTTTTGGGGTTTCAAGGGGTTTGGGGTTTAGTGTCTAGGGTTTCAAGGGGTTTGGGGTTTAGGGTTTGGGGTTCAGGGCTTAGGGTTTAGGGATCCAACCAAAGGGCTTCAGGGTCTTTAAGCTGGGCTTTAGGGCTTGGGTTGGAGGGTTTAGGGTTTCAGGCTTCAGGGCTTTAGGGCTTTAGGGTTTATATAGGGTTTAGGGTTTTAAGGGGTTCCGGGGTTTAGCGTTTGAGGGTTTTGGGGTGCTAGGGCTTTAGGGTTTCAAGGGTTTTTGAGGGCTTTTGGGGGTCCTGAAAAGGGCTTTAGGGTTTCAAGGGTTTTGAGGGTTTTCAGGGGTTTAGAGTTTAAGGGGGTTAGGGGTCTACGGTTTGAGGGTTTTAGGGTGTTAGGTTTCAATGGTTTGGAGCGCTTTTAGGGTTTGAGGTGTAGGGTTTAAGGTTTTCAAGGTTTAGGGTTTAGGATGTTAGGGCTACAGGTGTCTTTGGATTAGGTTCAGGCTGTTAAGGGGCTTTAGGGGTCTCTATCGGCTCTTTTTGTCGCACCTCCTTGTTTTTGTATTCGTAAAGGCTTGAGACCTTTTTGGGTTTCCTGGGGCATTGGGTTCTCCAAACGGCTGTGGGAAACTGAAATGATGCCCAGAGAACCCGCTGAATGAACTTAGCGTTCTCTTTGTAGGGAGCTATGAAGAGGAACATCCCCCGACAGATCCCCCACATAGAACTCTCTAGGATAGATGGACCCGCTTTGCCAGATTCCGGACAAGCCATCCTGCTGGTATGACCGAATAGATGGCATAGAGGCACTACTAGCCCCACATGCGATCCGCACAATATGCAAGCCTGAATCCTCCAATATCAGTAATATAGGGGCCTGAATAATTCGGACAAGGTTTTGGGGCTTGTTCTAGAAAAAACACACAGGGACCATAAGGGAATATCATTAGAAACTTAAACCCTACACCCTAAACCCTAAACCCTAAACCCTAAACCTGATGGCATGCGCCCAGTGTCTGCGAGGTCTCTGGACAATTCCTGCTTCATCATGCGCGTCAGAGAAGCGACAAGAAAGCCCTGAGTGGCCACGGCGACTTAGATCTAGTTTGCCCAGGGCTTTGGGCTTAGGGTTTAGGGTTCAGGGTTTAGGGCTTAGGTTTAGGGTTTAGGGGGTTTTAGGGTTTAGGGTTTAGGGTACATCTGCCAAGACCAGGGGTCAGGTTTTGGAGGTTTGGGAACAATTACGGCTTGGCCCAGAAACCATATTAAACCATATTGTCAAAGCAAAGTATTAACGGCGCCCTATTTTGGGTTGGTTACTTCACGAGGGAACCCAGAACTAAAGAGGGGTTCAGTGAATCAAACAAACCCTAAACCCTAAACCCTATACCCTGAACCCTAAACCCTAAACCCCAAACCCTGAACACTAAACCCTAAACCCTAAACCCCAAACTCCAAACCCCAAACCCCCAAACCCATCTGGGGGAACGCCGGGCCCAGGGTTTTCGGGCGTTACCCTGCGAACCCCAAAAACCCCAAAACCCTGCAGAGAAGGGTTTAGGGGGTTAGGGAAGAATCTGGGGGTTTAGGAGTAATCTAGGGTCTTTTAGGGGTGTAGGGTTTTCAGGAACAAATGAAGGTTTAGGGTTTCCAGGGCTTGGGGAACAACCCTAAACCCTAAACCCTAAACCCTAAACCCTAAACCCTAAACCCTAAACCCTAGACCCTACAATGCAAGGCACGGGTAGCAGGGAAGTCGCCAAGCAAGTGACGCCGCTCGCAGCCGCCTGTGCCAGCGCTTGGAGCCCTGGATCCGACGGGGACCTCATGGTGGCGGACGCGGATCCCCTTTTGTCTGGGGTTCATTTTGGGGGGTAGTTAAAAGAGTAGGGTTTAGGGTTTAGGGTTTAGGGTTTAGGGTTTAGGGTTTAGGGTTTAGGGTTTAGGGTTTAGGGTTTAGGGTTTAGGGTTTAGGGTTTGGGGTTCAGGGTTTAGGGTTCCGGGCTGATGGGCTTGGACCCATGTTCTGGGGTTCATTTGGGTACTTGAGAGTAGGTAGGGTAACTATGGTTATAACATTCTGTAAATGGGTACTCTTTGGAGGTTTTTTAGGGTGCTTAGAAAGTAGGGTTAGAAGCAGGGTAGGTATGGTTTTTTGCGCACTTAGAACTTAGCACTCTCTACCTTGTTACGTAGCCCAGGGACCTCCAAGTGTTCTTCTGGGGTTCAGGGGCTTATCGGCTTAGGGTGTTGGGGCTTTGGTTTCAGGAGTCTAGGAGTTCAGGGGCTGTCTGTCAAAGGGCTTAAGGTGTTTAGGGTTTGGCCCCTGTGCCCAATCCAGAAGGATTCAGTATGACTTTCGCTCAAGTACCCGTCTGGTGTATGCTTGAGGGTCCCGGCCGCATCGGCCAAGCAGTTTCTGTCCGCAGCCGTGAGATTCCCACATCGGAATGTGCTCACATACCCTCAACCCCTGCGTTCCAAGGGTGGGAAACGTCTCAGGAGTGTAGGGAGGGATTCGGCATCTGCCCGGGTGTAGGGTTGGTTGGCACCCGCATAGCTGGAAAAATGTCACAACGATGAGGTCGGAACAGCCTGCACACACACAGAGTGTTCCCTCATCTTCCGAGAAAAACCAGAAACGCAAGGTTTTGGGGTCATCAATCGTGAACTACCCCCCCCCCCCCCGCCCCACAAAAAAGCATTACGCTCTAAACCCTAAACTAGGGGCCCCCAAAACCACATAAACATAAGGATCCTACTATTGGGGTGTAAGGGCCCCTATGAGGGGGGATTCCGAAAAACCCTGTTTGTAGGATCCTTATGTTTATGTGGCTTTTTGGGCCCCTATGACTCGAGGGCCCTAGACCGCAGCACTTTCGGGGGGTCCCTCCAAGTATAGATAAGGTCCAAGGCAAGTTCTGAAGAGCAAATCCGAAGGGTGTAGGGTCTTGGCGTGCAAGGTTGAGGGTTAGGTATGTAGGTTTAGTGCAATTGATGAGGGGTTTAGGGTTTAGGGTTTAGGGTTTAGGGCGTGGAAGGTTCAAAGTATAGAGCTTCAATGTTGGGGCGGGTTGGCTAATCACCCGGGGGGCCCCTTGTCTTCATCTAGACGGCGGCGAGTGGGCCATCAGAGAACCCCTCAACCCTAAACCCCTAAACCCTAAACCCAGCAGAGGGTTTAGGGTTTAGGGTTTAGGGTTTAGGGTTTAGGGTTTAGGGTTTAGGGTTTAGGGTTCAGGGTTTAGGGTAGCTGCCAACTCCGGGGAGCATGAACCGTGCAACTCCTTCCTAGTGCAGCAAGAGGAGCACACCCACGAAACGGGCCAGGGACTCGAGCACGCCAGTGGCATTACGGCGAAAGTCCTGGTAGAAAAACCTCAGTCGCAGAGCCGCGAAATGTCGGAATCCCTACACCCTAAAGCCCCATCATGTCGAGCAAGGCATGGGTTTAGGGTTTAGGGTTTAGGGCTTAGGGTTTAGGGTTTAGGATTTAGGGCTTAGGGCTTAGGGCTTAGGGTTTAGGGTTTAGGGTTTAGGGTTTAGGGTTCAGGGTTCAGGGTTTAGGGTTTAGGGTTTAGGGTATGGGGGTCTACAAGACTGAGGAGCCCCAACAGCTCCCAACAAAAAAAGGGTTTGCCCCTTGAGAATCCAGCAGGAGGTACCCCTTTATGGGGGGAGGCCCCATGGTTTGGGGAATAGGGCTTACCCTGAAACTCTTGACCCTAAACCGTAAACTCTACACCCTAAACCCTAAACATTCTAGGACTTGAGACGCCAGAACGCCTCTTAAGAGGTACCAGTCCCTCTCTAGGACGGCACTTCGAACCTTAAGGCAGGGCATGCCTACATTGAACTCTCAGGGCATGAGGCCCTAAACCCTAAACCCTAAACCCTAAACCCTAAACCCTAAACCCTAAACCCTAAACCCTAAACCCTAAACCCTAAACCCTTCTGGACTTGTCACAGGGCCAGGCCGGGAAACACTTCGACTCGGTCCGGCTTCTGCTTCTGCATTTCCAGGAAGATCCGATAGCGAAGCTCGGCCCACCTAGCAGGGGGAGCGGAACCCAGGTTTAGGGTTTAGGGTTTAGGGTTTAGGGTTTAGGGTTTAGGGTTTAGGGTTTAGGGTTTAGGGTTTAGGCCATCCTGCTTTTCCGAGCAGGATGGCGATCATCTCCGTGTGAGCAGCTGGTGCTTCTGACCTTCTACACTGATGGCACACCGCCAGACAGCACTTTACGTGGTTCTGTTCGTGGGACTACTCGAGCCGCGCATGTGGCCTGGTAAAAAAGTCAGGACTCTATATCCACTCGAAGAGCCTGAGGCGTCGGTTGATATAAATGCCCAAGTCTATACTCCCCTTAGAACCTTAATAAAGATAATATTGGTAATATCCTCTTGGATTGTATATGAACAAACAATGCGTAAAACATAATTCCCAAGGGGGATATATAAGTGTGTGATAAGGGCCCCCTTTTTTGGGTTGGCTATTTTATCAGGGAACCATAACCCAAAAAAAGGGGTAAAGGGTACCACTGGGCTACTAAGAAATGCCCTAAACCCTAAACCCTAAGCCCTAAGCCCTAAGCCCTAAACCCTAAACCCTAAACCCTAAACCCTAAACCCTATGCCCACGTGTGCACTCACCTCGCGATCGGCCGAATGTGATGCATGAGGAAGAGGTTCAACTTCTCGCAGGGCGGACCGGGCCAGCCTGTCAAACAGGCTTCTAGGGCCTCCCCGAAACCCTAAACCCTAGACCCTAAACCCAAAACCCCAAACCCCAAACCCTATACCCTAAACCCGCTGCGCAGCATCTTCCCCTCCAAGAACTCTGCACCCTTTGTGCAGGATGCACAAGGATCTTTAAGACCAGTCTATTTTGGGTTTAGGGTTCAGGCTGGGTTCTTGCGGTACGTCAGAAGCCCATCAGAACTAGGGCTTGGGTTCTGGGGCCTTCGGATCCCCCCCAAGCCCAGAGCCGCACTACCACTACTTGCCAAAGCCCGCCTAGACTTGTAGGGTCCTTAAGGGAGGGTTTAGGGTTTAGGCTTTAGGGTTAAGGCCCTAAATCGATTTATCAGCATGGGTACTTACGTGCTACAGTCCCCACCATCAGTCCTATCCTATAATCAAAGCAGGGTATAATTGCGGCATGAAACCCTCCCTTCGCAACGCCCTCAGCTCCGAGTGCCTCGGTCGCCCTGAAGTTTATGGCGAAGTTAAGTTACTTCTCCTGCTACCCCCCCCCCCAAAAAAAAAAACACACACACACACACACACGCGCACACGCACAATATATATATATATATATACATAATATATATATATATATATATATAGAAAACATGAATATCCTCTTGCCTGGCTGTTGGCACGCAGACGTCACGACATCCCGCGGGTCCTTGGGCGCAACCATTGAAGAAGCTCACTTGGGTTCAGGGTTTAGGGTTTAGGGTTGAGGGTCTAGGGTTTAAGGTTGCAATGGCCCCTAAATCCCTAAAGCCCAAGGCCAGGCCGCAAGGGGGCTGTGGGGGGGTGCGGGGAGTTGGGTGGGTGTAAGCCAGTACAAGCCCCAGGCGCTAGGCCCTAAACCCGCTAGGTCCTAAACCCTGAGCCCCAGACCCTAGGCCCTAAACCCCAGGCCCAAGCCCCAAACCCTAGGCCGTAAACCCTAAGCCCCAAGCCCTAGGCCCTAAACCCGAAGCCCCAAATTCTAGGCCCTGGGCCAAACCCCAGACCCTGAACCCTGAGCCCCAAAGCCTGGGCCCTAAACCCCAGCTCCTAAACCCCCCAAACCTTAGGCCCTAAGCCCCAAACCCGTAAACCCTAAGCCCCAGGCCCTCAACCACAAGCCCTACACCCTAAGCCCCAAACCTTAGGCAAACCCCAGGCCCTAAACTTTAAGCCCCAAACCCTAGGACCTCAACCCTAAAACCCAAACCCTAGGCCCTAAACCCTAAGAGCCAAACCCAAAACTAGGCCCTAGACCTAGACGCTAAACCCTAAGCCCCAAACCCTAGGCCCGAAACCCTGAGCCTCAAACCCTAGGCCCTAAACCACAAACCCCAAACCCCAAGCCCTCGGCCCTAAAAAAACCCTAAGCCCCAAAATCTAGGCCCTCAACCCTAAAACCCAAACCCTAGGCCCTAAACCGTAAGCGCCAAACCCTGGGCCCCTAAACTCTAAGCACCAAAACCTAGGCCCTGGACCTAGGCCCTAAACCCTAAGCCCAAGGCCCTAGACCCCAAACCCTAGGCCCGAAACCCTGAGCCTCAAAACCCTAAACCACACCCCAAGCCCTAGGCCCTAAAACCCTCGGCCCTAAACCCTAAGCCCCCAGCCCTAGGCCCTAAACCGGTGTAGATGGTGCCCTTCGCACGAAGAACGGGTGGAGATGTGTCCTCTCGTACGTTTCGGTGGCCGTCTCATCGCCCTCCACGACTTCGTCCGCTTGGTAGGGCACGTCTGCTTCATCTTCGTAGCGAGACTCCCACCATCGAGGGTCGAACTCGGCGATGCAGATGTCCCATGCCATATCGGCATGGCCAAGCGATGGATAGGCAAGCCAATCGAGACATTGCACAGCACGGGCGTGCTGGGCATGCTGTCAAACGATTCGACGCGGGGAAAGGAGCCGAACACTGACGCTGTAGGGTTTAGGGTTTAGGGCTTGGGGTTTAGGGTTTAGGGTTTAGGGTTTGGGGTTTAGGGTTTAGGGTTTGGAGCCTTAGAGCTGCAGCCACCGGCTCCCGCAGGAACAGCACGAACCGCGTCGAGCGAGACGAGCTCTTCAGCAGCAGCCTGGCATCATGGAGCAAGTCCTTTTAAGCCATTTTGCTCTGGAACCCTAAACCCTAAACCCTAAACCCTAAACCCTCAACCCTGCAACCCTGCAACCCTGCAACCCTGCAACCCTGCAACCCTGCAACCCTGCAACCCTGCAACCCTGCAACCCTGCAACCCTGCAACCCTGCAACCCTGCAACCCTGCAACCCTACACCCGGCTGGGAGTTTGGGGGTGTTGGGGGGGGGGGGGGGGGGGGGGGGTGGATCTTTGTTCGACTTTCACGAAGCAAACCTAACAATGCAAAGACTCAGCCCGGCAGCTTGGTTTCCTGAATTCAATAGGAATACCCTAAACCCTAACCCCTAACCCCTAAACCCTAACCCCTAACCCCTAAACCCTAAACCCTAAACCCTAAACCCTAGACCCTATCTGGCCACTCTGCAGGTATAGTTTGAGGCAATGGGGGTCACTTGCGGCCGTCGACATCATCAAAGGGTTTAGGGTTTAGGGTTTAGGGATTAGGGATTAGGGACAGTCAACCACAACCCAAAAAACCCACAAATACGCATCCACAACCCACGTGTTGAGGGTTTAGGGTTCACACGATCTGTTCTGCACGGGTGCCGCAAAACTAGATGAGAGCTCAGGGTTTCTATTCTGGCGAACATAGCTGCACGTGGAATCCCTACTTGAAGGTGAATATTAAAGAATTTTATGATATTGGTGTTTTGTCATGCTTCAGATTTGATTTATGGTTTTTGTACGTGTATAGCCATACAGATGCTGTCTCCGATTTTTCAAAAAAAAGCAAATACGATGTAAGCAATTAGGGTGGTTCAAAGGTACCCTGCAAAAACAACTATAACCATAGTTCAACTGCTGGGTACTATATTATATGAACCACCAAGCAACTGGGACTCCCAAAAACACCCTCAACCCTGAACGCTAAACTAAACCCTAAAGTTCCTCAAGCCCCCAAGACCCGAACACCCCAACCCCCCCCCCTGCCACACACACATCTCACATTATTAAACCCTGAGGACCCTAAATCCTAAAGAAACACCCTAAACCCTAAACCCTGAACCCTAAACCCCCAACAGAAAGGCTACCCCGCGCCTGGCTTCCCCTGCGGGGTCCAGCGACGGCGGCGGCGCGTCGAAATCCTGGGTGTTGCTGAAGCCTTTACATAATTTTTATAGAGTTTAGGTGTAGGGTTTAGGGTCTAGGGTCTAGGGTCTAGGGTTTAGGGTTTAGGGTATGATAATAGTGGGGCACTATCATCCCTACTAAGGAGTGTTAGTATAAGGGGTAACATCCCAACTTGTAGAGTTTGGGTCCCCTTTTGTTAAAAAGCCGGCGCTTCGTTCGTCAATGGCTCTGGCGCAGCCAGGTACGCAGGCCAGAATCTTGCTGTGACTACTCAAACCCTACACCCACGCGGTAAAAAAAAACAAGGGCCCCAAAACCCAAAACCCTGCGGCAACCCTAAACCCTAAACCCTCAACCCTAAACCCAAAACCCTACAAACCCCAAAGCCGCCCTTCATGAAGCAACCTCAGATGCCACCGAACTGCCGTTCTTCAGCTATGGACAACTAACGAAACAGCATCTTTAACCCTATCTAGACCCAAGACTAGGTTTCAAGGGGCGTGCAAGTGAACCTGACCTCAAACAAAAGGAAGAAGGGCCTACTCTGGGTCCTAGCTATAGACCCTACAGACCCTTGATCGTAGTTCCTGCTTTGGTCTTCTACATGTACACCAGCCAGAAAAACAAGCACCCACAAAAGCGAACCCCTAAACCCTTTAAAGCCCCAAAGCCGAAACCCTCTAGCCCGCAACCCTGAACCCTACACCCAACACACGTCCGCTGCGTGACAAAATCTGCATGTAACTCACATGTTTCTTAACACCATTGAGGCTGGTTTTAAGGTTCAAGGGGAAAAATCGCCTGAAATGTAAGCAAACAGCAGTGCTCCCGTGCAATTCTAGTCTCGCTTAACCCTCAACCTGCTGTGTTCAACCCAGGCTCCTCTCCACCCTAACACCTAAACCCTAAACCCTAAACCCCAAACCCTAAACCCAAACCCTAAACCCTAAACCCCAAGCTCTGAACCTGCTCAACAGATCCAGGGGTCTGATGGGTCCAGCCCGGTAGATGGGAGACCCGAGCTGGCATCGGAGTGGGTCTTGGGTACTTTAAGGTAGGGTTTAGGGTTTAGGGTTAGGGTTTAGGGTTTAGGGTTTAGGGTTTAGGGTTTCGGGTTTAGGGTTTCGGGTTTAGGTTTCGTTAGAGTTTGAGAGTTCGAGAGATTGATAAGGTCAGGCGTTTGAGCTCGAGACTACGCGAGTTTGAAAACCATGATGCTTTGAATGCGTCGGAGGTTCGCAGTTTGACAGTTTGTAAGGGGGCAAATATGAAAGCTTGACAGCGGTCTGAGTCTGAACGAAACCCTAAACCCTAAACCCTAAACCCTAAACCCTAAACCCTAAACTCTAAACCCTAAGATTGCGAGAGCCGCGTCGAAAAGAGCCTGGGGACTCTCGGAGCCTGGGAAGGGGAAGAATCACATGAGGCCCAAGAAAAGCCCCAAACCCCCAAAACCCGAAAAGCCCGAAACCCTCTCCTGAAATTACATATAGGGTTTAGGGTTTAGGGTTAGGGTTTAGGGTTTAGGGTTTAGGGATCCACAAGATGATTTAAGGGTATATTCCTGATTAGTTCTGGCCAAGCCGACAGGGTTTTCCCTAAACCCTAAACCCTAAACCCTAAACCCTACTTCTGGAACCCGAGGTCCTAGACCCTGCTGTGTCCGGCGGGTTCCGGCTTTGGGGTTTGCAGGTTTTGGGACTTGTAGGGGATAATTTAGGGATGTTCCTCATTATACTAACGGTCCTCGATGGGGATTCTACTAGGGGGTACTATATTCTCATTTTCAAGGACTGTTGGGGTACTGGGTACTCCGGAACTCCGGCATTGGTGAAGCTGACTAGGGTTTAGGGTTTAGGGTTTAGGGTTTAGGGTTTAGGGTTTAGGGTTTAGGGTTTAGGGTTTAGGGTTTAGGGTTTAGGGTTTAGGGTTTAGGGTTTAGGGTTTAGAGGTGGCTGTTTCTGGCGCACGCAGGGGGCAGATCCGACGTACCGATCTCCACGGCCTTCCCTAACCCGATCAACATCGTCCTTGTTACATCCTGGGTCGCGCCTCAGATGCTTCCCTAAGGGTCCCATGTACCGAGAAAAGTAATACGGTATATACTTGGGCCCCCAAGCAACTACATGGGAACCTCTTTAAGGCCCAAATATATGCGATCTAGGTACATGGACCCTTAGAGCCAAACCCTAAACCCTAAACCCTAAACCCTAAACCCTAAACCCTAAACCCTAAACCCTAAACCCTAAACGTATCAGCCCAGGGAGCGTTCTCCATTGTGCCTGTGTGGCTCTTCTTCGACTCCCCATGCCGCGCCCAATCGCTGGGTTTCAGGGTCCGGTCGGCAACAAAAGTGACGGCTTAGGGTTTGGGGTTTAGGGTTTAGGGTTTAGGGTGTGGCTCTTCCTTGTCGAAGGACAGCTTGGAGGTTCAGGGTGTAGCGTACAAGGAACACTAAACCCTAAACCCTAAACCCTAAACCCTGAACCCTAAACCCTACACCCTAAACCTGTCGTAGGCCAGGACCTGATGGCCCATGTCGCATCTAAGGCCAGGCTGGCACTCTAAAAACCCAAGAGATCCCTACTTGGAGGTTCATGGGTACTTATAACCCCAATGGTTTCGGGTTTAGGGTTTAGGGTTAAGGGTTTAGGGCAATTCTGAGTAGTCATCATTGGGGTTATAAGTACCCTGAACCTCCAAGAAAGTAAGATTCTCTTGGACCCAATCAGGGGTATGCAAGCTGTCCCAACGGCCTGCCTAGTATAGCAGAAGTGGGGACTTCTGACGAGTTTGCCCCTCCAACCTTAAACTCTAAAAGCCTTTGAATTTCATGTACTTTAGGGACTTGTAATATTTGAATGAATGTGAATGTGCATTTGGGGGTAGCCGGGAGGCCTGTCTTACATCTATAAAGGGTTTCTTACTACAATAACTGGCAATCCTGTAGGCTTCTTGTAGCCAACCCTAAACCCTAAACCCTAAACCCTAAACCCTGAATACTAAACCCTAAACCCTAAACCCTAAACCCTAAACCCTAAACCCTAAACCCTAAACCCTAAACCCTAAACCCTAAACCCTAAACCCTAAACCCTAAACCCTAAACCCTAAACCCTAAACCCAAGCCCAAAAACCTGCACCCTGAATGGGTCCTTCTTTAGGCTCCTGAAAATCATTTAGGGTTTACGGTTTAGGGTTTAGGTGGCGAAGCCTGCTGTTGCAATCAGCTTGAATTCCGCAAGGGCCGCCACCTCAGCAAGCACTTTATGAATATTGCCGGGCTGTGAGGGCGAATCCTGGATGTCTAGAAAAGCACTGGGAAGTTACAGCAGTTGCTGCTCCACGAAACGTGAAAGGGATAACGCCATTATGAATTGGTCGTGTAATGTCTGTTAGTTTGGCTTCCTAGTGAATGAGCGAAGACGGTGAGCTTACAAAACTAGGCTGAAGGTGTCCAAAAGCTGGAGGAAAAGAACTGATGAATGGTGTACTTCCTAGAAAACCGTCCCTGTGAACTCACTGTTGTTCCAACTTCGCAGTCTCTTTGAACCAGCCTTTTGGGCTCGAAGGTAATAAGCGGTAGCTAATTAGAGGCTTCTCCGAGTGACCATTTCACAAGGGTTTTGGCTTAACGAAGGTTTAAGGTTTTAGGGCTTATTCGGGTTTAAAAGCCCAGAACCCTAAACCTTATGACCTCGGTAGTGGGGAGTCCTGTTCCAATTTCTAAGGAACCCCATCGTTCGGCCCACCCCCACGCATGTTGAATACATCTTGCTCCCCCGACCTGGACCCTAAACCCTAAACCCTAAACCCTAAACCCTAAACCCTGAACCCTGAACCCTGAACCCTACACCCTAAACCCTAAACCCTAAAACCTAAACCCTAAACCCTAAACCCCCGACCTGGAGGACAGCTGCGGCTAGCCAGTTGCTCCAGGACCTTGCCAGAGGCCGCCAACTCAACCCTGCAAGGGTCCTCTCCCTAAACCCTAAACCCTAAACCCTAAACCCTAAACCCTAAACCCTAAACCCTAAACCCTAAACCCTAAACCCTAAACCCTAAACCCTAGGGAGTAACCTACAGGGTGGGGCCCCCTTACTATGCTAACTGTAGTTAAGGGACTTATAACCTAACTTAGGGTCCTTATAACCCAATTTAGGGCCCTTATAACTCTACTTATAACTAGGGGGCCTCACCCTGTAGGCGCATAAACAAGCCCTACAAAAGCAGGCCTTTGGGCTCAAAACCCCTAAAATAAGACGCCTTAGCGCCTTCGGGTTACACTCCATTTCTAGGGGTGACTCATAGAGTTGTAGAGGGATTACAGCACGATTCCGAAATCCACAAGCTCGAGCACGACCCCCCTGTCCGATTAAGACTCCACCTGTCAACATCCCTGAATCCGTTCTTAGTAGGAATTGTAAGGAATCAGGATATTAGATGACAGTAGGGCACCAACAAGTCCCGCATTCCCTACGAAGAGCCCGAAAGGTCCGCGTCAGGTCTGCCCGATGGCCTGGCATAAGCCTTCTGGCGCAGCACCGGTGGAGGCTTTCCTTGCGCCAAAGCGACTGAGTGGTTCTCCACGGTTTGCTTAAGAAACCCAGCAAACATCACAACGGTAATAATCCCTGCCTTACCCCTTACCCTCATATAAGGAAGAGTATAGTTTTTGTGTTTTGTTTTTGTTTTGTTGTTTTTCTCTTTGTTTTTGGAGGGGGGAGGGCGGGCTGTCTTAAGAAACTAGAATAACAATCCCTGCTTTCCCGTTGCAAGAAAGGATACTTTTTTGGGGGGGACACATGCACTAGGATATAGGGATTAGGGTTTGTTTTAGGGTTTAGGGAATGGATCAGCACTTCCGCCGGGATTTTGTTTGCCACTTGTCGAGCCCCTGATTTTGGGGTTTCGGGTTTAGGGCCGCAGTTTGGGCCTGAGGCGAATAGGAATCTGAGACAAGCAGCAGCACGATCGTCTTCTGGCCATGTCTGTGCCTGGACATGAGGGAAAGGAGAGCGCGCGGAGCGGCCCCGCAGTGAGAACCAGTCTCTCAGTCACTCAAACCGGACCAAGCCACTCAAACACTCCCCGAAACCCTAAACCCTAAACCCTAAACCCTAACCCTAACCCTAAACCCTAAACCCTAAACCCCAAACCCTAAACCCTAAACCCTAAACCCCAAACCCTAAAACCCTAAAACCCTAAGCCCTAATCCCTAAACCCTAACCCTCAAGCGACTCTGCCACCCTCGCAGGCCAGACGGTGACTGGGTACTGGTCTAGTCCCAGGAGGGGTTTAGGGTTTAGGGTTTAGGGTTTAGGGTTTAGGAGTAACCTAGGAATTAAAAGGGTACCTTTTGGTTTGAAGGGGATGAAAAGGGAACCCCAACCCGGAAAAAAGGACCTAAGGGCCTACTCCGGTTCCGGTCCTAGTGGTTGAAATTTCGAGATCAAGGGCCGTCGGCGCGACCTCGGAACCAAAAATGGGCTCCCATGTGGGGGGAGCCCATGATGTCTCAACCCTGCAAACCCCCCCCCCCCCTAAGCCCCCCCTCCCCTTCCCCCAAACCCTGAACCCTAAACCCTCAACCCTTTTTGCAGCAGGACTCCTCACCACTGCCCGCCCCTAAACCCGAAACCCTAAACCCCAAACCCTAAACCCTAACCCCTAAACCCTAAACCCTGAACCCTGAACCCACAACCCTAAACCCTACCCCCTAAACCCCACCTCTTCACCGTCTCCACCTGCTTGGTATCCGCTTCGGTGACCGTCTTCACCTGCTCGGTATCCGCTTCGGTGGTCCAGAACGGTGGCCTCCTGCAGTGACGGCCACCCTAAACCCTAAACCCTAAACCCTAAACCCTAAACCCTAAACCCTAAACCCTAAACCCTAAACCCTAAACCCTAAACCCTAAACCCTAAACCCTAAACGCCACGGAGGCCGGGGGCTGCCGGACGGTTTCTGCTTGGAGTTTTTTTTGCTCCAGACGCTTTGCTGGTTTAGGTTTGGGGTTTGGGGTTTGGGGTTTGGGGTTTGGGGTTTGGGGTTTGGGGTTTGGGGTTTGGGGTTTGGGGTTTGGGGTTTGGGGTTTAGGGTTTAGGGTTTAGGGATCTGGTGTGCCCGACAGGGCGACAGGAAGCGGAAAGTCAGCAAAACTCACATCAACTGAACAGAAGCTCGGCACCCGACTCCTAAACCCCAAACCCCAAACCCTAAACCCACAATCCAGTCGGACAACATACTTTAATGGGCTGTCAGGTGGGGCTTTAGCTACCCTTTTTTTGCAGCGGGCTTTCGGACATCCCGGCTGGCTGCAGAGCCAGAACGTTATTGGTCCCGCACCAGCTGCGCGAAACCCTGAACCCGGAACCCGAAACCCGGAACCCGGAACCCTGAACCCTGAACCCTAAACCCTAAACCCTAAACCCTAAACCCTAAACCCTAAACCCTAAACCCTAAACCCTAAACCCTAAACCCTAAACCCTAAACCCTAAACCCTAAACCCTAAACCCTAAACCCTAAACCCAAACCCTAAAACCTAAACCCTAAACCTACACCCTAAACCTGCTAAGCCAGGGCGCAGGTTCCACAGTGGGTCAAGCCTGGGGCGGAGGTGAAGGCTTGGGAGGCTTCGGGATTATATATCTACCTTGCTATCTTAATTTGGGTTTCGGGTTGAGGGGTTTGAAGGCTTAGGGAAGCCAAAACCTACTTTCCTGTAGGCTCTTAGGATAAAGTCCTTCTAAGGCTCCTAGGTAACCTATTCAAGGGGGGCTCTCAGAACATGCCCCACTTCCCTAGGGGACTGAGAAACTACAAGGGGATGAAATTACCCAGTGTCTTCTTCGGCACCAAACCCTAAACCTCTTAACTCGGCGGTTTAGGGTTGCAACGCCGTGCAGTAGCCCCGGCCCCCCTACCAAGCCCAATCCTCATCCCTCTGTTGGACACCTCAATTCTTAGGGGCTGAATACCCTAGCCCCCAAAAAGGTTAACCTTGTATTTCTAGTAGGCTTCTGTATAAGGTTACCTAGCCAGTCCCGAAGACTACAACCCTAGACCCTTCTTGGGAACAATCCCCTCAAACCCGAAACCTTGAGGGGCCACCGTCTTGCCCCCTCAACCCCTCTAAACCCTAACTCCTAAACCCTGAACCCGCTTGTTTGAACTCAGACTCCTTGCGTCAGCTGGCTCGATAACCTGAACCCTAAACCCAAACCCTAAACCCTAAACCCTAAACCCTAAACCCCGGGCCTGACGATCTGCTGGGAGTTGAGAACGAAGCCGCCCGCCAGCAGGATGAGGATGACCAGTGACCAGCAGCGCTGAGGTCGTTCAATGGGCTTGGACTGTTAGGGTGCCCTAAACCCTAAACCCTGACCCTAAAACCTAAACACTAAACCCCAAACCCCAAACCCTAAGCAGAAGAAGTTTAGCAGGATGGGCTGGAGCTCGTGAACCGCACTTCCGCGCACACGCAGCTTTTAGGTTCGGGAGCTTGCCAGCTTTACTTCAGTTTAGGGTGTCAGTGGTTTAGGGGTTTAGGGTTTAGGGCTACTTGGAGGTTTGTGGGTACTGATAAGTAGGGTAATGAATGGGGAGAGTATGGTGATAACCTTATTGAGGGTACTGATAACCCTACCTATGAAGACCCAAGTGAACCTCCAAGTAGCTCAATCTCCCGCCCTAGATACTGCACTGCTGAATGCAAGCCCTGGAGAGACTCCACAAAGGTTGATCTCAAGTGGGGGTTTACAAAAGTAAGGGACGCCAATACACTCCCCCCCAAAAATAGAAGAATTCCCTTAGAATAGAAGGATTCCCTTAAAACCCTAAACCCTAAACCCCTAAATTCGGAGACCCCCCCCCCCCCAACACGGCCGAGGACAGCACGCCACAAACCGCCTACGAGCAGAGCAATTCTCCTCTGAGCCTTACCCATCTTGGGGTTGAGGGTTGAGTGTTTAGGGCAAAAAACCTCAAGAGCGGAGGCCTGAAAGACAGGCTTAGGATGGTTTCGGGTTTGTAGGAGGGGCCAAACAACCCTAAACCCTAAACCCTAAAGCCTAAACCCTAAACCCTAAACCCTAAACCCCCAAAAGCAGCGAAGCCACACCACGGCTGCGGAAGCTCTCCATGCCGCAGCCACATTTGTCGGCGCTGGGTTTAGGGTTTGGGGTTTAGGGTTTATGGTTTAAGGTTTAGGGTTGGAAGAGCTAGGGGGCTCGCACAAAGGGAGGAGGATTCAAAATGTAACGTCCCAAAAGGCTCAAAGGCCTGTGACTTGAGGTCTGAGTTCTGTTTCCCCTACGCTGAAGATAGCCCAAAAACTTCTGTAAGAAGGCCTTTTGGCCCAAGAACCCTAAAATAAGAAGCCTTAGATACGGTTTCGGAGGTCCTTCAGGAATTCGTGGGAGTGTTGGCTATGCAACTAACAATAAGAAAGAACAAGGTAAGAATAGTAGTAGGAGGTGCTTCGGAGTCAGGGAGATGTTAGGTTATCTTCTCGTGCCAACAAACCCTAAACCCTAAATAGGCTCTTGAGCACCTGTGCCGGCTTGAGCCACGACGATTGCAATCTGCCTCTAGTTCAAGGGGTCTGTTGGAGGTTCATGGAGACACAAAGGCAGGGTTTCATTACAAGTAAAGCCCTAAGGGTCCATGTACCTCTATGGTATATACTTGGCCCCTAAAGCTGCTATATGGGAACCCCTTTAAGGCCCAAGTATATACTATATGGGTACATGGACCCTTAGGGAAGTAATTATGGCTATATACCCGTGAACCTTCAAGAAGGGCTTGGGGTTGAGAGTTTAGGGCATCTTTGTACGATTGCGCCTGCTCGCAACTCGAAATTTCAGCGAGACCATGATGAATCATGGAAAGCTTACCCCCCTCCCCGGACTTTAACCCTAAACCCTAAACCTTGACCAGGTGCCCTTCTATTCTTCCATGAGGGTATTAGCGGGCGCGTCTCGAACCCCTAAGACTGCAACGTGTTTTCTTAGGGTTTAGGGTTTAGGAGGGTTAAGGGTTCAGGGTTTGGGCTCGCCCGCGCCCAAAACCCGAACAGGCCCACCGCCATCGGGTGATACAGGAGCCTGCAAAATAACCCGCAACCCTCAAACCCTTAAAGCACTGAAGCGCTAGTCACGATACCTTTCAAACTTAGAAGGCCAGTCATTCCTTAACCATCTAGACCAAGAGGCCCCCTAAACCCTCTGAACCCGAATTCATGTCAGAGACCAATGTCATAGACCCCATACTAGGGGCCCCCCCCCCGCCCCCAAATAGGTACTGTAAACTCTGGGCAACCCCAAACCCTTAACTTTCCCTAAACCCTAAACCCTGGAACCTAAACCCTGAACCCCCGAACCCGAAGGCGACCGAAGCCCTAAACCTGCGTGTGCCCAAGACTTCGGCATTGTCCCAGCCCACCTCTCAACGTAGTTATAGGGTTCTTACAAGGGGGGCGGGGGGGGGGGAGGGGAGGGGATGGGTTTAGGGTTTAGGGCTTGGGTTTAGGGTTTAGGGTTTAGGGCTTATCAGGTTTAGCGTTTAGGGCTCCAAGGGGGGTATGTATCCCAAGGTTCCCTTAATGCTTCCCAGTACTCCCGAAGGCTCCCTAAGCTTCCCTATAAAATTCCCTAGATACCTGCCCCCCTTGAGCCCCCCCCCCACCCCCCCAAGAACCCTACAACTTAGGGCTCAGGGTTTGTTATGGGCTTCGGGTTCAGGGTTTCTGGATGTTTATGTTTAAGGGGTCTAAAGTTTAGGGTTCATAGGCTTAGGGCTCAGGGTTTCTGGATGTTTGCTTTTAAGGGAGGGTGTCGGGTACAGGGTTTATGGGCTTAGGGTTCAGGATTTTATGGGTCTCCTCAAGGGGTTTGGTTTAGTGGAGAACCGTGAAAAGCCCTGAAAACCAAACGCCACATGCACACTCTCTCTCTCTCTCTCTCGCCCACACACCGCAGTTCGTTGTCTGGAAAGGATCTGCAAATAATCAGCCCCAAAATATTACGTACAACTGGGGGGGGGGGACGGATGGCAGGCAACACCCAACACTTTGGAAATCTTCCCAAGCTGGTTCAAAGGACTGACTCCGTTAGCGTTTAGGGCCATCTAGGGTTTAGGGTTTAGGGTTTTTTTTTAGGGTTTAGGGTTTAGGGTTAGGGCTTAGGGTTTTGCATGCAAGATTCTTACAGGGCTTTGGGGCTTTGCCTGAAGTAAGAGCCAAAGACCTTGGTGGTGACTAAGAAGCACACGAGCGCTGTCCATCGCGAGAGCCCCACCAGAAAGCAACATGCCGGGCTCTGAAGCTAGGGTTTGTTCATCGACAGCCCTCTCGATGACAGGTTCTCATATATAGGTACCCCAACCCTTATCCTGAACCCTAAACCCCTAAACCCCTAAACCCCCTAAACCCCTAAACCCCTACACCCTAAACCCTCAACCCCAAACCCTATAAACCCTAAACCCCAAACCCTTTTCCTGAACCCTAAGCCCGAAGCCGCTTAACAAGACTTCTCCATGCCAGTTTTCGGGCCCTGCGGAGGGAGCGGGTTGGCGTTGTTGGTTTCGGGGTTTTAGGGTGTAGGGTTTCGGGGTTTTGCTGCTTTGGGCTTTGGGGCTACAAGGCTGGGGGATGTTAATGGTTTACGTGCTTCAGTGTTGTAGGGCAGGGTTGGGGATGGGTCTAGTGATTGTAAGGGTCTGACTATGGGTTTAGAGTTGGCGTTAAGGTTGACAGGGGCCGAGCTTGAGTTTCAAGAAGTTTCTGGCGCAGCTCCCCTGAGCGTGGCGGAGCCTCGACGGTGACCGAGGGCAGGGTGCGTGTGAACTGCCTCAGGACTGGCCATCCTACCCCGAACAGGGCTTTAGGGTCAATTCACTGTCCCTTTGAGACCAATCAGGTGCAAAAAAATCATCAGGCACCCAACCCCCGGCCCCCCCTACTTAACCCCCCTGGTTTAACCTCCTCTTTAATCCCCCTGTTTAACCCCCCTATTCAAAAAGCTGGTCACGCCGCGGTTAGCGGCTGTTGACGGTTTGCTACGGGAACCCACACCTAGCGCAAGCACCGCGACCATGGTCTTTTGTTGAGGGGGGTTTAGGGTTTAGGGTCTAGGGTTTCGGGTTTAGGGTTCTTCTTTGGGTTGCATCAGCTTGTGGGGGTTTACGATAGTAGGGGGTACCTTATTGGGGTCCTCATTTTTTCGGGGATCCGATGCTGCTTGGGGGTCTCCATTATAGGGGCCACCGATTTTCGTACACCCCGATGTTGCTTCGTTTGAAAACTTCCAGCGTTTTCAGGGAAAGGAAATTGTCATGCCTGAGGTGCGTCTTTGTGCGCCGAGGGGGGGGGGGACTTTTGTGGACACCTCGGCGTAGCAAAGCAGCACGAGTGTCTTCGTAGTGTGCACGAAGACTCCTTTGGATCAATTGTTACTGTCCGCTACCAACCCACCCGGTCTAGGGGTTAGGGTTTAGGGTGTAGGGTCTAAATTGAGTGTTCACAAAAAATTGTGAAACCTGACATCTGAACCCCAAACCCTTTCGAGGATGGCCATTGAATGCCCCTGAAAATATTCCTGAACATGATCCTTTTGAAACCAAAAAGGGGGTGGAAAAACATATATACATATATATATATATATATATGGTCCAGTGCTCCCCGGCCCCCCCCTCCCCCCCCCACCCATGGTCTGGAACCCCCCCCCCCCCCCTGTGGTGTGGTTGGGGGTTGGTTTTAGGGTTAGGGTTTAGGGTTTGGGGTTTAGGGTTTAGGGTTTAGGGTTTAGGGTTTAGGGTTTAGGGTTTAGGGTTTGGGTTTAGGGTTTAGGGTTTAGGGTTTGGGTTTAGGGTTTAGGGTTTTAGGTTTAGGGTTTTTGGTTTAGGGTTTAGGGTTTGAAAGGTTTTAGGGTTAACCCCCCCCCCCCCCCCTGTGGTGTGGTTGGGGGTTGGTTTTAGGGTTTAGGGTTTAGGGTTGGTTTAGGGCTTAGGGTTTGACAGGGTTTAGGGTTAGAGACGGTAGACCTGGAGGGGGGAAGGGGGGGGGGGTAAACGCCTCACACACATGGGTTTCCCCGAGGGCGCGCTCCGTCAACCGAACACAACACTCAAAACACGGGTTTTGGCGAGGGTCGGCCCCCCCCCCCCCCTACCTGACCATACCATGGGGGGGGGGGGGGGGGGGGGCCGGACACGCCAGACGCCGGACCATATATATGGGACCCCCCCCCCCCCCGAACCCACCCTTAAAGACATAAAGCTCGATATTTGGTTGTTTGAGTATCAGAGACCAGTTAAAAAATCCACTTTCCCCGGGGGCGTTTTAATTGAAACGGGCCCCGTTTTAATTAAAACGCCTGGAACCAAGAACCAAGAACCAAGAACCAAGATTTCCGGAAAAGTCTTGGGACGAATCTTGGTTCCTTGGGGATGGGGGTGTTTTAATTAAAAACGGGCCCCGTTTTAATTCAAACGCCTGGAACCAAGAACCAAGAACCAAGATTCCCAGAAAAGTCTTGGGATGAGTCTTGGTTCCTTGGGGATGGGGGCGTTTTAATTAAAACGGGCCCCGTTTTAATTAAAACGCCTGGAACCAAGAACCAAGATTCCCAGAAAAGTCTTGGGACGAATCTTGGTTCCCGAGGTAGAGGGCCGTGTGAATTGCCTGGCTCCTCAACCTGACGGACCCAGGTCCTGGGAACCAAGATTCGTCCCAAGACTTTTCTGGGAATCTTGGTTCTTGGTTCTTGGTTCCAGGCGTTTTAATTAAACCGGGGCCCGTTTTAATTAAAATGCCCCCACCCCCAAGGAACCAAGATTCATCCCAAGACTTTTCTGGGAATCTTGGTTCTTGGTTCTTGGTTCCAGGCGTTTTAATTAAAACGGGGCCCTTTTTAATTAAAACGCCCCCATCCCCAAGGAACCAAGACTCATCCCAAGACTTTTCTGGGAATCTTGGTTCTTGGTTCTTGGTTCCAGGCGTTTTAATTAAAACGGGGCCCGTTTTAATTAACATGCCCCCATCCACTGGGAAATAAGACTCGTCCAAAGACTTTTCTGGGAATCTTGGTTCTTGGTTCTTGGTTCCGGCCGTGTTAATTAACACGGGCCCCGTGTTAATTAACACGGTGCCCAGACCATGGGCACCAAGAATCCCCGAGTTGGATTGCCCCCCAAAACCACCGTAAGGAAGAAACTCATCGCCATGAGTTCTTGGGGGTGGGGGGGGGGGGGGCAAACTTGAGTCATTTCATGCAGTCAGATTCAGGGCAGCTGTCTTGGTTTGTTGTTCGCTATACAGCAAAGTATTAAGTTCATATTTCTTACTATAGCTCAAGAAGTCCTACATAAATATGAGCACAGAAAACTCTGATACGCATATTTGGAAATTACACGTTTTAAGTAAAACCGGGTCCGAACCAAGAACCAAGAATAACCCTGGACCTCAAAATTTAAACCCGAAACCCTACCCCTAAACCCTAAACAATTTAGGCTTTAGGAACAAAGGTTTAGATAGGGCTGAAACATTAAGACCCCGCAGGCACCGAAGCATGATTATTCCTGAACAAAAACCATTGAAACAATCGGGTCTTAGTGCAAGGTTTTGGACAAGGCTTCAGCCAGAAATGTTTAACAATTAGGGTTCACAGGAGTGGGCCTAACCATGAAGGATACACCCCGCAGGCACAGAAGCAAGATAATTCCTAAACAATATACGTTGAAAGTATGGGAATAGGGTCTGGCTTTAGAAAAACGTTCTTTAGGGAAAAGGGTGGGCTTTAGCGAAATGCCTTCAGTGGCGAGGGAAACGCAAGTTTATAGGCTGGGTTTCAGACGAAATCTTCAATGAATTACAGGGTTTACAGGAATAGGAAGCATGACTATTCCTAAACAATATTCGTTGAATGTATGGGAAAAGGGTCTGGGCTTCAGTAAAATGTCCTAGGGGAAGAGGTCTGGGCTTTAGTGAAATGCCTTCAGTGACGCGGGAAACATAAGGTTTTGGATTAGGCTTCAGCCTAAACCTTCAAGAAGTAGGCTGCCTGACTACCAATATTCGTTGAAAGTATGGGAATAGGGTCTGGGCTTTAGAAAAAGTTCTTTGGGGGAAAGGGTCTGGGCTATAGCGAAATGCCTTCGGTGGCGAGGGAAATGTTTTACAGGAATAGGAAGGCTGAGCATTCCTAAACAATTTCCGTTGAAAGTATGGGAATATAGGGTCTGGGCTTTAGTAAAATTTGTTTAGGGAATATGGTCTTTAGTGAAGTGCATCTAGTGACTCGGGGAAACATAAGGCTTTGGACTGGGCTTCAGCCTACACCTTCAAGAGATAGGCTGCCTGACCACCAATATTCGTTTAAGTGTGGGAACAAGGGTCTGCGCTTTATAGCTGAGGGACAAGGGTCTGTGCTTTAGCGAGATGCCCTCAGTGGCGAGGGAAGCCTAAGGTTCTGGACTAGGTTTCAGCCTAAATCTTCAATAAATTTTAGGGTTTTCAGGAATAGGAAGCACGAATATTCCTAAACAGTTTTCGTTGAAAGTATGGGAATAGGGTCTGGGTTTTATTAGAATGTCTTTAGGGAATAGGGTCTGGGCATTTGCGAAATGCCTTCAATGACGAGAGAAAACAACAGATTTTGGACCAGGTGCCAGTCTAAACCTTGAAGAAATAGGCTATGCTACTCGTAAACAATATGCTTTGATATAGTGGGAATAGGGTCTGGGCGTTAGCGGAACTTTAGTAGCGAGGGAAAATCTAAAGTTTTGGAACAGGCTGTCAGCCTAAACCGTCAACGAATAGGGTTAAGTGAAATTCTCTCTAGTGGCGAGGGAAACTTTAAGGCTTTGGAATAGGTTTAAGCCTAAACCTTTAGGGTCTGCATCTAAACTTTAAACGAATAAACATAGGGAAGCTCTTTAATGTTTAGTGGAACTCTGGAAGGTTTCAGCCAAGGGCTTGTTTGTCAGCTACTAGAACAACTTCGCGTACAAACGGCTTATCTTGGTGTTCAAATTATTTAGGATGAAAGCTTGGTGAATTCTGCTGCGTGCGACCCGGCGGGGAGGGTCCAACCTCCACCTCCCCACACTGCCCTTACCCATCAGAATAAAGGGGTGGCCCGCCAGATATGGCACTTATTATGTCGCAGCCTTCGGGACAACACCCCGCCCCCTTACACTGTGCTTACGGTGGGGTGGGTTCTGGGGGGGGGGTGGGTAGCATATATATATATGTATATATATATATATATATTATAGGGCCTCTACCTAGCTTTGAAATCCCCCCACACAACGGAAGAAATAGGGTAGGTTTGGTACAAACGGTGGCGCGAGACCCCCCCCCCCCCCCCCCTAACCCTAAACCCTGGACGTTTTGTTTGTGGATCCCGGGCTCTCTCAAACCCTAAACCCTAAACCCTAAAGCCCAAAACAACCAAAACAACCATAAGCTGGGTTCCTATGTTGGCACAGTGAGGATTATGGTTTCGAGGGACTCATGTCCCATGCTTGGGGTTTAGGGATTCGGGTTTAGGGTTTAGGGTTTGGGTTCAAAGTTTGGGGTTTGGGATCTATACGCTTCGTTTAGCGTGGGGTTCAGGGTTTAGGGTTCACCCTACTTCTAGCCCTACTTGTAAGCATCCAAACGAACCTCCAAGCGGCCCATCCCTAAACCCTAAACCCTAAACCCTAACCCCAAACCCTGGCACCTTCAGAGCAACCGCCTCATGCCAAACCGAGGCTGGCTTGCAACCGTGAGGCGCGAGTGAAGCGAGGCATGAGATGCACAGGTAATGGGAGGCCTCGGTTCGTTTAGGGTTTGGGGTTTAGGGTTTAGGGTTTAGGGTTTAGGGTTCAGGGCTTGTCGAAGGTTGCAGGAGTTTTTGGGGTGGTGCGGTCTGGGCCTCAGCACAAGCGCACTAAATCCTCTACACCCCATGGCTTCTGCTGTCCGCGCGACGAAGTTTCGAAGTCTCGTGCACAAGGAAAACTGTGATGCCATTTAATTTTTGGGGGCGCCTGATATTCTCATTAATACATATGCAACAGAAAGAACAATACAAAGCAGGTACCCAACAAAAAGGAGCCACAACTACAAGGCAAGGTCACGAATGCCAAACAGCAACGTTCCGGGGCCCCGTGCCAACAACAAAACGGTCCCAACCTTTGCGTCCCATGAGGTGCAGTACATCCTACACCAATTACACCACAAACCCAAAACCCTGAACTCCGAACCCCAGACCAAAAAGGGTGTCTACTGAACCCATCTCGAAGAAACTGGGCCCGAATTCCGAACCCTAATCCCTAAATCCCATAAACCCTAAACCCAGCACCGTGAGAAGCTTCCTCTCCGCTGCTTTTTGCATCTGGGCTGTCTATACATGTAGCCAGAAGCAAATCGCTCTCCGAGCAGATCAGGACCACCGCTGAACAAACGTATAAACCCTAAACCCTAAACCCTAAACCCTTTCAAATGTACCGCCAGACTTTGGTGTGGGAAGAATCAGAAGAGCTCGCCGAGGACAGTCGCCCCTTCATAAGCCCCAAGGTCCCACAAAGTCGCACTAAAATGGCTCCAACATGTTGGGATGTTCTCCCTTATACTAGCAGGGGTTTAGGGTTTAGGGTTTAGGGTCAAAGGGTTTAGGGTTTAGGGCTTAGGGTCTAGGGAGTGCTTAATGGGGATTATAGCCCCCCTTATAATCCCTATTACCGTTAGTATAAGGGGGAACATCCCTACCAATATGAGTTCAACTGCTGCCTTGTCGTCTTTCTTTCGGTTAGGGTTTTAGGGTTTTAGGGTTGTAGGGTTTTAGGGTTTTTAGGTTTTAGGGTTTTAGGGTTTTAGGGTTTTAGGGTTTTAGGGTTTTAGGGTTTCAGGGTTTTAGGGTTCTAGGATTTTGTTTTTTTTTCTAGATTTTTGGGGTTTCCGTTGGAGCTCTTACTGCTCATTCAACCTGTCAGCAAACCTGCGTTGGTGCCTCGAGGTCACCAGAGGCAGGGGCAAAACAGCATGTCAATGCCACAAGGCCGGCCCGAAGCTGTACGTCCATATAAGCGGCTTCAGGGCTTCTAGGTTTAGGGTTTAGGGTTTAGGGTTTAGGTTTTAGGGGTTAGGGTTTAGGGGGTTGCCCAGTAACCTAGGCTTTACAAGGGTGCCCTTTTTTGCTTAAAGGGGTTTATAAGGGAACCTAAACCCCCCAAAAAAGGGAAGAAGGGTACTTTACACTCGACCCATTGCACTGTTCCCCCTTTGAACGAATCCATATATCCATTTATCATTATCCTTCATATCATCCTTAATCACAGTCCTTAATTGGGATTCTTATACCCACTATACGAAGCTGTACGTCCATATTTTAGGCTGCCCAGTAACCTAGGCTTAAAAAGGGTGCCCTTTTTTGCTTAAAGGGGTTTAGAAGGGAACCTACCCCCCCCCCCCCCCCCCCAAAAAAAAAAAAAAAAAAGGGAATAAGGGTACTACTGGGCATCCTAGTATTTTAGTTTACACTCGACCCATTGCACTGTTCCCCCCTTAAACTAACAGTCCTTAATAGGTATTCTTATACCCACTACTATGACCCCGTTTCAAGGACTGCTAGTCCAAGTCGAAGGGGGAACATCAGTCTCTGTGCTTGCTCATCCCTTTACACAGCGCCTAGACCCGACACCTCATAATGCAGGTGAACAGACGGACATGTACCCTGAAATGCAGAAAGGTTACCTTAGGAAGCACACCCCCCCCCCCCCCCCCCCCAACAAAAAAAAGAACAAAAAGTAATAATAAGCACAACTCCGAAAGTTATCCTACGCTCCCAAAAAAAGCACTGCAAGCACATACTACACCTAAGCCCCAGAAGCCCCAACCCCTCACAGCTGACTGTCTATCAACCCCTTTCTTCCATCCCTATCAGCTTTCCTGGCCCCGGAAACCCTTTTGCAAGGGTGTAGGGTTCAGGGTTTCGGGTTTAGGGTACCCTGCAAATCGTTCGCGCCCGGTTTAAAAAAAGCATGGTCTTTAAGGGATTTAGGTGTTCTAAAGGTCTTTCATCGTGTGTTTAAAGGGTTGAGGTGCAAAGGTTTGTGGCTTGTTGGCGGTCGGTATTCGGAGTTGAGGTTCATAGGGCCACAAGCCTTTCCTTGCGTGTCGAGGGCAGCCCCAGGCCGAGCCTTGTCCGAACTGCCATTGGGTGACGACCAAAAACAGGTCAAGCTGCGAAGAGGGCTTGGCTTGCAGTGCCAACCTCACGGTCGGCTGCTGGCACAGCAGCTCTCATTGGTTGCATAGTGCCGATTACAGCAAGTGCCACCCTTCAGGGTGGAACAAAACCAATTGTTAATCCCCTAAGGGTCCATGTACAAAAACTAGGGGAATACTTGGGCCTTAAGGTTACCTCCTAACCCTAGCCCCGAAACCCTCGACCCTAAACCCTAAGTACCCTAGACCCTTTGGGGGCCCAAGTTGCCCAAGTATGCAATAATGAGGTACATGGACCCTAAGGGGCCCTTTCTGAGGACCCCATCGGATCAGACCCCGCCCAGCCACCGTGATCCGAGAGGTTGTAGAGGTCCCTGCTCTGCCCTTCTAGGGAATTTTGGGTTTAGGGTTTGGTTTGGGGTTTAGGGTTTAGGGTTTAGGGCTGGACATCTGCTTAGGGCTTTGAAGACCCTAGCCGAAAAAGGTTCGCCCTTTTTATATCTGATCTAGTAGGATTCTATCTAACCAAAAAGTTAAAAGGTTTCCTACCCTAAACCCTAAACCCTTAAACCCCTAAACCCCTAAATCCCTAAGTCCCTAAGTCCGCAAACCGTGAACTCCCCCAAGACCTGAACCACCATGATCATCTGAGGCGAGGTTGTTTGATTTAGGGTAAACCCTTCAACCCTAAACCTAAACCCCAAACCCTAAACCCTAAACCCTACAAGCAACTCAAGCCAAAGGTGCTTTGGGTCGCTTTTGTGGGAGCTGGGTTCAAATAAGCATGAGGCGTGGATGTGCGCTGGGGGCATTCATGCGCCTGGGGCGTCCGCATAGTCTTATGAAAACAAGAAACCAATCCCCCTTATTTCAGGAGCATACCTGAAGCCTGGAACGAGAATTAGGTTCCAAAAATCAAGCAAGGGTTTAGGCTTCAGGGGTTGGGGTATATGACTCTGTGCAAAGGGTAAGATGTCATCAGTGGCCCAACCAGCCAACGCGCTACAGTTGCCGAGCCGGATACCCCTATGCCCAGATCGCCCACGACCCCTTTCGTGAAGGAAGCGACTTTGAAGAGACCGTCAGTTTTCTCTACTAATCCCTAAACCCTAACTCTCAACCCTCACTTCTGCCGCTTTTTTGGCAGGAGAGGGGCCTTGCTTGAATTGCGTGGCTGGTATGACCCTATCATACTTCCAGGGACCTCCTGATGGGCTTGGGTTTAGGGTTTATGGCTTATGGTTTAGGGCGTATGTTTGAGCAACCTGGTTAGTAAGTACCAAATGCACGCAGAGAAATAGGGTTTAGGGTTTAGGGTTTAGGGTTTAGGGTTTAGGGTTTAGGGTTGTCATCAGCTTGTCTAGACGTTTTGGGGAAGGCAAGGTTCGCCTTTTAGAAAGGTTAAAGGCTACCCACCCAGTCCCTAAGTTTAGGGGCTGAATACCTTGGCTCCAAAAAAAAAGGGGTTAGCCTTTTTTATGTGTGGTAGGACTCTAAAAAATAACAAAAAATATCCTAAAAGGTTACCTACCCAGTCCCCTAAGCAGAAGGCGCTAGCTCGAATGTCAGGGCAGCCTAATGTTGCATTGCAGGCTCCCGCACTCGGATCACAGGGCGCCATTGTGATTTCTCCAACGCAAGCCGTTCCTTGTGTGTTCATTTCTAAGCCCTAAACCCTAAACCCTAAACCCTAAACCCTAGACCCAACGGTCTAGCGAACTTTACGGTTCAGGATTTGGGCTTTGCATTGGCATGCTTACTTGCTTACCTTTATGCCCACTTCGACAGGTGAGGATGCAGGTCTTGAATTGGGCTTTAGGGTTTTGGCCACCCGTCTAGGGTTTAGGGGTTGGGGTTTAGGGCAATTACTAGGGTGGGTTTGGGCCGCTTACAGGGTGGGGCCCCCTTTACTATACTAACTGTAGTTAAGGGACTTATAACCCAACTTAGGGTCCTTATAACCCAATTTAGGGCCCTTATAACTCTACTTATAACTAGGGGGCCCCACCCTATGGGAATACAAGGAAGATGTGGAGCCCAGGGCTGCAGGCTTTGATAGAGGCTGCATGGTTTGGGCTACACAACTGATGCGGAAGCCCAAAGCCCCTAAACCCACCATGGACCATCATGGACCCGCATGCTACCCTCCCTACACCCTAAACCCTAAACCCTAAACCCTGAACCCTAAACCCTAAACCCTAAACCCCATATCGCAAGATGTCAAGGTCAAGGAAAGGCCCGCCTTTGCGCGTAGAGGGTGCCATTCCCGGTGTACACTCGTCTGGGCTTGGGGGATTGCGGGGGGGAACCCTGGATGCTGCATCCATTTGCGTAGCATGTGCCATCAACCCTAAAGAGTAAACCCTAAACCCTAAACCCTAAACCCTAAACCCTAAACCCTAAACCCTAAACCCTAAACCTAAACCCTAAACCCTAAACCTAAACCCTAAACCCTAAACCCCTAAGGCTGAAGGTGCTTCACCCTGGAAGCCGCGAGGGCCGTCTCTGACATTTAGCCAAACTGTAATATCGTGCTTGTGCCACGTGCCCAAGCCACTGAATCAAGCTGTACAGCAGGCTAAACCCTAAACCCTAAACCCTAAACCCTAAACCCTAAACCCGAAACCCTAAACCCTAAACCCTAAACCCTAAACCCCGTGGGTGAAGCCTATCCTGTCTCCACCTCAAACCCGGAACATGAAAGCAACACCGCAGAGCCCAGTCCTACGCCATAAGGGTGGATGTGGGGTGCTTATATCTGAGGGTAGTTGCATCGTAGTTTCATGGTCCCCCATTATGATCCCCTATCTTCTTCAGAGCGTTCTGAAGTATGGGCGCTCGGGTTGAGAAGGGGTCTATATGGGGTCCCCTTTTGAGGGCCAATAACAAGGGACCATGTAACTACCTAAAGCTACAACCATTGCAAGTGCTACGGGTTAATTAACAAAAGGGTTTCTGGGCTCCTACTCCGAACCAACCCCATGACGAACCGAAATTCACTAGAAAAGCCCTTCGGAATACCCTGGCCCCCCCAAACAGGTAACCCTTTTTGATTATCTAGTAG
This sequence comes from Symbiodinium natans, assembly GCA_905221605.1. Taxonomy (NCBI): domain Eukaryota; class Dinophyceae; order Suessiales; family Symbiodiniaceae; genus Symbiodinium; species Symbiodinium natans. The sequence continues at coordinate 692,824 of CAJNDS010001001.1, forward strand.
ACCTCTTTATAACCTAAAGAGGTGAAAAGGTTACCTACACAAACGCCTCTCACCCTAAACCCTAAAACCTAAACCCTAAACCCTAAACCCTAAACCCAGGCCCCATCAAGCCCCCAAGGCCAATCGCGCCAAGTCTTCGCGAAAACAGGACCCCGCGCAGAGGAGGCCAAGAAAAAGCGACGTGATGGCACCCATGGTCTAAAGACTTAACTGCTGTTTTAACCCTAAACCCTAAACCTAAACCCTAAACCCTAAACCCTAAACCCTAAACCCTAAACCCTAAACCCTAAACCCTAAACCCTAAACCCTAAACCCTAAACCCTAAACCCTAAACCCTAAACCCTAATCATAGTCTCAAAAACTAGCCGGGCCAAGGGTTTGCAAGGCTTCGTATGGCTTCGTGTAGACCAAAGTAGGTCGCACGCGGTGGTCTTTAGCCGCAAAAGTGGGGTGTCATTTGCATATCCAGATCGCCCTGAGGCTCTTTTGAAATAAGAGTTTAGGGTTTAGGGTTTAGGGTTACGAAGAAAAGTTGGCCTTGCCCAAACCCCACGCCCTATGCGGAGATGTGTACGATTGTTAGGAGAGACGTGAAAAAAAACATGTCTTTACTGCACCTATATGGCTCCTATGGCTCAAGGATGGCCGTAGGAGCTGTTCACTGCGAACCCTAAACCCTAAACCCTAAACCCTAAACCCCAAAACCCTATCTCTTAGGCCAGGTAATCCCTCACCCCTGCTGGTAGTCTGGGTGGTACCCCTTCGGGGAGTAAAAGGGTTTGGCTCTGAAACTTTAAACTCCGCTAACGCCGTAGTTAGTTGTTCCCTCAAGGGGCTGATAGGGGATTCGTCCCCGGGTTGATCCCTGAGATAGTTCTCCCTTGTAAGGTTCCCCCACCCTAAACCCTTGTTGGTTCTGAAGGTCCAGATTCGGGTCTGAAGGGGGGGGGGGGGGGGGAACGTTGCAGGTTTCGTGGGGCTATTTCAGGTTTAGGAGTTTAAGGGTCATAGGCTAGAGGGTGTTCAGGGCCGAAAGGAATTATAGGAATGATAGGAATTATAGGGTCAGGGTTGATGGGACGTTTAGAGGTTAGAGGGCTCATAGGGTTGTAGGGTTTATAGTGTTTTATGGATCTGCTTAAGAAGCCCCCAACCCAAAAACAAAAAAGACAATGATCCCTCTATAGCCCTTCTAAGGAAGAATGTTTCAGTTTTTTTCTTTTGTTCATTTATTTATTACTTTTTTGTTTTTGTTTTTTTTTTTGGGGGGGGGCTTCCTAAGCAAATGGTAAGAAACTCTAAAACCACAATAGCAGTTAAGGACAGGGGTTCCTTAATCAAGGGCTCTCTGGGTAGTCTTAGGGTTTTTAGTGGGGTGTTGACTTGGAGGCTCGTGGGTACTCAGAAGCAGGGTTTATAAGTACCCCTGGACCATCATGGGGAAATACCCCTCATTCATCGGAAGCTACCGCAAGGACCAGCTTCTCATGCATTTAGGGTTTAGGGTTTAGGATTTGGGCTGCTGGCGTGGCCCTTTTGCAACTCCCTCCTCCACCATGGTGTCCTCAACAAATTCTAGGGGCCTAGGGGCTTGTAGATTTTGAAGGGTTTAGGAAGCATCATCGCCCCCTCCCAATACATGAATTCCCCCCCATACACTGTCATAGCACTACAATGGGAGTATTTAATATTAGGGGGTAGGGGGGGGGGGGGCGTTATATAATGTTAGGGGCAAGAGATTAAGCACAAACCCCTGAACCTTACTTCCTAAGCCCAAACCCTCTCTTTCCCATCTCGTCGCTGACTCGGCCAAACAAGTGAATCAAAAGCTCTCTCTTCAGAGTGCTGCCGACTCCTAGACCTGATACCGAGAGTATAGGCATAGGGCCGAACCTGGCAAAGCGCCCCTGTCTTGGTACACAGCATTGGCAGCAGCCGCCGGTTGCTTAGGGTCCAGCTGAGTTCTCTAAACCAGGGTTCCTTTTGGGGGGCTCCTTTTCAGCAGGTGCCGTCTTGTATGGGAACCCAAAAGGGGCACCTAATTTGGAGAACTACCAATTGGGATGCTCTCCCCCTTATCCTAACAGTCCGGAATAGGACGTATAATAGGAGGCACAAAAATCCCTATTAAGCTAGAACATCCCAAACTCCCCAGGTGAACAAGCCCAGCTACTAGACCCAGGAGTGACCTAAGAATAAAAAAAGGGTACCCTTTTTGGCTTTAAGGCGATTATAAGGGAACCTACCCTAAACCCTAAACCCTAAACCCTAAAAGAAGGAAATAATTAAGGGCCTACTCCGGGTCTGGAAAGCCTTACGCGGGCTTTCACGCTACAAGTTCAACCCTAAACCCTAAACCCCAAACCCGAAACCCGAAACCCTAAACCGCACAGGGCCTTTGGTGGGACCAGCGGAGATCAACCAAGCAAGGACACTTCTGCAGATGGCATGGGTCAGAACCCCCACACTCTGACAGGCAAACTTCTTTAAACGAGCTCCCAAGAGCCCAAATCCTACCGAGCCTTGCTTTTTGTAGGTCCCGGATTCCCCATATAGGGTTTCTAGCCTTAAACCCTACCCGTGTTCTACACCCAATAGGGGTGTAGGACACGAGGGGGGTTTGGTCTGCCTTTCTCTGTGTCGAGGTTGGGCCATCGACTGTGACTGCTGTGGGCGCCCGCTACTCGAGTGCCGCAGGAGAAGGCCAAACGGGAAGGACCCGAATGCTCGCAGCATACGGCTCAGAAGAAGTGAACAAGGGACAAAGAAGAACAGTCTCTTTAGGGCCTTTAGGGTTTAGGGCTTAGGGTTTTTAAGGCTGTAAGGGCTCTGATTTCAGGGTTTTTGGGCCCAAAGGCCTTCTTATGTAAGGTTTTGTGGGGCTTTTTTGAGCCTAAGGGAGTTCTGAGCATGGAGATACGGCCCCTTGCAATTCGTAGTGATTGTCATGCGGGACCCCATGCAGAAAACCAGTCTTGCGCAACACCCAAGTAGCACGAATCAGGTTTCAACCGGGTCATACAAAGACCTATTAGCCTATCAGCCTTTCCATTCTGTTAAGGAAGCCAAAGTTTAACCTCGGGTTACATAGGGTGCATGAAAAAACCCAACAACGGTTAACGGTACCTTCTCGTCTGCAAAGAGCCAGACGCTGGACAGCACCGGCCAGCAACTTGCTGAACCCTCGTTTAGGGTTTGGGGTTTTAGGGTTCAGGGTTTAGGACTTAAAGGCTTTAAGTCCTAAACCCTGAACCCTAAAACCCTAAACCCTGAGACTTAAAGGGCCCAGGGCTTAAGCATTAGGGCTTTGGGGCTTTTAGTTTGGGTCTTAGGCAAGAAAAGGGCAAGCCCCATGAAACCCAAAATCCCTAACCAGCAGTCGAGGCAAAGCTCGCCCACTTTCGAGATCTTACCTGCAGGGGTTTAGGGTTTAGGGTTTAGGGTTTATGCTTTTTGGGCGGTTGTCAACATCAGGGTCCCTTGACAGCATATATTGGGGAACCCAAAAGGGACCCTCATTTAGTAGAGAACTATACATACATACATATATAATTATATATATTTTTATTTATTACTTGTCTATTTTATTCAATTTATACCCCAGCCTTCTTTGTCATTAGATATCATACTGGGGTATAGGGGGACAAGGGTCTATGGGGCCCGTAACATCTTGAAGCTAAAGTACCCCTGGCATTAGTTTGCAAGGGGCTGGTCTTTGCGAGCCAAGTGCCCGCAACCTTTTTGCATCTGAATTGGGAGGGGGTTGCGGGCACCCTAAACCCAATAAACCTGATAAACCCTTTAAACCCTATATTATAAAGACCCAAAAAACCCAAAACCCTATTGAGCCTTAAACCCAACACCCCAAACCCCAAACCCTAAACCCCAAACCCTAAACCCCCAACCCCTAAACCCTGAACCGCCCCTCGTGTGCTCGGAGCATCCTTTTGACACTCTGTTGGTCCTTCGCAGATCAGCCGCCAACAAATGCAGGGCGCTGAGCTGTGAGTGTAAGCTCGACCCAAGAATAGCCTGGATGGGCTATGAAATTATTTGGCCCTGCAATCCCCATAATCAACCCTATCCAGGGCAATCTTAAGGGGTTATAGGGTAGAATATCGCATGCTGGCACCTGGGAAAAACAAGGGTTTTGGGTTTAGGGTTTATGAGCTCCTTGCGCAGAGGGAGCCGGGGAACAAGGAGAAATCTCCCAACTTACCCTACAACCCGAATCCCTAAACCTAAACCCTAGACCCTCATCCGAACTGGCCACAGCTCAACCCTGGGCTCTAAGTCTAGGAACCTCTCAGAAGTCTTCTGCAGAGGATCCTGTGCGTCGCCAGTGGGAGCGACACGAATTTCAGGAGATCCGCCGGGCTGCGCGCTCCCTGTCTCACAAGAATAGATCCCGACCCTTCGGCCGCGATAGCGCGTGCAATGTCACCACGCCTAGCTCCAAGAAGCAGAACTATGAAAGTCTTGCATAATGCTCGGTTTCAACCCAAGCCCTAAACCCTAAACCGCGGTACAACCTAAACCCTAAAACCTAAACCCTAAACTCTAAACCGCACGCAGCGTGTCCAGTTTCCGGGCCTTCTGCAAAAGCGCCCGATGCACGCAAAACAGAACGTGGAACATGGGGGGTGATGCCTCTAAGCTCCGCTGTGCGATGTCCGGGTTGAGGACTGTAGGGTTTTAGGGTTTAGTTAGGACTCTAGGGTTTGGGGGTTTGGGTGTCTCCCCTCGGGAGGCGAGCCTAAACAGAACGCCCTACACTGCCGGACGATTCGGAGCTGGTAGCCTCACCCCGCACAAGCCACACTCCAAGAACCTAAACCCTAAACCCTAAACCCTAAACCCTAAACCCTAAACCCTAAACCCAGCTAGCAGCAAAACTCACTCTGCAGAAGTTGGCCCTGCCTTCGGCTTAGGTATTAGGGGTGGAGGGTTTCAGGGGTCGAGGGTTTAGGGGTTGAGGTTTAAGGGGGGTTTAGGGTTTAGGGTGGGTTTAGGGTTTAGGGTTTAGGGTTTAGGGTTAGGCTGTAGGGGTTAGGCTTGAGTTTTTAGGGACGTGCTACGGAGCGGAGCTCCAGTACGGAGGGCTTACAGAAGGGATGTATGGAGAGTATATGACTGGGGCAGGCCGCCTAGCTGCACTTTTCCATTGTCCTGGGCCAAGATGGCCTAGAAAATCATCTAAGTATGATTTCCAAGCAGATGACAAACGCTAAATGAACAGGTTCATGTAAAATGGCTGCTTGCGAGGCTTAGGGCGGAAAGTGCGAGGGCAGAAAGTGATAAGGTTGCAGAGGTTGCAACCACCAGAAACCCATTCGTATAGGGCCTGAGGCGTGAAAGACCGGGTCTCTTGGAACTTAGCAGCGCACCGCTCTGCAAGCGCAGGGGCGCGCCATGGTCAGAAGGTCAACCCCAAGGCCCTTCTTGGAAGCATGTGCCGGCCGCCGTCCTCAAACCCCTTGATGAACAAAAAAAACAAAAGGAATTGGGTTTAGGGTGTATGGTTTAGGGTTTAGGGTTTCGGGTTTAGGGTTTAGGGCTTGATGACCAGCCAGATCCGCGCCACCCCAACCCCCCCAAAACCGCCCAGAAAACCTCAACCCCAAACCCCAACCCTGAATCCTAAACCCTACACCCTAAACCCCAAACCCGAAGCAACAAAAACCTTTGCAACTGGGACTGGGTGACCGCCGGCCCCAAAACCCTGAACCCCGAACCCCGAACCCCTAAACCCTAAACCCTAGCCCTAAACCCTAAACCCTAAACCCTAAGCCCTGAACCCCTCAACCCATAACCCCAAGGCCCCCGGGTCGAGTTGCCACACTTCGTAGCCGGCGCACAGCCTTGTTTGGGTCATGGGCCCACAGCTTTTGGGATTCAGTGGTTTAGGGTTTACGGCTAGGGATGGGTTTAGGGTTTAAAGGGTTAAGGGTTAAGGGTCAAGGGTTTAGGGTGTAGGGTGTAGGGTTTAGGGTTTAGGGTTTAGGATTTAGGGTTTAGGGTTTAGGGTTTCAGGGCTGAAGGGTTTAACTGGGTTTCGGCTCTCGCACTTGCACGCAGCAGGCAAGGCATCTGTCGGTGTACATCATTCCCACTAACCGCGACACGCACTAGGCTAACTGGCTTGACTGGGTTTCCCGCATTTGTGCTAGGTCAAGTAACTCTAAACTTCCCTGTGAGTATATGAACTTGAGGAACACGTACCCTGTCAGTACTACAATCCCTGTTGCAGTCATCACTTATCTCGAAGCTTCCCAAAAGCCATGAGCATTTGTGCACCCAGTTGCCCACCGCTCTCATTGCAACATGCCAACGAATAAGCTTTGGCTCTAATCTAGAAAGCGGATCCTGCGCAATGCGGCGCCAACTAACGAACGAACAAACAGCTCGCACCGGCAGTCAAAAGCCCGAATGAAAGAAACCCTTCTCAACACCTCGCCACAACCCACGCTAAACCCTTAAAACCCCAAACCTAGAACCCCAAACCAAAAACCCTAAACCCTAAACCCTAGAACCCCAAACCCTAAACTCTACATGGCCAAGTCAAGGGGCAGCTCTGCGGCGCCTCGCCCAACAACCTCCTGGGTAGGGTTCGGAATGCGGGTTGTCTAGGGCCGATAGTGCATATTGGGTTTACGGTTTAGGGTTCAGGGTTTAGGGCTAGGTTTTTTGTGCGAATATCTGAATACCTATCTATATAGATGCACATATATTTATATGCGTAGCCAAGTACAATGTTTTTGTTGTTGCCACCCGCCTGGCTGACGAAAAGCTGCACTCCGGGGTACGTCATGAGTGCTCGCATAGGGAAAACTGTAGGCGTTTGGGGCCTGACTTAGGGTTTACCTTACTAGGCCCCCAAAAACCTATGTTTTTTTTGTAGGTTCTTAGTAAGGATTTAGGGTTTACCTAAGGCCCCCAAAAACCTACTTTTTTTCGGCTAATTAGTATAAACAAAAGTGGGTTCGGCTTCTTGAGGTCGGGATCAGGGGTAAGGAGAGCCAAACGGCAGGGTTTTGGGTTCATAGGGTTTAGGAGGGTGTAGGGTGTAGGGTGTAGGGTTTAGGGTTTAGGGTTCATGAGTTCGCAGGCAAGCAGGCGGTGGCAGTGGCAAAGCTTCCTTGCGGGTGTGCGCAGTCTGGCAGACCCATGTAAACCTCAGAGGGTGCCTAGCGTGCCTGGCGCCTCAACGCGAAGCACCTTGGGATTTTCAAACGCTTATACCCTGCAAAGCCATGTGCCTTGGATTCTTAAACATGGGTCCTAAAGCTACTATATAGGAACTCCTTTAGGGCCCAAGTATGTACGATAAATGTACATGGATCCTTATGAAAACTAAAGCCCTGGACCCTCAAAACTACAACAGCCTTTGCGAGCCCGTCTCTCCACCCCTTTGAAGCGTTGAAGAACCATCCTGCAAGCCGAAACATCCACATCAAACCCTAAACCCTAAACCCCAAACCCTGAACCCCACACCTTGAACCCCAAACCCTAAACCCCAAGACCCCCTAACCCTACACCCTGGTCCGAGTTTCCGGGTCAATGCTCTGTCCGATGTTCTGTGAAGAAAGACTAGAAGTGCTTCCCTCGGTCGACACATACATGTAGAGCTCACACCTTGGCTTGATAAGCTTTGGGGGGGGGTTAGGGTTTATAGGGCATAAAGGGTTTAGGGTTTAGGGTTTATAAGGTTTAAGGTTTAGGATATAGAGGCTTTGTTTGATTTATCGGTTTAGGGTTTGTAGGGTTGAAGGTTTTAGGATTTATAGCCTTCGGGGTTAAGGCTTGAGGGTTGCTACATTGCACACTCTCCAGGAACAAGAATAGCGGACAACCCTACTTGATTTCTTGTAGAGCTTGTAAGGCTTAGAGGGCTTTAGAAGGGTTCCAGGACTTCGAGGGCTTGCAGGCTTTCACGGCGCTTCTGTAGTGCGTGAGGGTTCATAGGAGGGCTTGTACGGCTTCGAGGGCTTAGGGCTTGAGCCCTCAAGAACTGGCCCCCTTCGCCCCGTACAAAAGCCAACAAAGCACTTGCCCTTAACAAGGAAGAATATTATATTTTTTTCGGGGTTCTAACTTAGTTGCTGAGTTCGCTGAGTTCATAAGCCCCCCAAAAGTGTACACTTTCAGTTCTGTAGGTGATTATACGAACCCCAAAAAGTGTAAAGTGTACTCACTCAGCTACTAAACTCCAGACCCAGAAACCTAAAGGCCACTTTACAACTACTAAACCCTAAACCCTCAACCCTAAACCCTAAACGCCTATGGGAAGCTCCTGAGCCTGTTTCCTGCCAAAGCACCCGGCAGTGGGCGACATCCGATGCCACGCGGACCCATTCACCTGGGAAAGGTTTTTGCCCCTTCCATCCCTAAACCCTAAACCCTAAACCCTGAACCCTAAACCCTAAACCCTAAACCATTCGGAGATTTATGTTTGTTTGACGCACATCCGGTTCCAGCGGGCTCACCGTGGCCTAGTGCTTCTGATCTGAGTGAAATGGATATGGGAGAGGGTGCCCTACAAGGCCATCGTTAGGGTTTAGGGGTTAGGGCTTAGGGTTTACGGGTTCAGGGTTTAGGGACAGGGGAGAGGCATGTGAAATCGACATGTTCAGATGCTGGTGTGGAAAGCAGTCGAGTGGCGTCGATCGCCAAGCAGTCGCAAAGCCTGGAGCAATGTCGGAGCGCAAAGCCCGCCCCTCCATAGTCCCCCAGGACTGCTTAGGATCGGGCCTAAACCCTAAACCCTAAACCCTATAAACTCTAAACCCACTTCAGGGATGCCACGTTCTTGCCACCCGCCTAACCAAGCACCGCGGTTGTTTGTTACCCAGAAGCCTACGAATCCCTAAGCCCTAACCCTAAACCCTTTACCATAACTGGGTTGTTCTGTTGGGTTTAGTAGGGGGGATGTAAGGCGATCGGGATCCTAACCCTGCAACAGGGAAGAAGAGCTGAGAGATTCTAGTGACAGGGATATGTCTTTACTCAGATTAGAACCCTGTCTAGTAGTGTTAAGGTACTTAGGGTTTAGGGTTTACGGTTCAGGGTACATTCCTCAACCCCTCAACCCTGAACAACAGGCCAGGGATTAACACCCGGCCTCAAGACAACAAAACAAACCATGCAAACCCTAAACCCTAAATCCTTTTTAAACCCTAAACCCTAACCCCGAAACCCCAAACGCTCAACCACAAACCGTACCACGCAACCCGACTACCCTTTTGGGCTTTGACTAAGGGCTGCCATCGCCTGAAGTCCGCCGTCCCACAGGAACACAAAAGCCCCCTGAGGCGTGGAATGAGCCCACCTTAAACTGTTCGTTCATCCTCAGTAGGGTTGAGGGTTTAGGGTTTAGGGTCAGAAGAGCGCCATAGATTTTCGGGCACCTTACATCGTTCAGAGCCATAAGTGCAGAGAAATAGGGCCGAACACCGTAAAAAGATTATATATATATGTATATATATGTATATGTATATACATATAGATGTATATACATATATATATATATATACATGTATACATATACATACATATATATATATATAGAGAGAGAGTAGGATTGTACATACCCAGAAAGGTGAACGGCTACCTACCCTTAGTAGATTCTCGAGGCTGATTCTAGATGTTCCACAATTCAGGGGTCTTGGGCTCTAGTGGTTCCCACCCTCCTACCCCCGCCCCTTTCCACCGCAGGTCCCCCGGTTTAGGGTTTAGGGTTTGGGGTTTGGGGTTTAGGGTTTGGGGTCGCGGATGGCCTCTGGTCTTGCCACTCTCCTCCGAAGAAGTCCACACAGAAGTGGAGGAAGTCGTTGAACAAACCTGTGCGTCTTAAGAAGAGGATATTGCAGGCTTTGCAAGGCTTGTCTTGTGGCGTTGAGAATTAAGGCGTCCTGAGGATTTCTTCCCCCCCCCCCAAAAAAAAAAAAAGGGTTCACAGGCACCTTGGAACACGAGAGCCAGCCCCTGAGATCAGAGTTCCAGTGTGCCAGCTAGGATTCGCCACTTGCTAGGCGGTCTTGGACCTGTGACCTGACGTGGATATCTTACCCTAAACCCTAAACCCGGACCCATACAGGCTCGACCCCTCCGCCTTCCCCTTACAAGGACCCAAAGCCAAAGCACAAACTGGGTCGACAAACGGAGGGGGTCTAGGTAGGGGTTAAGGTGCGCCGGCTGTCTGGTTTGCTCTACACCCCACGATGCATCACGCGCACTCTTTCTCGCGTGTCTGCTCTCTCTCTCTCTCTCTCTTGAAGAAAACCGCCTCCCTAGCTTGTCACTTTCTACCAGTGTGCCTTCTTGGCTGACTTCTGAACCTCTCCTAAACGTTTAACTTTTTTAGGCTAGTTTCTACAACAACCCAACAGGTTCAAGTCCTGAGAACCAACCAGAAGAAAGCCAAGCCTTGCCCTCGGATTGCACGACGGGCCGTGCCATCTGAGCAGGATGTTGGCTTCTGCTTGTACAGTTTCAGGTATGCCGGTGCCCTGGGACACAGGTGCTGTTAAACCACCTGCCCGCCTGATGTCCCTTAGGTGTGTCACAAGTGCAACCCGAAGGACTAAAAGCACAAACCCCATGCCCTAAATCCAAAACTTGAAGGGTTTAGGGTTTAGGGTTTAGGGGTTAGGGTTTAGGGTTTAGGGTTTAGGGCTAGGGCAAGCCCTGACTACACTGCCCCACTTGACGCCTGCCGCTGGCCGTCGGAGGACGTAGAGTGCCAAGCAGATGGCCTGCGACCTCCGATTACCATGTCGGGCTTAGGGTTTTAGGGATTAGGGTTTTAGGGTTTAGGTTTGAGGAGCCCCCCCCCCCCCCCCCCCGAAAAAAAAAGGCTACCAGGGGTTAGGATTCATCACCGCCCGGAACCCATCATTTGCCTACGTTACAACCCTGAAACCCTAAACCTTATAAACTCCAAACCCCAGCTTCATCTAAAGACCCGGCCCATTCTAAGAGGACTCCTTGTCCGCTCACAGTACTACTTTTATATCTTTTTGGTAGGGGCTTTCAAGCTATGAAAAACATGTCCACTGATTGCCTTACGTTGAACTAGTGCAAATACCTTCGCCCCATTCCTTTGGTCCTTTTGTACCGTGTTTGTGGTTCTATATTTGGGCATCTTTTCGCTCATTTATCTTAATATTTGCGAGAGAGCAAAGAAGCACCCATGAAAAAACGACACCTGACCGTGTAGATTCACTGACGTCTTTTGGCCCCCGAAGCATACTGATGTATAAGGACATGAAGCCGCATGAACTTACTCAATTTCATGGGGTCTTTTCCTTCATTGCCTTCCTAATATTGCTTGTTCAGTTGAGTTCATGCGTCGTTCATATCTTCACTCCTTCTCACCCAAATTAAACAAGCAAAATAAGAGAATTTTAGAATGAAGAATCCAGCAAAATACGAGCACAAGCCCAATTTAAATGACGTACTTTGAGGGGCTGTTTTACTCCTACCTTGAGGGCCGGTATATTACCTTGGTTGCGGCATAGTTACTATCTTACTATCATTTACGTCTTCGTTGGCATGAAGCCCTACAAACACCGGGGTGGCCTTGGGTAAATCAGATTTCCACGGGGTGTAAATATGAGGTCAGGGTTGTTATACGGTGACTTCTTCGCACTAGGGTCACTTTTGGGGTCGTTATTATAAGGCAGTCCCTATTCCTTAGGTGTACCCCAAAAGGGATCATCATTGGGAGAACTGGCCATATAACGGTCTAGAAGGTTTACAGGATCTACAGCTCCCCTCCCCGCCCCTTCGCGCGTTGTTCTGGCCATCCGAGATTTCGGGCCCCTAAACCCTAAACCCTAAACCCTAAACCCTAAACCCTAAACCCTAAACCCTAAACCCTAAACCCTAAACCCTAATATAGGGTCATTAAGGAGGGGGTTCATGGGGGGCAGGTACCGAGGGAACCTTAGGAACCTTGGGTCCCATGCCCCCGTTGAACCCCCCTCCCTTAAGAACCCTAAACCCTAAACCCTAAACCCTAAACCCTAGAACTCTAGGAGGTGCCAGGTCAAGCCTGACCGCGGACTTCGGGGTTCACGAGCTTTGGAGAGGTCGAGTGCTAGGATGGCCCTTTAAAGCCCTCTTAAAAACACATATCCCGAAGTTCGTCCTCTTCAACCCAAGAAAGGAAAATATGTCGTATCCCAAAGGCCCTACCAAGTAGAACGACTTAAACCCAAAAAAAGGGAAAATGCAAGATGCCCGTTAATTCAGGGGGTAGAACAACCTTGACTTGCACCCTACTTTGGAGCAGACCCTGGAAAAAAAGTACATACGTTTTAGGTATCAGTAGCCAAAATAGGAACCCAGAACCAAAACAAGTATTAAAGTATAGTACTCCAAAACCCAGTGCATTCGCCTCGTCATGGCCCGTTCAGGCAGGATCTGTGCAGCAAACGCCTGTGCCAGGAGGAGGTACCTCGACCCATCGAGTTCAATTGCTTTCGGGGTTTAGGGTTTAGGGTTTAGGGTTCAGGGAATAAACCGACCCCTGAAAAACCTCATGCATGTACCCTACTTGGAGGTTCAGGGTAGCTATGGCTACAACCTGACATGTACCCAACCTCCAAGTAACCCTAAACACACACTTTTTTTTGCGGGAGGTCTCCTTACCACTGCCTGCCTCAACCCTCAACTCCATAAACCCTATAAACCTTATAAACCCTATAAACCTTCTAAACCCTATAAACCTTATAAACCCTATAAAGCCTATAAAGCCTATAAAAGCCTATAAAGCCTATAAAGCCTATAAGGCCTACAAAGCCCAAACCCTAAACCCCTAAACCCCTAAACCCTCAACCCTAAAACCTAAACCCCAAACCCCAACCCCTAAACCCCTAAACCCCTAACCCTGAACCCTTAACCCTAAACCCCAAACCCCAAACCCCCAAACCCAGAACGGAATGCGGAAGAATGGCGCATCCAGTGTAGCTTCCGCAGGCATCCCCTGGTCCGCCGCCACCCTTGCTCCAGGACTCTTGCGGGGAGACTCAAAAAGGGGTTTACGGGTTTAGGGTTGAAGGCTAGGGTTGAGGGTTTAGGGCTAGGGTTTAGGGTTGAAGGCTAGGGTTTAGGCTTTAGGGTTTAGGGCTAGGGTTTAGGGTTGAAGGGTGCAGGGTGTAGGGGTTAAGGGCTTTTAGGGGCTTACGGTCGAGGGCTTGAGTGTTTTTGTTCACTCCCGCGCTCGCTGGAGCAGGCAAGGATTCTGTTCGGATCAGCTGCATGTCCCGGCTCTGTGTAACCCTAAACCCTAAACCCTAAACCCTAAACCCTAAACCCTAAACCCTAAACCCTAAGCCCTAAACCCTAAACAATGCCAACACAACCGAGCGATCCTTCAACAGAGCCAAGCGCTTCAGGGATTAGGGGTTTTGGGAATTCGGGGTTTATGGGTTGAAAAGGTTTGGGGTTTAGGAGTTGGGGGCTTTAGGGCTTAAGTTTACGGTTTAGGGCCTACGTAGTTCAGGGGTTAGGGCCGTCATCCTTGCACCGGAGCCATGCAATCTTCTTTGCATCGTTCTAATTGCGTCGGATTTTTGTCACCCACACGGCACACGCCAAGAGGCACCCACTCCGCAGGGACAAATCGAGGTCTCACAGCAAATCCGATCCGGTTTCAAAACGCTTAACGCTTACTTGGAGGTACTTTTTACCCCAGTCATGACTGTGCTTACTCTGTGCTTATGAGCCCTCTAAGTAAGCAGACTGAATAAGTACCCATGAACCTCCAAGTAGGGTTCGCCCCCCACCTCCCCAAAAAACAGACACGGCCAGCATTGCGACACCCCAAAGTGCCTGGAGGTGTGACTCACACTCATGACCCTAAACCCTAAACCCTAAACCCTAAACCCTAAACCCTAAACCCTAAACCCTACAGTGCAGCTCTCGGGACCCCGAGTCTGCTTTTGGATTGCTCACACAACATAGAGACCACGAAGAAGCGTTTTGGGCTTCGGATTTTGGGGTTTCTAGCCTAGGGGATAGGATTAGGGGGACCCTTGGGGATAGAGACCCTCTGAATAAGGTCCCTGTTTAAGAGAGCCAGAAGAGGTTAAGAAGGGGTTCCCTTTTAAGGGTCCCCCTTATCCTACCTAGGATAGCCCAATCCTACCAAAACACTATGAGATCCTCAGAACTGTTCGGATTTTACGCTGTAGGGTTTAATCCCGTTTCGGATTCGGGTGCAGAGCTGCTGGGTTACTCCTAAACCTTGAACCCAAAAAACCCAAGCACCAAACCTGGCCATGTAACTATCCAAGCTTCTTGTGGGAGAAATGAGGCTTCCGAAACTAGGGGTACCTTAGGAGTCCTTGTTATTACAAGGGGAATTCCACTATTTGGGAGTCTATACTCGGGATGCCCTATTTTTTTAAAGCCCCATATGTTGGTGATTTTAGGCCCCACAGCAATTTCAAACTCATTCCAAAGCAGCCCAAGAGACACTAAACCCCAACAGCAGAGGGTTCCAGCCAAGACTCATGCACCTTGCAGCTGTGGTCAAGTCAAGGACAGCACTTTCTGCGGCCATCAGCCTCGTCGGACTTTCGGGGGTTAGGGTTTAGGGTTTGGGTTAAGGGTTTAGGGTTTAGAGTTTACGGTTTAGGGTTTAGGGTTTAGGGCTAAGGGCCTAGGGTTTAGGCTTAGGGCTTAAGGATTAGAGTTGAATCGCGCCCACAGTTCCGGCAAACTAGCCAAGAAAACAGTGCCCCTTTCTTTTCGAGTAGTGTTTGTGGGGTCCTACGCCTATTTTTCGGACTCTTGCGCCGATAACAATAATGGGAGGAGTAGCAATTACTGGGTATCCAGTCTTGGGCTACGCTTTCGGCTGAGTGTGGGCATGCGGGTGTGTAGAGAGATGTGTCCGCAGATGTCTACAGCTCGGATTGCCGGCATCGAGGGCTTTAGGGTTTAGGGTTTATGTCCCTGTATACCACTGTATGTCTTTTGCGTGCAGATACTCATACACGCACAACTCCCTTCAGATTCATGCAGGGCGCCCCGATTCGCCCCCCTCCCCTGCCCCCAAATTAACCTCCCCCCTAATTAAACCCTAAGCCCCGGAAATCCTGCTGGGTGCGGGCCACCACCCTGATCTGGTTGAATTCCCTCCCTAAACCCTAAACCCTAAACCCTAAACCCTAAACCCTAAACCCCCTACAGATTCTCAGGTTGACTTCATGCGAACGAGGCCTGTTGAACTGATCCTCTCGGTCGATGCAGGTGATCTCGACGGTGAAGTGAAAGCTGAGACCTGCAGACCCTCGAAGACCCGCAAGCACCGGTCCGCAACCCAAAAGCTGCGCCAACCCGAAACTGTTAGGGTTTAGGGTTTAGGGTTTAGGGTTTAGGGTTTAGGGCTTGCCCTTAAATCCAGCCTCCAAAACCTCCAATAGGCCGCCTTTTGAAAAAGGAGTGAGCCGAGCCCCCCCAAAGCTTCTAAACCCTACGCCACCAAACTTGAGGTTGTCGAGTGTCACCCTACACCAATGGAAGCAACAGCGACCCGTACTCCCTTGGGGAACACCTTGAACGCTAAAATGGCTAGGATTTTTTTGGGTTTAGGGGGGCTTAGGGATTAGGGTTTAGCGTTTTAGGGTTCAGATTCATTCCTCGGAAAGATATGGAAATGTAGTTTCATAGTAGAGGGTTATAGTTTCGTAGTAGAGGGTACAGAACCCGAATTCTTCGGGCTCATTTGCCCAGGGTCAACAGCAGCATACCGCACCCAGCTTGCCGACCACACCACAGCTGTAGGGTTTAGGGTTTAGGGTTTAGGGTTTAGGGTTTAGGGTTTAGGGTTAAGGGTTTATTGAACGCACCTGTGGCAACCAAGCGCTGCGCACACAACCAGAGCACCCAATTTCCACACGCCGCGCATCGACTTACCTTGTATTGTATGGGCCCACTGAACTAGCTAAAGGTATCCTGGAGGCAGTTCGTACAGTATGAATATCTTGTTGTCGAGGTGTAAACCCTAAACCCTAAACCCTAAACCCCAAACCCCAAACCCCAAACCCTAAACCCTAAACCCTAAACCCTAACAACAAGGGTCACATGATTTGTAGGCTCCTGAACACCGGGTCGAGCGCGCGTGCAAGGGCGAGGCCCGGGCGCAAGAAGGCTGAGGGACCGATGCTTTGATGTCCCAATGCCGCTGCCGGGTTTAGGGTTTAGGGTTTAGGGTTTAGGGTTTAGGGTTTAGGACCCCCCCCCCCCCCCCCCCAAAGTATGCAAAAGTTAGATTCTTCCTTATAAGGGGTATTCTAGGGAACATGATCTCTTGTCTTCATCTTCCCGGTTAGGGTTCATCTTGGGGACATTATCTTGTATCTTCGGGGGTTCTTTAGCAAATAGTAGGTTTGTAGTTGACCGGCCAAAGATGCTGGCGCGCCCTTCTGAATTTCATGGGGGCTGTCCAAGGAATCAGCCCCACTCCGCACGAACACAAGACTCCTGTAGTCTGCAACTGCTTTTTTCGCTTATAGTTTAGGGTTTAGGGTTTAGGGTTTAGGGTTTAGGGTTTAGGGTTTAGGGTTTAGGGTTACAAAGACCCCTATTCGGGGCAGGAAGCTGTGCAAGAGGTTGCGGCTGCAGAGAGGGCTTCCTAGAGACGCGACTTCCGGTAAGACTGAAGGGTCTCCTGCGCCACTTCCTGACAGAAGAGGGCATCCTCCGCCGACTGTATGTTCAAGTAAATCTTCCTTAGCACAGGGTTTAGGGTTTAGGGTTTAGGGTTTCGGGTTCAAGTAGATCTTCCTTGGCAGTTGGAGTCCAAGACGAATGCCATGGCAGCTCATCTACTTGGAGGCTTATGGGTACTTCTAATTCTAAGGAGGGTTCTGAGGTACCCTAAAATTAGGGTTCTAAGTAGGGTTCTGAGGTACCCTAAACCCTAAACCCTAAACCCTAAACCCTAAACCTTGAAATTAGGGTTAGAGCCATAGGTACCCTACTTCTACACTTATACGCACCCATGAGCCTCCAAGTAAGGGGTTCTAATGCCAGGTGCCGGGTAACAGTTCTGTGCGCGTAGATGCAAGGCACCGCAGAAATACTATCACTGAGAGCCGCCCTAAATTTGGGTAAGAACAAAACCCAACTTTGATGGCTTTGGCTTGTATAAGGACACAGGGTTAAAGAACATAGGGGATTTAGGGTGAAAAAAACAAATCCAGCCAAGCTTCTCGCCATGAAAGTCTTTGGTGGTCAGACGACTGGGCAAGCCCACGGGCGAACGGCCCGTGACAACGCCGTAGAAAACCTGACTACTAATTGCTTAAGAACCCCGAAAAAATGTAATTCCCTGTTAAGGGTAATTATAGATGATTATATTTTATTCTTTTGGGGTTAAGCAAATAGTAGCTGAGCTGCCAGCTAGTCGTCGAGCCGGGTTAGAACCCCTATATGCCCTGCAAATCTACTACTTGCTTCAGAGCCCCCCCCAAAAATGTACAAGACAAGAATCCCTATGTGACCCTTAGGGAGAATATTGATTTTCCCTAAATCCTGAACCCTTAACCCTTTTTGCATCCGGACTCCCGTGGGAACCCTAAACCCTAAACCCTAAATTCCTCTGAGTCCCGGGGGCGCAGGCCGTCAAGTAGGTGCCCAGCGCTGAGGGGTGGCTTTTGTCCGAGGCGTACAGCGGAAATCCAGCGCGCCGGTCTCTCGCGCGCTCCCAAGCAAGCCTCGGCCCAGCTTGTTTAGGGTTTAGGGAGTTCATGGGGGGAAGTGGGTGCTGCCAGAAACTGCCCAAGCATAAATCCGAAAACCTAAACTCGATCTTTGTCGACTGAGCTGCCCTACGGGGACAACCTCAGCCCCCGTCTCTCTGGCCAGGGCTTCGTATTGAGCTGTCACAGTCGTCTGCATGCCTGGGCGGCTCACCAACCCAACACTTGAAGGTTTAGGGTTTCTTCTGCCTTGGGCTTGGGGTTCAGGGTCTAGGGTTTGGTTTTGGTCTAGGGTTCAGGCTTTAGGATTAGGATGTAGGGTCTACGCTGTACGAAAAAGAAGGGTTAGAAGTAGGGACGCAATCGTTCTAACTTCTGTAAGGGTACTTGTAACCCTACTTCTGATGTACCCAAATGAACTTGCAAGGTTGGTCCCTCTGTACATTGACCATGCGAAGCTACCTCTAGAATGCAGGCCTTCAAAGGGGGTCCTGTACCAGTAGCTCTAGGGCCCAAGTATGCAGGGACCATTAGGCTTGTGATGCGGCTTAGAGCTACTTCTAAGGTTTTGGCTACATGATTTATTTTCCGAAAAGAAACCGAATCGATTTTTTATAAAATGCGAAAAAATGACGCCGAAAAAGCGAAAAAAAATGGGTTCAGAAAAGGGGATACAATTGTGTTTTGCTTTGTTTCGCCGCATTGTCGCTTTTTGGGTCGTGTTTTTCGCTGTTTTTTATTGTTTTTTTCGCTTTTTTCCTAGGAAAAAAGCGAAAAAAAAGAAACAAAAGAGACCCAAAAAGCGACCAAAAAGCGATAATGCGGCGAAAAAGGCAAAACGTCGCTTTTTGGGTCGCTTTATTCTCGCTTTTTTCCTAGGAAAAAAGCGAAAAAAGGCGAATAAAAAGAGACCCGAAAAGCGACCCCAGCAGCCACAAACAACGAAAACAAAACAAAACAGAAGCACGCATTGTTCTTGCTTTTTTAGAGTCATTCGTTTTTGCTTTTTAAAGGCATTTTTTGGTCATTGTTTTTGCATATTTTGAGTAGCTGGCTATTTTTCGCTTTTTGGATTACATGTTACTCGCATTGTTTTCAGAAATAAATCATTTCCAGGATTTCATAGAAGTAGCTAACAAGCCGCGTCACAACGTTAGGCTCCGCTTGCTGAGCCCACAGGGCAGCGAAAGTTGATGTCCTCTACTAGTCCCTCCCCACTAACACTAGCCCGAAACCCTAAACACTCAACACAAAGATGAACGGGAAGAACCGAATAACCTAGGGAGCTCCCTTCGGCAAATCCCTCAGCCCGGAACACTTCGGGACATGCCCACAGCCTAAACCGCCTAAACCCCCAAAAAATCAGAACCCGAACCCTAAACCCTAAACCCTACACCCTAGCTTCCCCCACAACTCTTAAGCCTAAACCCTACATCCTAGCTTCCCCCACAACAACCGAGATGCTGGTATTGAACCCTAAACCCTAAACCCTAAACCCTAAACCCTAAACCCTAAACCCTAAACCCTAAACCCTAAACCCTAAACCCTAAACCCTAAACCCCCCCCCCCCCCCCCCCCTCAAAAAGAAACCGAGATGCTGGTGTTGAACTCCCTGGCCCAGGTCATGAAGACGTAGACCCGGGCCCCGCTCTGCTTCGCCGAGTCGGCCCAGAGTCGGCCGTACCTCGCTTTTGTTGCCTCTGCTCCTATAGGGTTTAGGGTTTAGGGTTTAGGGTTTAGGGTTTAGGGTTTAGGGTGGTTCATGGAGCGGTTTCTTTCTGCTTGCATGTCATAGGAGCGATAGGGTTTAGGGTTCAGGGGTGTTCATGTATGAAAATGTGTTGATGATCTCTTTTTGCGTTTAAGGACAGCTTATCTGGTTTAGGGTCCAGGTTTTCATTTGTGAGTTGAAGAGGGTCTGGGTGTAGACCCAAGAGTAACAAGGGAACTCTGGGTCTTAGTATATGCGGTGTTACACTGTTGTTATCAATTTAGGGCTTGGCGTTCAGGTTTGCAGTTTACCTCTGGCAGCTTTCGACGAACTGCAAGCGGCTTGGGTTCTAGGGTTTCGGTTTGGGGTTTAGGGCTCAGGGCTGGGTAAGGTTATGGGGTCTTGATCTAATATATGAGCCTTTTGGCGAATCCGCATATGATAGCATGGCATATTCCCTATATGAGCGAGGGACAAAATTATTTTACACGGTGCGAGGTCGCGGGAAATCACGTTATCGCTTTAAGTGGGGCCCATATCGCTTTACATACTATGGGACTGCGGGACCACATCAAGCAAAACAGGTTGAAAAGTGTTAACTAAGGTCATCGCTTTAGGTGGGGCCCATATCGCTTTCCATGGTTTACCGATGTTCGCAACAACTCGTGTCCACCGTAGTACTGGCTTCAAGAAACATAATTTTGGCAGGCGCTCATATAGCTTATTGCGCCATTTGCAAGCCCAAATCGTGCAGGTGCAGGAGACCTTGAAAGCCACAGCCCTAAACCCCAAACCCTAAACCCAAAAAACCCTAAACCCTAAACCCTAAACTCTAAACCCTAAACCCTAAACCCCAAACCTTCCGGGCCAAAGCGGCTGCCGCATTGCCTCGGGGGCCTGGAGCGATGCCAGGCTATGATCCTGAAGGACCACCGCGGTGAACGCATCCTTCGCCGAAAGCCGGGTTTAATACTTCTCCAAGCGAACCCACCCCAAACCCTAGGCCCTAAACCCTAAACCCCAAACCCTAAACCATGTAAATCCTGAACCCTAACCAATCAAGCAAGGTAGAGTTGTACTGGTCGTCGAAGGTGCGGAGCGCAGAATCTCTGCAGTTCGAAGGCCCTTCTCCCCCTTCCTTCGAGTGGATTGAGGCTTCGCCCTAAGGGTCCATGTACCTTCATCACCCTAAACCCTAAACCCTAAACCTATAGTAAATACTTGGGCCTTCAAGTGGTTCGCATATACTAGCCTTAGGGCAAGTATACGATATAGGCACGTGGATCCTTAGGGTTTTGGGCTGAGGAAAAGGGAGACTGACAGGATGGGTTGGCTGGTTGTGAGTCTGTTTGGACGGTTCGGGTTAGGGTTTTCAAAGCTTTCAGCACTGCTCTTGGCGTTTTCCTTTCTGGGGAGGGGAGGGTGCGGGGGGAGGAAGGCTTGGGAATCAGAGCTGCTCCCCAAACCCTAAACCCACTTTCATCCCAAGGCGCCAATGTTGCTCCAGGCTGGCCCCGCTGGCCGTAGACTGGCGCGCCTCGATGCTCAGGTTCTGACTGGCCGCCATGGACGCCAAGTTTTGGGGCAAATTCCAAAAGAAGGTGTAGCTGTTGCCAATAAACAGGATTCGCTGTGGCGCCTCTGTCCTCTCAAGCGCGCTTGCAAGCACCATGAGGCAAAAAAACTCCAGAAGCGTCGTGCGCCTCCGCATGAAGGAGGCGAGGCAGTCAAGCTCTATGGTCGAATGCTGCTTTGAGCACACAAGGGCTTCGTGTCTTACATTTTGGGGGATTCAGGCTCTGAACCCTTAAAGCAGCAACTCCCCTCCTCCAGTATTCGTCTTCGCTTGAGAGTAGATTCAATCTGGAAAGCCTTTTCCCTCAACCCGATAGCCCCCTGCACTCTCTGTGCCTGAACACGTGAACCCTGAACCCTACTCTGAGCTCTGTGCAGCGTAAACCCCTAAACCCCTACACCCCAAATTTTGGCATACACCCTAAACCCTAATCCCTAAACCCAAAACCCAGAACCCTAAACCCTAAGCGCGAGAAGTCGTGCCTGGCCAGCTCACTAGCTTGAAACGTGCCGATGACAGCCTCGGGTTCTACTTGGAGGCTCATTCGGGCACTCATAAACAGTGGTACCTGGTAACTACGGGCAGAACCTCACTTAGGATACTTATAACCGCTACTTATAGTACTGCTGTGCTACCTTTCTTTTTCAACGCGGTTCGGGTATAAGGGCTTGCAGCTATGGCATCGGGATACAGGGCTTTTAGGGCTGCAGGAACATTCCATTTGGGGTTTAGGGTTTAGGGGGGGTGTTCGGGCGGAAGATGTTGGAGTTTAGATTCTCGGGTTGCGAGGTCTACCCCCATGCCCCACCGCCTCCCTTCTCCTGGTCCTAGACCCTGTATGGCCCCAAGATCCCAAACCCTGAATCCCAAACACTATGAAACCCGAAAACACCCAAAATCCCAACCACCCTGGAAAAGTCCCTAAACCCTAAACCTTAACCTATAAGTCCCAACACAAACTGCGGCCAGCTGGCTTGGGCATGCGCTCGATGTGGCATGGTTTGAGGTTGCAGAGCGTTGACAGGCGCAGGACCTCGTACCCCGAAATTGCCCAGAACCCTCAACAGCCCTAAGTGCCCAAATAATCGTACTTCCCCTACATGCAACCCTACCCAGACCCCAAACCCCAGTCGGAGAATCCTCAATGCAAAAAGCCCTAAACCCTAAACCGCCTAAGCCCTAAACCTTCAGCCCTAAACCCTAAACCCTAAGCCCTATGAGCCCCATAAGCCCCATAAGCCCCATAAGCCCTGTAAGCTCTGAGCCCTTAACGGGTCACTTACACTAAACGTCGAAGCCAAATGCCCGAGGTGCGAGGATGTCGGCCCTGGTGTCGGGGCCTGGGTGCCTTTGCTGGGGTTTAGGGTTTAGGGTTTAGGGTTTAGGGCTAGGGTTTACGATTTGCAGGTTTAGAGCTTAGAGTTTCGGGTTTAGGGCCATTAAGGGTTTACTTCTCGCTGTGAATATGTCACACAAAGAAAAACGAACAGGGCTTCAAGCCAGGCAATCAGTGAAGAAAGGAGTCGGTGCACGTGTCAGTTGAGGGTTGCGCATTTTAAGGGGATTCGGGGTTTCAGGGTTTAGGGGTTTAGTGTTGCCCCTAGCTCTAAACCCTATATACCCTATTCCCTCCACGCTGAATTTGGGGGGGCTTCGGCTTTTCCGGTTCAGGCTGTGCCGCTTTTCGTGGCTGCTGGTGGCTTGGAGATTTAGAAAGGCTCCTGACAGGCTGCGTGCGCTTTTCGCTTTTTCCAGGTGTTCCGGTGAAGGGGTTGGGAGTCTGAAGCCGTCACCGTGCTTGCAATTTCTGGGTCCTGTAGCTGTTGGAAGATCAGGAGTTTCCTTACTATGGCAGCATGCACTTAAAATCAGAACAACACCCCAGATTAACTGAATAAAGTTTTGAATTCGGTGGTTGCAGTGGGGTTGCAGGGCGATTTTCTGCATAATTGAGCTTTTGTGAAGTGTTCCTATTCCTTCTTGTGTAGGATACCAAGAAGAGCCCTCATGGGTCCCCCCCTACCCCTGAATAGAGTTTAGCACCTTTCTAGGGGCCTAGGGTTAGGGTTTAGGGTTTAGGGCCAGAACTAAGTACTCCGGCCCAATGCTGCAGCAAAGGCACACGAGGAGATCGATACCTCAGGCAGGGAGCAGCAGGGCTTATGGTCTTGGCGCGCCAGCCCCCCTCCCCCTCTACCCCAGGCTACGTCCCCACCAGAGATGCTCAGGCGTACACGTACAGATGTTAAACCCTGAGCCCTAGACCCGTAATTTGGAGATCGAGGCCCCCCTTCCCGAAAGGCCTAAACTCTAAATCCTTTTTGAACCCAGGCTCTGAGCATCAATTCTAAATCCTAAACCCTATAACCCTAAATCCAAGTCCAAAACATCGGGCAACCGCCAAGACGCTGCACACCCAAGCTGGTTTGGGCGACTGCCTGCAGCCATTTGGAGATGGGAGAGTCATCTAAGGGACTAATATTTCGGGCAAAAAAGTATGGTAGCTATGGTTATCCTTTTTCTGGTACTTATAACCCTGCGTGTACTTGTAAAAGTACCCACGAACCTTCAAGCAGCCGTGTTGATTTCATATTTGGGTTTAGGGCTTCCCAAAGGTTCACTTGGAGCAGTATTGTGGAAGTAGGTCACCCTAAAAAAACCCTAAACCCTAAACCCTAAACCTGGACTATATTCTGAGGATCGTTTCGAAGTCCACAACACTCCTGGGGCCGCAAGGGATGGAAGGCCGCTTTTAGTGGTCCGTGCACCCATATGTAATGTGCTGTACTTGTGCCCGAAGAACCCCTAAACCCTAAGCCCTAAACCCTATTATGTAAGAACCACTTTCAGGCCCCGCAAGTATAAATTATATGTGACTACAGGTGCCCTCTTACCAGCCCTCAGTGACGAAGTCCTATGCTGCAACCCGCCCAGCTTTTCACGTGGGCAAGGAGAGTTCAGGGTGTCGGGTTCAGAGTGCAAAGTTGCTGGCACGAGCCATTTGGGGTTTGCGACCTTATGGGCACCTTTTTGGGGGTCCTTATGATAAGGAGATCCTACTATTTGGGAGGCCTATATGAGGGGTTGCTGAAAAATCGGAAACCCCCATTTCTGCTCATGGCCCATGGCTCCACTTTTTGCACCCGCGTTCCGCGTAATCGACCCCCCCCCCCGGCAACCCCCCACCAAACCCTGCCTGTTAACCCTAAAAACACCACGGACCCGGGGGGGGGGGGGACAGAGAAGACTCAGCCTAAACCCCAAACCCTGAACCCTAGCCCTAAAACTTCAACCCACCAATGAACGACGGGAGGGAGAAGGGTAAACCCGAAACCTTTGCTGCTTTAACTCTGAACCCTCAACCGTGAACCCAGCACGAACCACAGGGGGGAGAGGGGAAACCGTAAACCTATCATTACCCCGAACCTTGAACCCAAATCAAACTCTAAACCCACAGTGAACCAATGGACCAGAGTGAAAATCCTGAACCCTAAAGCCTAACCCTAAACCCCTAAACCACAGACCATGAACCACAGACCATGAACCACAGGGGGGGGGGGGGGGGGGGGAGGGAACCCAAAACCCACCATGAAACCACAGGGGGGGGGGGGGGGGGGAGGATACCATGGGGGGGGGGAGGGGGGGGGGGGGTGCACCTATGCTGGCCCATATATAGGTTTAGGGTATACCCTGAAAAATCGGAAACCCCCATTTCTGCTCATGGCCCATGGCTCCACTATATAGGTTTAGGGTTTAGGGTTTAGGGTTTAGGGTTTAGGGTGTAGGGTTTAGGGTTTAGGGTTTAGGGTTTAGGGTTTAGGGTTTAGGGTTTAGGGTTTAGACCCCCCTCACCTGCTCGCCAGTGGCCCCCGGAGGGCCACGTGCGCGGCTCGAGATGGTCCTGGCTGTGGCTCTACTACTTGGAGGTTCATGGTACTTAGGTTTAGGGTTTAGGGTTTAGGGTTTAGGGTTTAGGGTTTAGGGTTTAGGGTTTAGGGGTACGTATTAACCAATTGGAACTGTACGTATAACTGTACTTACAAACGTCTTAGGGCACTTGGGCTTCTGGGTGGCTTTTGCGTACAGATATTAATTGCTTATCAAGTACCCCTAAACCCTAAACCCTAAACCCTAAACCCTAAACCCTAAACCCTAAACCCTAAACCCTAAACCCTAAACCCTAAACCTAAGTACCATGAACCTCCAAGTACTAGCAGCCAGACAGGGCTCACACGATGCCCTTGAGGGCTTCGCGGCAGGCAAGGATTCAACCGTTTAGGCTTAGGGATGCCTGGGGTTCAAGGGTTTAGGGTTTAGGGTTTAGGGTTTAGGGTTTAGGGTTTAGGGTTTAGGGTTTAGGGTTCAAGGTTTAGGGTTGCCAGATCCGAGCAAGGGGTTTAGTATGTTTTGGCACGTCGTGCACATGCGTCATCCGTGAGCAGAGCCCATGCTACTCTCCTCTGTATCGTTCAAATTTGATCAGATGATCTGCGAAGGGTTCTTAGCACCCCAAACCCCAAACCCCAAACCCCAAACCCTAAACCCTAAACCCTAAACCCTAAGCCCTAAACCCTAAACCCTAAACCCCGTGTAGGGTTCGGGGACAAGGCCCGAAACGCGCCGCGGGAACCTTCGGAGAGAAGCTTCATCATGGTAGTCGCTTGCTCGAAGAGCTCCTTGAGGGTTTCGGGTTTAGGGTTCAGGGTTTAGGGTTTGGGGTTTTGGGGTTTAGGGTTTAGGGTTTAGGGCTTCGACCTACATACGCGCACAAGGCAGGCAAGGGTTTAGGGCTTGGGGTTTTGGGGTTTAGGGTGCAGGGTTCAGGGTTTAGTGTCATATACCCCATACTACGACCCTATCCTTCCAGGGACCTGGGCTGTTAGGGGTTCGAGCAACCCAGTTAGTTTGTCCCTAGAAGGATAGAGCCGTAACTTTTGGGGCTCACGTGGTCCCCAAGCAGTAGAAGCCCGAAAGGCCTGGTTTCGCGTTTCGGGCTTCGCTAGGGGGTTTAGGGTTTAGGGCTCAGGGATTTTCGACTTAGCAGCCCAGTAACCATATTCTGATAACGGCACCCTTTTTTTTGGGTTGGCTACTTTACAAGGGAACCCATAACCCAAAAAAAGGGTAAAGGGTACCATAGGGCTACTATAGGAATAAGGGCTTACCAGGATGCCTTAAAATCTCCATAATGGTCCCTATAAAGGGCCTTTTTAAGGGAGTATAGGCCGTAAAATCCCCACAATGATAGCCTATTAAAGGGCCTTTTGAAGGGAGTTTAGGGTATAATGGCCCATCCCGGTAGGGTTTTTTTACATGTTGCGAGACATCGGGTCGAAACTTCATCCCAAGGTAGATCTATCACTCCTGTTACTTCTTGGGCGACTCCGTGACCAGGGTCCAGTTCTAAACCCTAAACCCTAAACCCTAAACCCTAAACCCTAAACCCTAAACCCTAAACCCTACTTAAACCACTTGAAGCCGACAAGGGAGCTGAAGAGCCCGTGCCACGAAGAGCCTCCACTGACTTCACCGGTCCCTCCTACATCTGGAGCCCCTTAGCGCCATCGAACCGCCAAGCGCCGCTACTGCTTCATTGTTGGGGTTATATAAGAAATTATCAGTTTTATATTCCTTTTTGGGAATTTCACATGACAAAAATGTAAAATTATAACCAACAGGGACCCAGGCTATGTACGACGACCCCTGTATGCTGCCATGCTGCACGGCTCATCTCCGGTGGATGAGACAACTTGTTGATGACCTGCTCGCAAAAAAATCTGCGATCTGCTCTCAACAGCCCACACACACAAGTCTAAACTCCATGATCATTCATAGGGTTCTTAGGGGGGGGGCCACTACTCCCTAAGCTTGTTAAGGTTTTTTGGGTACATGCCCCCCCCCATGGACCCCCCTCGCTTAAGCACCCTATCATATCAAGACGTGCACAAAGCATCCCCAGATAGAAGCCGCAAGCTGAAGAGTCAGGATTCTACCCGTGTGCCGCTGGTATCCGACTCTAAACCCTAAACCCTAAACCCTACATGGACGGAATATGGTGAGCTTAGGGGGCTCAGGGAACACAGTCTTTTTGGGAACTTACGGAGTTGGTTGGGGACTAGCCTTTAGGGTTCATAGGACCTTCATAGGAATTTCAGCCGTAAAGGGTGTACGACCCCCCCAATTTTGGGATTCATTCGGTCCCCCAGCGTACAGGGAGAGCCTACAGAAAGCCACCAAAAAACAAACCTGCCCCTCACGAGTCTCAGGGGCATCTGGGACTGAAGGCATGATCCTGTGGGGTGCCCCAACTTTAAGTCGGTTTAGGGTTTATGGGGTGGGTTTAGGGTCCCCTTAAATGAGGACCTCTTCTATACTCCCTTATATACCGTTTAAAACCCAAGGCCCAGTTCTTCAGAACCCTTTGAAGAAGATAAGGGGCCATATTGCGAGTCCATGAAACTACCAACCAAGGTCCTAGACCCCACAGTAACCTAGTAACGAAGAGCCCCCCCCCCCCCCCAGAAAGGGATTAAGGGCCCTACTCTGGGTCCTACAGTCTCTACACAGGGATGGTCGTAGCTGCGTTTTGGGGGCTTAGGGTTTGCAAGCCCGACCAATGTGCGCGTCTCTTACGGCGAAAACTGCCCAGCCTCCGCGTCCATGTGTATCGGCTCCTGTGCAACTGCCGACTTAACCCCAGAATTGGGGGTCATACATTGGGATGTTCCCCTTACATACTAACAATCCTGAATAGGGATGCTAGTACGAAGGCGGCTTTTTGGGAAGCCCTTCGCATTCAAAACCTTTCCTGGACCGAACGCCTTATACTAACAGTCCTTATAACAGTCCTTAATATGAATTATAATAGGGGGTACTACAATCCCTCTTAAGGACTGTTAGTATGAGGGAGAACAACCCAAGTTCGGGCTTCTCAGGGGACTCTCAGAGAAAGCAGCGCGGTCCTCGAAGACGGATTCGCCGAAGGAGGATGCATCCTCCTTCCACGCAAAGGCTTCTAAAAACCCTATCCCTCCAGGGACCGGTACTAGAACCCTAAAGCCTACTGAACCCTACGAATCCCTCCTAAACCCTACTAAACCCTAGTAAATCCTACTAGACCTTACTGATTCCTAAGCCCAAAACCCTAGTAAGCCCTAAACCCTACCACCAAGCCCTGAACCCCAAACCCTAAACATTTCAGGGCGCTGGAGAAGGACCGGTGTTTTTCTAGTCGAACGCCTCGCCGCCCACGTCGCTGGTGGATGTGCCGTCGCTCCCCAGCCTGGGCGCTTGCCATATGCCAGGGGTTTCATTGTTATGGGAGCACGCTTATTTGTGGTTTGGGGCTTAGGGTTTGGGATGTTTCCCCTTAGACTAACAGTCCTCAACAGGGATTGCAGTACCCCCGACAACAATAATCCATGTATTCCTTGTCCTGGTTGATGAGTACCCTGGGACAAACAAGGTTAACCTTTCAATTATGGTAGGGTTACAACGACCCCAATAGGTTCAAAGTTGCCTACTCAGCTACTGAGTTGTATGTCCTGAAGAACCTCTTTCCAACCTCGGACCAGACCCAGTGACCCAAAACCATCACACCTGCTTGAGAAACCCCCAAGCTCGCTTCCTGTAAACTCGCTGAGTTGTCAGGGAGAAAAAGACTCCCAAGCTAAACCCGAAACCCTAAACCCTAAACCCTAAACCCTGAATCTTCCCACAGAGCCCAACCCCTCAATAAAGGAATGATGCCCTAGATGATCTTGGGACCCCTGCTCCTTACTAAGGGGGTATGTGGCTGAACCAAAATCACCCTGAGCTCTAACCCTAAACCGTAAACCCTACGGTTTAGGGTTTAGGGTTTAGGTTTTTTTTTTGCCACCCGCCTAGCCTGGGTTTAAGGTTTAGGGTTTAGGGTTTAGGGTGCCTTTCTTTTTATGGGGCATTCGGCTCTCTGGACCCTCGTCTGCTGGGACTCTGGACAGCGTACGCCCTGACTAGACGCCAAAGAGCCAGCCAAACCTGTACGCCCCAACTCCATGGCTTATAGGGTTTAGGGTTTAGGGTTTAGGGCTTAGGGTTTAGGGTTTCGGGTTTTTTGGCCACCCGCCTAGCTGATCGCTCTCGACCAGGGGGGTTAGGGTTTAGGGCTTTGGGTTTTCAGAGATTTCGGGGTTACTTGGAGGTTCATGGTACTTATTAACCAGTTATAACTTGTAACCCCTTAAGTACAGTTCGAATTAGTTAATGAGTAGCATGAACCTCCAAGTAGGGTCGAACCACCGCTCCCCAATCTCCTCCCCTTTGCGGGCTGCCAGGGCGCCACTCCTTCACCCCAACGCGCGCCTCCACGACCTGTGCGTAGATGCCTGGTGGAAGGGTATTGACTATACATATATATATATATACATATACATATACATATGATTATATATTAATATATACATATGATTAGCTTGCAGCTCATATAGGCCTCGCAGCAAAGTGCCCTTGTCCCAAGCCGCACAACGTGAATCCTGAACCCTAGGCCTTAAACTCCAGGAATCAATGTACCTATTTATAGTATATACTTGGGCCCTAAAGCTACTACATGGGAATCCCTTTCGGGCCAGGTATATACTATATAAAGGTCCCATGCCTCAATATAGACGGCACTCTTAAAATAAGGGCCCAAAGAGGACCCTTCAAATACGACCCATATGCCGCCCCCATGATGTTCAAGCAGCCACCCCTTGATCCGAGGTCCATGTCTCAAGGGGTTCGCAAGGCTCTCTGGTAGTCGGGGGGTTCCATAAGTTCATGAAGGCGTGCCAAAAACTTTGGTAGCCCAGCAACCCTATCATAACCCTAAACCCTAACCCTAAACCCTAAACCCTAAACCCTAAACCCTAAACCCTAAGAAGGGAGCCCGACCTCCATCTTCCTGGCAGGCCATCCTTGTAGCCTCTTAGGGGGATCCTCCGAGCTGTCTTTGAGCCCCCCCGGCTGCGAGGCAATCGGGCCGTGGAGGGGTTGAGACCGTCAGAGGGTTTCGGGTTTAGGGTTTAGGGTTTAGGGATTAGGGTTTGGAGTTTAGGCCCCAAGGACCTGCCCCAGGCCTTCATAGAAGAAAGAACTAACATGAGTTGCAGTACGTCTCACTATGTTTTCCACTTCTCCTTAGTGTTTGTTTTTCGTTTGTGATGATAACGTAACACTGTATTTATCAAGTCAAATTCTACTGTCACATACTCTCTGACCGTATGCTACACAATGCATGTTCTATATGGCCCCGTCCAACACAGCTCTCATGCTCGATACCTACCCTGCATCAGCTGCCCTGTCATTGCCATCGAAGTCAAGGAAACGTGAATGCAATACGGGCTTCGGTAAAACAACCGTGGCGGCTCTCAAATTCGACAGCAAAGGGAAAAAGTAGTACGACACACACACACACACACCGACACCGACAGGTGACGTCCAGGTTACCTGTTCCAGAAATATACCGAAGCCAAAACAACTGGCAGCCACTGAGAAGGCCGCATAGAGCCGTACCCATCCCTTTGCCTCCTGGGCGAGCACGCCCAAGTCATGAGTAGAATGGTGCTTTGTATGGGGGCTTCCGACAATGAGGGACCCCTACTATAGATCCCCGAATAGCAGGATCCCCTTATAGTAATCTTTGATCATCCCTAACCCGATCCCTCACAGAACGAATGAAAGAAGAATTGGAGCACAGGCTTGAGCTGATTTCGGGAAGAGATGCATGCCGAAGAATCACGCATGCACCGTTGCCTGCCACTCCAAAACATACATACGGGACCCCAAAAAAAGTACCCCTAATATCGTAAACTCCCAGATAGGGGTCCTTTTGATCAAGGAATCCTACTGCTCTAACTATGTTCCGGCTTAGGTCTCATTAGAAAGGGAGTCCCAGGAATGCTTCGAGACGTTCGGGGCTTCATGGCCCTGGACCCTAAACCCTAAACCCTGAACCCTAAACCCCCTACAGCGCCCTCTTTCAATGAAGCTCTGCAACAGCTTCCCTGTGAGTCCTCCAGCACGCTGGCTGCAGCGCACTCCTGGGCCCGGATCTGAAGGCTTGGGTCCTTAACGGTTGGGTTTAGGGTTTAGGGTTTAGGGTTTAGGGTTTAGGGTTCAGGGTTCAGGGTTCAGGGTTTAGGGTTTAGGGTTATATGGCCGGGTGCAAAAGCTGCTGTATAGGAGCCCCTTTCAGGCCCAAGTGTATATCATAAAGGTACACGGACCCTTCGGGAGACCTACCAAAACCAGAAACATCCTCTGCGCCTGAGCTTTTCAGTAGTTTGCATGGTCCCTTCATCTGGGCTCTGAAAAGGGGGACCCCTACATACACCCGAGACAACCCAAAACCCCACACATCAGAACCCTCTTTAATAAGAGGGAGGGCCCATGAAACTACCCTTAGAGAAGGAAACCCTAAACCCTAAACCCTAAACCCTAGAAGCCTAGAAGCCTAGAACCCTATAGAGCTCCGGGTTTATGGGTTAGACACGCGTCAAACATCCAAGATCTTAGGTTTCCTCAACAACCTACCAGCAATCGGGATTCTGCGGGAGCCACGGAGCATGGAAGACCCAGAATGTAGCGGGCGGATATTCCCCTCCTTCCAAGCAGATCAAGCCTTCTTCAAGCTGGAGGAAAGAAGAACAACATAGCTAGAGAGGACCACCGCGCGGCGAACAAACGAGACTGAAGAGTAGTGCAGGGGGCCAGGACGGGCTATTAGACCCTATACAATCACCATAAGCAACCCTATACAGGGCCGTTTTAAGGGGTTCTAGGGCATAATAGCCCGTCCTGGTCGTCTTAGTCTTTGAAAGGTAACGCCTCAACCTCGCAACAAAACACTGTGCGCTGCTTGGTGGCTAGCTTGTCTCCAGTACTTGGAGGTTCACGGGTAGTTATAACCCCAACTATACGTAAGTCTCCTTATAACCTACCTAGCTTATAGGTACCCTGAAACCTCCCGAGCCCATAGCCGTGCTCGAGCCCAGCGCGCGCAGTGCGCTGCGCAGCAAGGCGACCTGAGACGTTCGGACTGGAGGTGGGATCCCTTCTAAACCCGGGGGACCAAATATCCTGCGCACTTGGGGATCATATACCGTATGGCACGATATTTCCGCATATTTCCTATTAAGGCAATAATAATAAAAAAATAGAGACCGGGACGCTGCTGCATTTTAAGTAAAGAAAGTGCACTCCCACAGCGTCCCATTTTCAAAAAATAATAGTAATAATAATAATCTTAATAACATTAATAATATGAACCCCAAACCCGTGTTAAGGCTCTGTTAAGGTTCGTTTGGTCCGCAAGGAACTACGCCTGGACAATGTCCACACTAACAAGCCCCAAGGTTGTTTTACCCGCTCAGCTGATAGCCTTGCTCATCATCTTGCTGGCACCACTGGACTCAGAGGCAAACTGGTGCTTCTGGGCCTTCGTAGGCAAGTTCAAAGATGGCATCGAAGGCGATAGGCACACACGCCCTCTCGAATGCTCCGGCTTACCGTATGTCATATGTGGCATGGCTGCCGCAGTCCTCGATTTAGTTTGCAAGGTAACCTCGAACTTATTTGAATGAGGCAGCGTTGCAAAGTCCGATGCCAGGTATGTCGTGGACGCGGGCCACAGCCCATATTGCAAAGCAAGCATGCTGGCACACTGCCATGATCAGCAAAGAGCACATCATGCCCAATTAAGCGTTTACGGTGGCCCGACCGATCATTAGCTTGGTTGAATTGCCTGTAAGCTTGCCGGTGTGAATGCGAAGGTCTTACTTCTCTAGGGACACCGCTCTCTTGCAGGCCACTGTGGGACACTGTAGCAAGGTGCTTCGACCTCGCTTGCCCGCGAAAAGTCAAAATCTCTTGGCGAGGGGGAATGTCGCCCAGAACGTAGTGGTAAACTTGATGCCTGGCCCTTCAGCCCTTAATCTCAGAGATCTTCTTGAAGAAGCCGACCTTGGGGAAGCAGACCAAGAAGCAGACGGAAAGCATCATGGGCACCTCCGAATCAGGTGGGATAGCGGCGGCTGAGACAAAGCAGCACAACTGGCCCTGCTGCTTGATGCAAACGGTTGGGCTCACGATGCGGAGGTCGCAGCAGAAGCAGCGGAGCTTCTCCGTGTTGGACTTGAGGCAACAGTCCCACTCCAAGCAAAGAAGCGTCTCCTTAGCAGCACACCCAATCTCGATGTTCTCCAGGTTGAGCCCATTGAAGCAGCAGAAGCAAGCGCCGTAGACGGTCACCTTAGACTCGTCGATTGAGTCCATCTTCATCTGCGATGGGGCCGACATGACGGGAGCTCTGAATGGCCAGGCAGAGGCGACTTCGGGAATGTGGGGTGTCCGAAATCGCTTGGGCCAAGCCCCGTCACCAGGACTTCGGCTTGCTAGGCTTAGGATTAGGGGGACGCTTGGGGATATAGACCCTCTGAATAAGGTCCCTGTTTAAGAGAGCCAGAAGAGGGTTCAGAAAGGGTTCCCTTTTAAGGGCCCCCCTTATCCTACCTAGGAGGGGTAGGGTAAGAGTGCGGCTGCAGGTAAGGGCAAGGGTTCAGGACACCGGAAGGTGTGAATCAGGCAGGGTAGATGTGTAATATAGGGGCCTTAATAATAATGACCGGGCTCTTTTGGGGGGGTACTGCTTCCGACCCCTATATTTTCGGGCTCGGCACGAATCTCGAAGGTAGGCAGAGGATGTCAAAACCTCCCGCAAACCGTTCGACCCATCGCATGAGCATACTAGCAGCCATGGGCTGCTGCTGCTAATCACGATTACCAAGGCAACCATGTGATCTTTGACGCTCTTGTTCTTGGTTGCCCTAAACCCTAAACCCTAAACCCTGAACCTGAACCCTAAACCCTAAACCCTAAACCCTAAACCCTAAACCCTAAACCCTAAACCCTAAACCCTAAACCCTAAACCCTAAACCCTAAACCCTAAACCCTAACCCCAAAGCTTCCCTAAGCCCTGCACAGAACGCTTGCTGGGGTTCCCCGCCATGGCCTTGCGCTCAGCATGCCCGTGGCGTGGAACCTGCGCAGGCGACGTCGTCAGCTGTTGGGGGGTCCCAAAGGGTCCATGTACCCATATGAAGTAGGGTATATTTCTTGTACCCCCAAAAGGACACCAAACATATACACTCACCAATATTAAAAAAGGAACCTTATATATAAACCCTGCGTCGTATACTGGTAGTACATACTTGGGCCTTCATAAGGCTATACAGCAGCTTCCGCACCCACATGCATACCACATGGGTACATGGACCCTTAAAGGGTTGAGGGGTTTAGGGTTCAGGAAGAAGGGGCTTACGGTAGGGTCTCGACCTTCATGCTGGCATAACAGGGGCCGGATAGGCTCGATTTCGGAGCAGCGAGCAGGCTTGGGCCTAAACCCTAAACCCTAAGCCCTATAAACCCTAAACCCCAAACCGCAGATGACAGCCCAGAACACTGGACCAGAGTTGCTTCAGAACCCAGGTATATATATATATACATATATACTGACCCTTCGACTTATTAGAACGGAGATTTTGGTTTAGACCAAAGAAGCGGCCACAAAAATGGTGACCCAAACCCTGATGCCCCTCTTCAACCCACCCAAGTGCCCTGAAAGCGCCATAAAAGCCCGACACTGTCCCTAAACCCTAAACACCCCAAAACCCTAAACGACCTAAACCCCACACTCAGCAACTCTGGGCGTGTTTCCCGGTCTCTCTTCAGCGCCAGCCGCAGGGCGCCACATCCGCTGGGCCGGAGGCCAGCCTCACCTTTGCCCAAAGGTGCTTGGGGTTGTAAAGCTGTATGCTATAGGGCTCCATGAGCCCTAAACGATAAAGCCTATAAACCTACAAAACCGAAACCCAACATGACTTTATTAAGTTAAGTGGCTATGTCGTCCCTTTGCGGTCTCTAAGTATATCTGGACCTTTTGGCCTGGACTTTGCGGGCGTGCTTTTGGGGGGGAGTGGGTTTAGGGTTTAGGGTT
This sequence comes from Symbiodinium natans, assembly GCA_905221605.1. Classification (NCBI taxonomy): domain Eukaryota; class Dinophyceae; order Suessiales; family Symbiodiniaceae; genus Symbiodinium; species Symbiodinium natans. The sequence goes on from CAJNDS010001001.1 coordinate 727,836, forward strand.
TAGGGTTTGGGGTTTAGGGTTTGGGGGAGTGGGGAGGGGGGGGGGGCGCGGTGATATGGTGGCCTTCAGGCAAGGATATTGACATGTGTGTACGCTTCGACGCCCTGTGCGTTTTTCTGATGGTACAATGTGAGCTGGAATGTTGGAAGACACGTTTTGCCTGTCGAACGCGTCTCTGCAAGTAGCTCTGAAGCTTCCCCTCCCCTGCAGACCAAAAAATGTTAAAGAAGAACCCCGAAAAACTGGGGTCAGAAGGCAATATGAACCCTTTTGAACCCGGAACTGAGCTCCATGCCGCACTGCAGTCAAACCCTACTTGGAGGCTCAGGGTACTTCCAACCCCCCTTACAAGCCCCCTGAGTCCCCTAAGTCCTCTAAGTAGGCTATAAGTAGACTTAAACCCTAAACCTTGAACCCTAAACCCTAGACCCTATAAAACTCAAACCCTAAATTGGGGTTTTAAGGACCCATGAACCTCCAAGTAAACCCTGTTAGGGTTCATCTGGTCCCCAAGGTCAAGAGTCTCCTTCACCTGGCCCTATAGGGCTTTAGGTTTAGGGTTTAGGGTTTAGGGTTTAGGGTGTAGGGTTTAGGGTTTAGGGTTTAGGGTTTAAGGTTTAGGGTGGCAAGCAACACCGACTCCGGACTCAAACGCGCACAAAGATGGGCGTACTTTAGTTTAGGGTTTAGGGTTTAGGGTTTAGGGTTTAGGGTTTAGGGTTTAGGGATTAGGGTTTAGGGTTTAGGGTTCAGGGTTTAGGGTTTAGGGTTTAGGGTCTAGGGCAGCTGGGAGCCCCTGGGTATTGCAGGGAAGCCGATGGCTGGAAAGATATTTCGGGGGCAGCTTGCCGTACAAAATCGGTGCGAAGAAACCTGGCCCTTTGTCCGGGATTCGCGCGAGCTAAGAAGGTCCCAATTGCTCACAAATTGTCTTCAAGGCTCGCACTCTATCCTACTATTTACTTCGGAACCCTCCAAAAAAAGATAACATTCCCTGTGTTGCCCTTTTCTTTTTTGGGAGTTCTTAAGCAATCCCTAAGGGCCCATGTACCTAATTTTTGTATACTTGGCCCCCAAATACCCTATGTAGCAAGGACTTTAAGGCCCAAGCTCCCTATTTGGGTACATAAACCCTAAACCCTAAACCCTTAGGGAATTAATAGTATCTCCTGGGTTTCCAGGGATTGGAGCTGAGCTGCGAAGCGCAGCTCGACGGGCAACGTCACAGGGTCGGCGGTTGCCTGCGCAGCGCCCGGTGGCTAATATGAGGGCCTTAATAATTGGAATAGGGCTTTTGAGGGGGGTTTTGTAATAACTGGAATAGGTTTTTTTTGGTTTTTATAGTAGAGCTATGTAGGGACCATAAGGGAATACTTTATTCCGACCCCTCTGTCTGTTGCTTAGGTTCTACCAGTTCTACCTTCACAATCTACAGTATGGTGGGAATCTCGAGTTTCTGCAGCACCATCTCTGGAGAGCGACTATAAGGTTTTCGGGTTTAGGGTTGAGCTCCAGAAAGTTGGAACATGGTCTAAGAATGAAGAGAGCCTAGGGTTTAGGGTTTAGGTTTAGGGTTTAGGTTTAGGGTTTAGGGTTACTGTTCTTTTTACCGTTTGGGGTATGGGGATAAGGGCATTCCATCTATTTTGAGTATACTGTAAGTCCCGCAGTGGGCTTGGGCTTAGGTTCTGCACGTGTTGAGCCCTTGCTGGAGCGGGATTAAAGACGGTTTAGGGTTTATGGGTTTAGGGTTTAGGGTTTAGGGTGATGATAAGCACCACAGCAAGATCGAAACTTACAACCAGCATTGCAATCCCCTCGTGCGAAAGAACTGTCCCGAGCAAAACCCTTCAAGGGCCCCACCCCACTAGTTTCTACTTGAGCCCGGCAGACACCATAGAAGGCCGCACGTCGAAGAGCGCGGCCCAACAACGACAGAGCCTGAAACATGCCGCAACCCTAAACCCTAAACCCTAAACCCTAAACCCTAACCTTAGTTGTCCAGTAACCTGGGGGGAAGTAAAGGTTAACCTTTGGGACTTTATAGGGATCAGAATACCCCAAAAAGGTCAAAGGTTACCTACTCTACTACCAAGAAAGCAACAAAAGCCCTGCTTTTCCCCCCCTCCCCCTACCTCTGGAGTAGACCCAGAAAAAAAAAGTATATACTTTTTAGGTATAAGTAGCTATAATGGGAACCCAAAACCAAAAAAAGCATTAAAGTATAGTACTCCAAAGCCCAGTCCCTCCTGGTTTCACTGGGGCACCCCGCCCCAAGCCAACGGATGGGGAAAGCTTCGCCCCTGGTGCTCGCCGGCCTCTTCTGGCGGTTTGAGACTCAAAGCAAGGAAGGGCGGAGTCCTCAAGGGTTTTTTTTTTTGCCACCCGCCTAGCCGACCCCTACTGGGATCCTCAAGGGTTTAGGGTTTAGGGTTTAGGGTTTAGGGTTTAAGTCTAGGATTGCATGTAAGACCGCTACACACCGGAAGCCAGACAAAGGCCAACAGCCTTAGCAGCTTGGCCTGCTGCAGCAGCGGCGCTGCGTCGGGGCCAAGCACGCGTAGCACAGCATCCTCTCTCGAGGGGCGACTCAAAGAACGTCCAAGATGGGCTATTAGGGTTTAATCAGGGTTCAGGGGTTTTTGGGTTTAGGGTTTAGGGCCTGCAATGTGCATCATCAACCCATAAGGGCCTACCCAGATGTCTCTGTCCTTAGATTTCCTGTCTATGGGGCGCTCTCGAGGCGAGCCTATGCTCACAAGTAGGCTAGGACGGGGAGACAGGGAACCGTTCCCCTAAAACCTACACTCTCCTCCCTAAAACCCTCCTCTTGGGTGTATGCGCTTCATCAATCAAGGAACCTCGCCCCAAACGTGGGTAACTGGCGGGTGCCATTGGGCAGAGAGCCACATAACCAACTGGACCCAAGAGTACGTAACCTAGGAACAAGCAGGGCACCCTTTTTGGCTTATAAAGGGGCTTGTAAAGGGAACCTAAAACCCCGAAAAAACGAGGTTTTACTCTGGGCCCTAGCCCACGATTGAGGTGTTTGCAACTATGTTCAAAGTAAGGAGCCCTGTATGATCTTCAGAATCTTCCAATAAGCAAGCAGCATTGTGCTCTTTGGCCCTAAACCCCAAACCCTAAACCCTGAACTCCCTAAACCCTTCTCCAAGAGACTTCGCCCGCCTGACCCTACAAGGCCGTGTGGACCCGAAAGCCCTAAACCCTACCTACTTGGATGCTGCCCCTTAGACAAACAGTCGTTAATAAGACCCTAGACCCTAAACCCTAAACCCTAAACCCTAAACCCTAAACCTCCAAGTAAGCCCCAGACAGCCCGAAGCGCTCTGTGTTGGCTGCCGGGTGGCACGCTCCGAAAACGCCTCGGCACCGCCTCCGGGTCTCAAAACGTCAGCGGCTACAGCTTTAGGGGCGCTTTCGGAGACCCTAAACCCTAAACCCTAAACCCTAAACCCGAAACCCTAAACCCTAAACCCTGAGTTCAAGATCATGGAAGAGGAGCTTGGGATTTAGGGGGGTTTGGGGCCCGGGGGCCAAGGCTTGGAAACTGTGGCAATAGCACTCCAATTCCAGACCCACCATCTGCACCTGAGTATTCTGTTTTATGGGGTTTACTAATTAAGGGACCAAAGAAGATACCCCGAATTCCGGAAACGACCATATACCTCCTGCATGCCCTGTGTTTATTGTAGAAGTCACCGTGCCTGTAGCTTAGAGCAACCTCCGAAGACGCCTGAAACAAAGCTCTGCCAGACCTAACCCGCAAAGCCTCCACGAAAGTACCCTAAGCACCCAAACCCTGACCCTCATATGAAGAAACCCTGACCCTCATTGAGACTCCGACCCCCCCCCGCGCCCCCCCCCCCCCGCCCTAAACCTTAAAGCCCAGACCCCAAATCCTCAGCCCCTAAACCCTAATCCCTACACCCGAAACCCCCAAAGCCTTACAACCTGAAGTATCGAAGCCCCAGGCCTCTCAGGGCCCACAAGGCTGGGAAGTGATCGGGCGGAAGCTTGTCCTGCAAGGGGATGTACAGGCTTGCGAGAGATGGAGTCATTACAGCTATTTTGGATGACTCCACGAGCTCATGAACTCGATTCAAACACAGAAACAGGCTTTAGGATGTAGTGCACTTCCAGTCTAGGGTTTAGGGTTTGGGGCTTGTAAGGGTTTGGGAGTTGTAAGGGTTTAGGGTGTAGGACGCACCATCAGGAATCCCCAAGGGCCTCATACAGACAAAAGAAGGCCTACATGCGGACTCATGTGTGCCTGGCCCCTTGCCCAAGGCTTCTGGGTGTTCAAGATTAAACCCTACACCCTAAACCCTAAGCCCTAAACCCTAACCCCCTGAACCCTAAACCCTAAACCCCAACCTGAAAGGAGCTAAAGCTTTACGCGTGAGACTAACCCTGGAGTTGCCCTTCAGGAAGCCTTGTGCGCAGAAACACCTCTGTGACTACTTGAAGCTTCATGGGTACCTATAAAGTAGAGTTATTACCAGCACCCCCCCCTCCAACTCCCCTTTAAGCATAATATATAAGCCCCCCTTATTCAAGGGTATTTGGGGAGGAGGGGGGGGGGGGGGAGGGGGGCGGGTGCAGGCAAAAGAGTGCCTTGAATAAGGTCAGTCATGACCATCGTTTCGTTACTTATAACCCTGCTTATGAGTACCCATGAAACTCCAAGTGCACCAGCGCAACAGAACTTCTTCAGGCTACCAAGGACATGGAGTCTTGAGGACATCGGTGTGCAAGCAGTTTTGTTAAGGGTTCCCTAAACCCTAAACCCTAAACCCTAAACCCTAAACCCTAAACCCTAAACCTTTAGGGCTTAATGTTGAGGGTTGAGGGTGCGCGCGCCTTTTTTCTCGCCACTGCCAGCAGTTCAGACAAGAGAACCGTGCCAGACATGAACCCCCCAAACCCATCCCTAAACCCCTAAACCCTAACCCCTAACCCCTAACCGTAAACCCTAAACCCTAAACCCTAAACCCTAAACCCTAAACCCTAAACCCTAAACCCTAAGCCCTAAGCCCTAAGCCCTAAGCCCTAAGCCCTAAGCCCTAAACCGAACAAGTTAACCCTACAATCCTATAAACCCGAAAGTTAAACATTCTCAGCAAAAAAAAAAAAACCGAACACCCCGAAATTGTAGAGGTTCTTGGAGAGCCCCACCGCAAAGTCTGATGGCACCAGCTGCAGAAAGCGACGGGGTTTAGGATTTAGGGCAGTAAACAGAGCCAGTGTCCCTAAAAATGGAAAAACCCAAAACCCAAAACCCAAAACCCAAAACCCTAAACCCTAAACTTAAACCCTAAACTCAAAAAAGCCAAACTTTGTGGAATTACGAGCCTCGGGGAAACCAGCCTCGAGACCACGCCCCAGGAACATGTGCGCACGGTTACCACCATCACCCCTGGGGACCAAATGAACCCCAAAAATTGGGGCCCTATACCCTAGACTACAAGCATTCCGATTTAGGTATATGAACCCTAAACCCTTTTAGGGTTCATTTCGTCCCCAAGGTAGGGCCTAAACCCTCAACCCTAAACCCTAAGCCCTAAGCCCTAAACCCTAAGCCCTAAACCCGAAACCCTAAGCTAAACCCCCAACCCTGTTGTTTACCATCCCCGGGTTCCGGGGTTCGTCTCAATAACATGCGCTGAACAACCACTAAGGGTAAATTTTCAGACATCAACCATCCAACTTTGAACCCTAAACCCTAAACCCTAAACCCTAAACCCTAAAGCCCAAACCCTAAACCCTAAACCCTAAACCCTAAACCCCAAACCCCAAACCCCAAACCCCTACCACTCTCTTGGGCGAGTGGGGTCTAAGCAGGGATCTCCTGGCTTGGGGCTGAAGCAGTTGGGCTCGAGATTGACTGTGGTTCGGGTTTGGGGTTCGGGTTTGGGGTTGGGGCTTGGGGTTTGGGGTTAGGGGTTTGGGGTTTGAGGTTTGGGTGTAGGGGTTAGGGCTCCCACATAGAGTTGGCCGGGCCGCAAAGCAGGGTTTCATGTCCGATCCGTTCTGCTGCTTCTCAGAAACATTCATTCAACGTTCCCCTTCATTGCATCAAAAGTCCTGATAACCTAGCATAGAGGGTTTAGGGTTTAGGGTTATACTCCCCTTAGAACCTGAATAAACATATATAATATGTTTAGTATCTTCTTGCCATCTATACTCCCCTTAAAACCTTAATGAACATAATATGTTTAGTATCCTCTTGGGTTTTATGTAAACAAAAATAAGAAAAAATGATTCCCAAGGGCGTATAGCCATTGCAGCGTTTGGGGTTCATCTAGTCCACCCGCCAAATCGACAAGAGCACCGCCCTGCCTCCATTATTCTTGGAGATACGCCTCAGCCAGGCATTCTAAAGCCCTAAACCCTAACCCTGAACCACCATTAGAAGTAAGTGCTACTGTTAGGTTTTAGGGTTTAGGGATGAAACTAAGCCCTATGATCCCTAAGCTATAATTAAGAGCAGCGTGCCGTTCCCTCACATTTTGGCATGCTCGGAGGTTGATTTGGGTACTTCCAAGCTGGGTTACATTTACCCTAAACAACGTGATAGCCACAGTTACCCTACTTATAGTCCAACGTACCCTAAACAAGATTATAACCACAGTTACCCTACTTATAGTCACAAGTACCCTACACAAGGTTGTAACCACAGCTACCCTACTTCTAACCGTACTTTTTTAAATGCTCGTGAACCTCCAAGTTGGGTACTGCATGTTACCTTCATTCATGGGACGTAAAAAGGTCTTAATACTACTACGAGTACTTGCTTCAGAACCCCAAAACAGTTGAAGATCATAATCCCCATATTCCCAGTATAAGTAGGAAGAACATTTGGATGTTTTGGGATGTTCTCAAGCGAAAAGTAGAATAGAGTACTACGGGGGTTTATGTAGGGAGTGGATGATCCCAACGACGAATCGACGGCTTCTTTTCAAAGAGGGCCACATTGCCACTGACGAGTCAAAAGTCTCTTCCTGCAAGATGGTGGCGAGGGGAACACACTCAAAGTCCCCGTCGCTATACAAATCGCATCTACAAATCCGTGGACGGAGAGTGAGCCATCGCGCGCATGTGAAACTAACTACAAGTCGGTGATGAGTCGGAACAGCAAGATGCCTTGGCAAAGGCGCCCAAATGGCGCGCTGCGCCTCAAACAACGAGCTCCTCCGGCGAAGATGCCAAATACTGCTCCACGGTGAAGTTCTTCGCGCCTCCATAGAAGTCGATGAAGAAGAAGCTGGAAATGTTCTCCTAGACCCAAGAGTCACTCAGTGACCTAGGAATACATCCTAGTAGCCCTAAACCCTAAACCCTAAACCCTAAACCCTAAACCCTAAACCCTAAACCCAGAAGCTGGAAAGTCTTCTCCTTGGCCATCCAGTAGGGCTTGAAGGAATGCGCCCGACTCCATCCCTTCATCTGCGGGTGCTTGCTGAAAAGATAGCTCAGCGCCAGATCACTGTCCGGGCCTTCAGGAGGGCCCTTCTCAGGGCCCGTTTAGGGTTTAGGGCTTAGGGCTTAGGGTTTAGGGTTTAGGGTGTAGGGTTTAGGGTTTAGGGCTTAGGGTTTAGGGCTTAGGGTTTAGGGTTTAGGGTTTCGGGTTTGGGGTTCCATAATACCAGTGGGGCTACGATGCCCTATGACCCCCCAGAAAAAGGCCCTTTTATAGGGTTAGGGTTGGAATCTGGGGATTATAGGACCAAAATAGCTCATTTTGGTATGATCCTAAAAACCTTATAAGGGAAAATCTGAAAGTATTCCTCAACAAATTTAATGGTTACCAGCACCCCCGAAACTACCCTTGAACCATAATCGTTGGGAGATGTTGGGGGGGGGTGCAGGTAGGGTTAGGGTTTAGGCCTTCTGGGACCGGCGTGAGCTTTCCCGCAATGGTGAGGCGGGCGCAAGGGGGGTCTTCCGCAGTGGTCTTGCAGCCGATGGCCTTCTCGGAGAAGGTCAGCGTCATGCGCGGGTCCGCCAGGATGTCCTGTTTTTCTTTTTTTTTGATCAAGGGGCTTTCCTACATTAGGGTTTGGTAAGCTTAGGGTTGTGTTATTAAGCTTCTTTTGGGGAAAAAACTCCTGGGGGGTTTCAGGGTTTGGTAGATGTATGGTTCAAATTTAAGATGTCCTGGGTGGCGGCATCCTCTGGGGGCAGGAAAGTGTAGAGGATGCCCGTGGAGTGTGACGCGTTGCCATCGCCTAGGATGGCCCCCTTAAAGCCCTCGGAAAAACTATTCCTGAACATGATCCTCTTAAACCCTAAACCCTAAACCCTAAACCCTAAACCCTAAACCCTACCCCTAAACCCAATAGTTAGGGGAAATAACAAGCTCCCAAGGGCCTACACCGAGTCGCTGACGGACATGATGTCGCCAAAGGGCTGGCCTCGGTTGGCCCAGGAACCATCTGGGTTGGCCTTTAAAACCCTTTGGACGAAGCACTATATGTATATGCATGCATATACATATATATATATAGATACACATGGTTTTGGGTTTAGGGTTCAGGGTTTAGGGTGTGTATATATTTATAGATAGATCCATATAATCCCGAAAATGGAAAATGTAAGAAAATCCCAAAAGCCGGCCTAGCCATATGACAATACGGGTAGCCCAATGTTATAGTAAGGATACCAACAAGGGTAGCCCGGTACGTAGCCCGCAAACCACATAATCCTAAGTGTACTCTTGTTTTAGGGGGCTGGTTTTAGCTTTAGAAGGGAACAGTGAACCAAAAAGAGTGCCGACAAAAGGGTACCGCTGGGCTGCCAAGTGGCCCTTGAAGGCGCAGCCCAGGCGCTCGCTGGCGCAGCTCGTGGAGGACGTCGCGTAGTCGCTGTTCCACACCTCGGATGGCCAAAAAAAAATATTCCCAAGTGTGATCCTCTTAACCCAATGTATGTGGGGGAAATAGAAACCGTGCCCCTTATAAGGGCCTGCCTGGGCACTAACCACCTTGCCAGCTTCACGTGCTGCGATAAGGGCGGCCGAGGACTGGTGGCAGAGGCGCCGCAAAGCAGCGTGGCGAGGGCGAGGGCGCGACAGCCCAGCATGGTGTCCCCGATTTTCGGGCTGTACTAGGGGATCCTTCAGAAGCTTTGAAGCGAAAGCTGGCAGAAGGAGGGTTGTTTGCTCTAGGGTTTAGGGTTTAGGGTTTAGGGTTTAGGGTTTAGGGTTTAGGGTTTAGGGTCAAGCTTGGACATGCAGGTGCAAGGTGGGCTGTGAGATCTGGGCAAGAAGTCTGTATAAGAGAAAGCCGGTGAACTCTCAGAATCCGAGGCCCCGAGCTGCGCATTGAGGAGATCATGTACTGAACACAATCGTCCTGACAGGGAAAGCTGACCAGTTGCTTTCGAAGCAGTGCATGCACCATGTCTGAATTCATCAACGCAAGTGAATGGTAGCTGGACAGGTTACAGGCTTTAGGGGTTCTATATAGGTGTGTTGAGGGTTCCAATTTCAACATCAGTGTTTTTTGCTGGGCGGGGGGGGAGGGGGTTTGGCAGGGTAGCGGAGCAGAAACCTAATAGTACCCCAAAGCAGGAACAAGAAGGGTTCAGCTAGGCTGTAGGGCGTTTAGAGCCCCTAGGATCCATGTGCCTACACAGCCTCTGCTTGGGCCCTAAATCTACTCCATAGGAATCCTGTTAAGGCTCAAGTATATGCTATCTAAGTACATGGATCCTTCGGCGGGTTTGGCAGGTGAACGGTCTCTTGCTACCCGTCGACTGTGCGGGGAAAGGGTTTGGGCTTTTTTAAGGCTGAAAGTCAAGTCTGGGTTGTACATCAAAGGGTTTAGGCCTTAGGGTTTTAGGTTTTAGGGTTTAGGGTCTCTTCTTGCGGCTCCGATCTTTGGAAACCTACAGCGAATTACCTCGAAGCAAAGACGCCACCCAAGTAGCAAGACCCTTCTAGGAGGGACTGCAGCGCCCTTGCCCTCACGCCCAACCCTAAACCCGAGATCCGAAATCTTGAGGCAACCCTAAACCCTCAACCCTCAACCCTAATTAAACCCTAAACCCTAAACCCTAAACGCATCCCAACACAAGTGCCAATCCTGGCGTCGTCTGACGGGCATGGCCAGTAGACGGATCTCCTTATCGACCGGGAACGCAAAGCATGCAAGAGTGTGAGCGGTGCTTGAACGAAGCATGAAGCATGAGCATGATTCTACTGTTCCGGACCCGGGAGTAACCTAGGAATAAAAAGGGTACCCAACCCAAAAAAAGGAAAAAGGGCCTACTCCCGGTCCTAGCTGTTGGCTGAACAACCAAGTCTCTCCGTCGCAGCCGAACTGGGAATCTACGACCACAGAATCATTCTTCCCGCTTCCAAGGGTGTCTTCTCCATCCCGAGCCACATGCTTCCAGCTCCCACGGCATCGGGCGGCCCTAATATGCTACTGGAACTCCAGAAGCACCCCCCAAAAGGCCGGGCAGCATCAGCAGGATTCCACAGCCATATACATCAATTCAGGGCATTCAAGCATCCATCAGCTGCGCGCGTCACGTGGCTTCCGTCATGGCTCGGGCGCTTGGGTGGTGTTGCGTGGGGATTCAATGGGGCTTGAGGTTCTTCTTAACAAGACGGTGGAGGCATATGTCGACCATGGCGTTCACAAATGCTTGTTGAGAAAAAGTTCACGCATGAGTTGGCATGAACCGAGCCCTGTATATTTGTCTAGGAATATTTTATAGACATGGACATGTGAGTAGGTGTGCGTGTGTGTGCGCGCGTAGTACGTACTATATAGAGTCTTCGTCGGCATGAAATGGGGAGACGGACTCGCGAACAGAAAAAACAAATCCTCGCCACCCGCAGCATGGGAAAGCTCATAGCTTGGTGGGTTCCAGCTACAGCCCCCTCAGATCTACTTTCCAGCCTTGGGGTCTGGTGAGTGGATCAAAAAACTTCTCATGAGCCTCGACGATCCCAAATAATCACCTTCGATGGCCCCGACTGGAGCCACAAAGTAAGGCAAGTCTGGTAACCTGGTAAACCGCTACACTCTGAACCCGAAACCCTGATGCCCTCCCCTAAACCCTAACCCTAAACCCTAAACCCTAAAGCGTACTCCCAGGTCCTCCAGATGCCAGCCACAACTCAGGTATCCGCTGGCTACAGACATGTCCCGCGGCACGTCCGTCACCAAGGTCCCCAC